>CAMZMU010000108.1:3320673-3390354 GCA_947311845.1 Poa pratensis | reverse complement strand
AGACCACTACGCTTGGAGTCGTCTAGAATGCTGCCACATAGCCTGGGAAAAGAAGTCCTGAGCGACCATCAGGAGCCGGGCAGACCCAGTAACCATAAGTTCTCGCTGGTCCTGGGTAGAAGATATGTCCAAAGCTGAATCCAATGAGTTGTCATGTGAATAACCTGCAGGATATGGAAATTCGAAGATCTATTAAAAACAAGATTGTTTCGACAATTCCATATAGACCAACATATAGCAGAAACGCCAATGCGAATTCTATCCTTGGTCTTCTTATCAATGCCATTCAACCAATTCCCAAACATATTTGTGATATTAGTTGGAGGTGAATATTGTAAGTGCTAAAAACAACACGCCAAACGAGTTGAGCAAAAGGACAGGAAATAAAAAGATGTTCAATTGTCTCCGACGAACCACAAAAAGAACACTTCGTACATCCTTTCCACTTTCTTTTAGCCAGGTTATCCTTGGTTAGCAATACTTTTCTATTAAGGAACCACATAAAAATCTTTATTTTCAAGGGTAATTTCAGTTTCCACAATATTTATGCAAATATGCCGTATGCCCATTCATCAAATCCTCATACATCGATTTAACGGTGAATTTACCGTTTGCAGTTAGATTCCACACAAAAGTGTCATCATTGTCTATCAAATTAACATCCATCAAACGAAGGCATAAATGGGACCATGCATCCCATTTGTCTTCGATTAACGCCCTTCTAAAACCAATGTTCAAAGGGGGTGCAGCAGCCAAAACATCATTAACAGAGACATGTTTCCGTTGAATAATGTTATAGAGCGATGGATATTGATGCATTAGAGGTTTGTCACCTAACCAAATATCTTCCCAAAATCTAGTAGATAGCCCATTTCCAATTTTAAAGGAGCCTCTATTAAAGAAATCTTCTTTTACCCCGCATAGACCTTTCCAAAAGGGAGAATCAATTCGGGTTGATCTCAACTTGAGCTAGTGTTTTACTCTGTAAGTACTGTCGCAGCAGTGGAACACGGGTTCCCTAGTGCTGCCAAAGTGGGTCCACCCCATGTGGGCCCAAGATGAAGATGGACAAGACCAAGACTCAAGTCAAGCTGGCGGGTTCACCGTCAGGACAAGCAAGGCCTACGTCGACAAAGGGCTCCGGTCCTGGGGGCCTGCCGGGTCCCCGAACCAAGCAAGAAGGCCAGGAAGGACCCGAGAGCCCGAGTTCCCGGCAGGAGGCCAGGCTCCCTCTCGGTACTTCCCCACGTCACTGTGGATAAGCCCTCCACCTCACGCTGGAAGACCTCAGAAGACTTGGGAAGCAAGGCGAAGGCAGCGCGGGCGGGAAGCACAGCCCGTGGTCGTGCCAGCTCCTGTCCACCCAAGGCGGACGCTCCCACCTAACCCAAAGGAGACGCTAGGCTGAGGAGAGGCCACGTCTCCCCCTAAACTAGATAAGGAGGGTCCTTCACCCCGAAGGTCCCTCGTGCCCCTCACGTGACCCTGTGGCAACCCCTTAGCCTATAAAAGAAGGACCAAGGCACGGAGGAGAGGGAGGAAAAGAAGGCACAAGTCCAACCAGAGCAAGACTAGACTAGGGCTGTGAAGGTAGAGGGGAAGGTGGTCTCCTCCGGGTCAGGATCTGTCCTTCTTCTACCTCCAGTCAAAACCCTTCCGGGTACCCCATCCGGGAGGTTCCATTGTAAGCCACACTATGAAGAACCCATGAATCCAGACATGCAGGAGTAGGGCTTTTAGCCTCCGGGCGGCCTGAACCTGGGTAGCTCCTTGTGTCCCTTTGGTTGCATGCTTTGATCGTGGAGAGGAGAGCTTGATCTAGACTCCACCCGAGAAGACAATTCTCAGCCTCCTTCGCGCCCGTGCCGAACCTAAAAGGGGGTATCCTATACTCCCGGTGTCCGTGCATCGAGACACGACATCTGGCGCGCCAGGTAGGGGCGCAAGCGCTGGTTTCATCTTGATCAAGTTCATCGGCAAGTTCTTCGTCAAGCATGCCGCCGAAGAAGAAGGGAGACCCTGCGGCGTCCAAGCCGGTTTCTCCCTCACGCACTCAAGCTTCAGCTGAACGCCGTGCTGCTGGCGCGCGGCGGAGCGTCTCTCCTCCCCCCGCCTCCCATGGAGAGGGTGGCGCCGGACGAAGTGGACGGTCGCGACAAGGACAACGGCCCTGGGGAGCGGCGGCTCCAAAGGGCACCACCATGCATGCCTCCTCCTTGCTCGGGGAGAAGAGCGTCTGCAATGGCGCTGGCAAGGAGCCCACCGCTGGAGGAGGGAACCATGGCGTTCGCCCTAGCGGGGATCCACGAGCATCCTAGAGCAAGACCTCCGCGCACTCGCCTTTGGACGCGCAAGCTCGCCATGATGCTCTAGTCGCTGCCAAGGCCCTGATGCAGTTCCCTCCAAGCAGCGGCGATCCCAAGGTCTACCAAGAATGGAGGACTCGCGTCGAGAGGCTCCTCGACTTCGCCGATGGTGGTCCGTGGGTCGAACCCACTCAAGCTCCCACCGTCGACGATCCCGGAGCAGCACAAGACAAGACACGTGATCCGCGAGGCCAGCCTCGTGGTGAACGTCAAGCTAAGACGGCGCCTCCTCGCACCGCCCACCGATTGCTGATTGGCTAAACTGCGATCACGGCGAGGCCATATCCATCGGGTCATCTACCTCGCGCAACCCAGATCTTCGTGACGAGCTCAACAGCCGTCAGAACGAGGACATGCGCACCCATCGAGCGTCGCTGAGAACGTCACCGCCGTGAAAGATCGGGGCATCGACCTCGCCGAAGGCTGCCTCGCCCTCGCCCCCGAGTTCTGCCACTTCAACTGGCCCAAGAAATTCAAGATCGACGTTCTCCGCTACGACGGCACCACGAACCCCTGAGACTTTCTGCAGATCTACTCTCTTGCTGCAATGGTTGCCGGGGCTGACGAGGTCATGATGGCCAACTGGTTCCCGTTGGCCCTGAAGGGAGATGCCTAGACTTGGCTTCTCAACCTTCCCAAGTGTTCCATCCGTTCCTGGCGGGCACTGAAGGAGAAGTTTCTGGGGGTTTTCCAAGGCGGGTACGAGCGCCCGGGGCTCCCAGTGATCTCCACGACTTAAAGCAGCTGGCGGGTGAAACTCTCCGCAAGTTCATCCAGCGCTTCACCCAGAAGATGAACACCCTCCCGTGCATCAAGGAGGAGTTGGTGATCCAGTCCTTCCACGCCAACGTCCGCGACCCCAAGATGCGCGAGAAGCTGAGCATCCATCGCGTCGAGTCTGCTCGTAAGCTCTGGGACCTTGCAGATCGGTGCGCTCGAGCTGAAGAAGGAGTCAAGTTCCCCGGGGAGGATGAACCCGAGGACAAGGCCACTCCAGCCAAGAACAAGAAGCGGGACCCTGGACCCGACAAGCGGATCTTCGTCGCCGAGCCTCTTCCGAAGAAGACCAAGCCCCGCCGACTTCCGAGGAAGAAGGTGAAGGTGATCCCTGGTGCCACATCCATCTAGAAGGCAACCACTTGCTCAAGGACTGCCGCATGCTCAAGAACCTCGCCATCTGGGAGCAACGCCGAGCTGATGGGGTCAGTCAAGACGGTTGCTACAACTGCGGCACTGCCGGGCACATCGCACGTGACTATCCCACGGGTCGCTAAGGCGGAGGCGGCCGTGGATGGAACCGAGGTGGTAGCCACGCGGGCCGTGGAGGAGGACGCGGTGGTCAAGGTGGTCGCGGGTACAACACTCCGGGGCCGCCACTGGCGGCAACGGGGAAGCTCCGGCTCCCCAAGGAGGCAACGGCGGGAAGTATCAAGAAGTCACTGGAGTTGTCGGGTGCATCCACGGAGGGTCTTCTCTGCCTCCCTCCAACGGCGCCTGCAAGAGACTTGTCCGGGAGCTGAACGTGGTTGCTTCTGCTCCGTCCAAGCCCCTGGACTGGTCCAGTGCCGCTGATCTGTCGCCCGTCATCCACAACTACAAGGTCACCAAGATGCTGGTCGACGGAGGCTCCAGCCTCAACTTGCTGACGGCGAAGGTCCTGGCTATCCTTCAAATTCCCCTGTCTCGCCTGCAAGACACCGGGTGTTCCAAGGCGTGAACGGAAGTGTTACTCGACCCCTCGGGAAGATCACCCTTCCGGTCACCTTCGGCGACTCCAAGAACTTCCGCACCGAGGAAATCGTCTTCGACATCGCCGACACTCCGCTACCGTACAACGGCATACTTGGCAGACCTGCTCTGGCCAAGTTCATGGCCGTCTCCCACTTCGCCTACAACATGCTGAAGATTCCGGCGCCGTGGGGCGTGATCAAGGTCAAGGCCGACATCGACGATGCTATCTACTGCGTTCACCAGCTGAACCAGACGGTGGCAATCATGGCGGATGCCCTCAAGGTGTACAGGAGGATGATGGGGGCTCTCCCCGGGGGCGAAGGGCACCCTGGGGGCTCCACATCTACTCCCCCAAGAAGGCGCCATTCCATGGCGATCCGCAGCTGACCAAGAAGGTGGCGCTAACCAGCGACGGAGTTCGCTCCATCACCATCGGCGCCCGCCTCACCGACAAATAGGAAAGCGCGCTCGTCGCCTTCCTTCGGGAAAACTCTGACGTCTTCGCGTGGGAGGCGTCAGGTTTACCCGGTTCCAAGGGAGGTGATCGAGCACAAACTGGCGGTCAATCCGGGGGCTCGCCCCGTGAAGCAGGTTCTCCGGAACCAAAGCAAGGAAAAGCTGGAATTCATCATCGCCGAGGTGGACAAGTTGATAGAAGCTGGTGTCATCCGGTCGGTTCCCCACCCAAGCTGGGTGGCCAACCCCGTGGTGGTACCGAAACCCATGACCTTCAAGTGGAGACTCTGCATCGACTTCACAGACCTGAATAAGGCCTGTCCCAAGGACCCTTTCCCCCTGCCGCGGATCGACATGATCGTGGATCCACGGCCGGGTGCGAGCTGCTGTGTTTCTTGGACGCCTTCTCCGGGTACCACCAGATCATGATGTCACTCGAGGACCAAGAGAAGACGGCCTTCATCACTCCCAAGGGCTGCTACTGCTACACCCGGATGCCTTTTGGCCTCCGAACGCCGGCGCTACCTTCCAGCGCGCAATGCAAGCATGCCTTGGGCCGCAGCTGGGCCGCAACGTTGAAGCGTACATCGACGACATCGTGGTCAAGACCCGGTACAAGGACTCCCTCATCCAAGACCTGCACGAGACCTTCGAGAACCTCCGCCGGGTCAACTTCAAGCTCAACCCCGACAAGTGCGTGTTCGGGGTCCCCTCCGGCAAGCTGCTGGGTTTCCTGGTCTCTCACCGAGGGATCGAGGCGAATCCGGACAAAATCAAGGCAATCGAGCGCATGGAGGCGCCCCGGCGGGTCAAGGACGTACAGCGCCTCAACGGGTGCATCACTGCACTCGGGCGCTTCATCTCAAGGCTTGGGGAGCGGGCCTTACCGTTCTTCAGGCTGCTCAAGAAGTCAGGCCCCGTGGAGTGGACCTCCGAGGCCGAGGAAGCCCTGCAGTCCCTTAAGCGCTACCTCGCCTCGCCACCAATCCTCGTGGCACCAGAAGAGAAGGAGCCCCTACTACTGTACATTGCTGCCACCAACCAGGTGATCAGCGCTGTGCTTGTGGTAGAGCGTGACGCTCCTCCGAAGAAGTCAAGCAAGATCAAGGGCAAGCGACCCGGGAACTCTCTCCCGGGACAACCGTGCAAGAAAAGGCTGCCGGGTGACCAGGGGTCTCACGATCCTGGCGTCACTGCAACCTTACCAGACGGTGCGGAGCCCGTCGGGAATGGAGAATCTCCCTCCGACGAGACTTCGCCGGGGGCTACCTCGTCCCCACCCCAAGACGTCGACGTGGAGGAAGCCGAGCCCTCTCAGGACTCGGCGACCCGCAAGGTGCAGCACCCGGTCTACTTCGTCAGCGCAGTGCTGCGCGACGCCCGGGAGCGGTACCCCATGATGCAGAAGCTGCTGCTGGCAATCCTCATTGCCTCCCGCAAGATGAGGCCGTACTTCCAAAGCCATCCCATCACGGTGGTGTCCAAGTACAACCTAAGAAGCCCCCTGGAGAACCCACTTGCCACTGGTCGCATATCATGGTGGGCCATGGAGCTTCAAGGTTTCGGTCTCAAGTTCGAGCACACGGACAACATCAAGAGTCAGGCGCTGGCGGATTCACGGCCGAGTGGACCGAGACGGCGTTCGACGACCCGGAAGAGGAAACCTGCCTCCCCGGGAAGGAAGATCCTAGCGCCTGGACCATGCACTTCGACGGCTCCTACACCAAGGGGAAAGGAGGTGCTGGGGTTGTCCTAACCTCACCAACCGGGGACCGGCTGAAGTACGTCGTCCAGATGCACTACCAAGGGAACATCTCCAACAACACGGCGGAGTACGAGGGCCTGCTCGCAGGACTTCGTGCTGCCATCGGCCTCGGCATCAACAAGATCGTCGTCAAGGGTGACTCTCAGTTAGTCATCAAACAAGTGAACAAGGAGTACGCGTGCCCTCAGATGGCACCATACGTTGAAGAGGTCTGGAAGCTGCAGCGGCGCTTCGACAACTTCCGGGCTGTGTACGTCCCACGGGGAGAAAACACGGCCGCGGATGAGCTATCGCAGGTGGCGTCCAAGCAAGAACCAGTGCCTCCCGGGATCTACATCGAGGTCCTCAGGCGACCTTCGATCCACCCGAGAGGCTCGCGACAAGATCTGCGCCGGGGGCTGGCGACCCTTCTACCTCGACAACACGGGTAGCCAGCCCAGAAGCTCAAGACCCGGCAGCCCCTCCAGCGGAGGAAGCTATGCTTTCTTTCCGTCGGATGGTGCTACCGGTGGAAGGAACCCACCCACCCTGGGCCCGGGACATCGTCAAGTACATCATGGAGCACGCCCTCCCGAGATGACGACACCGAGCGGGTGGCTCGTCAAGCCAAGCTCTACGTCATGATCGACGGCGAGCTCTACCGGCGACGGGACAACGGAGTCAAGCTCCGCTGCATCCTCAAGAACAAGGCCAAGTACTGCTACGGGACATCCACGAGGCACATGTTCAAGTCATGTGGCATCAAGATCACTGGCGGGTAAAGTTTTTCACGGGTTCTACTGGCCAACAGTCCTCAGTGATGCGAGCAGCTAGTCAAGACCTGTGAAGCCTGCCAGTACTATGCGAAGAACATACATCAGCCGGCGCAAGCTCTGCAGCCAATTCCAATCTCCTGGCCGTTCGCGGTCTGGGGGCTGGACATCGTGGGAAAGATACCGAAGTCTGTCGGGGGCCATGAATACCTTTTCGTGGCCATCGACAAGTTCACAAAGTGGGTGGAAGTGATGCCAGTACCAAGACAGACAGCTCAAGCAGCCATCAAGTTCATTGAAGGGATCGTGTACCGCTTCGGAGTACCCAACAGAATCATAACGGACAATGGCTCTCAGTTCACAAGCCGATCCTTCCTCAACTTCTGTGAAGAGCTGGGAATCAAGGTGTGTTTTGCCTCGGTGTCCTACCCAAGGTGCAATGGGCAAGTGGAGCGAGCCAATGCGGAGGTCCTAAAGGGTTTGAAGACCAAGGCCTTTGACAAGTTAGAAGACAAGGGCAAGAACTGGATTGAGCATCTACCAAGTGTCTTGTGGTCCCTCAGAACCACACCAAGCAGAGCCACTCAAGAAACACCATTCTTCCTTGTCTATGGAGCAGAAGCCGTCTTGCCAACAGAGCTCAGGCATGGATCCCCCCGGGTACTTGCCTATGATGAAGACGCACAAGCTGAGAGGAGGATTGATGACATCAACTTCCTGGAAGAGGTGCGGTGTCGAGCTTCCTTACGATCTGCTCGATACCAGCAAGGGCTCCGCCGCTATCATGATCGCCATATCCGTTCACGGGTACTGGAACCCGGAGACCTGGTTCTCCGCAAGAAGCAGAAGCTTGATAACATGAACAAGCTGTCCTCCAAGTGGGAAGGACCTTATCGGGTGACGCATACCCTGAGACCCGGAGCTGTTTATCTGGAGGACGAGAAAGGCAGGCCGGAGGGCAACGCCTGGAACATCGAGAATCTCCGGAAATTCTACCCCTGAATACGAACATGAATCGCAGATAGTTCGAGTCAACTAAGCACGCCCAAGGGGCTAGTGTTCTGTATAAGGGTGTAAGAATCGTCGCCAAGGAATAAAAGATAAGTTTTTCAATTCCGTGAGCCTCTCTTGTTGTCGTGAAGTGTGTTATCCGTAACAACCCCCAAGCAGGGGGCTGACATGGTGCCGGTGGCTGACAGGTCGAGCGCGAGTAGCCTATCAGTAGGCGCTGCCACCTGATCGTGCCGTACTGCCGCGGTAAGAAGTGGAACGGGCAGTGCTGTGTTTTAAAGAACCTAAACACAGAAATGCACATTCAACTTTGCTTGCGGGTTGCTCGGATGAAACACTTTCACGACATGTAAGGGAGGGTCCATTCTTTTCCTACTGAAAGTGTTATGTGTAGCGCCTCTCCCGGGACAGGAATGGATGCTGAAGAGCGGCTCAGGAGCTGGATACCCGGGAAGGACAGAGCAGATCAAGGCACGGCAAAAACCAGCTAAGTCTTTGCATGTGCATCTTGCATTCTAGGCATAATATCTCGCTCGGAGTCAATATACCACCAACCTGCGCATGCTTGACAGTTGATGAGAACCTTTGCGGGGGTAATGCGTCCTCCCCGGCGAACGGTCAGATTTCCCTTCTGGCCTAGTACCCGTGGCTGTGGAGTGGACTCCCGGAAGGCATAGTGCTCTTAGGGGTGCTGCTACCGGTACAGGCGGTTAGAGTACTTGTCACCTAAGAGATCTCCTCAGAAAACTTGACGGCGCGTTAGTGCAAGGGAGGTTTGGGAAATGACCCCGGGAGTTGAGCCCTAGGATTGCATTCATCTGAACTTACATTCTGAATTTACAATTCTGATTACATTCAGTCGAAGCTTTCCCTGGATACATATCTAGCCTATGCTACTAAGGCCAGCTCAGAGCTCCTGGCTGCGCAGATCTGTCTTCTGTTTTATTGCCTGCCGGGTGCACTCTTTCTTCCGGGGACGCCTGGATGAAAGGATGACACGCGTGCAGGATCTTGTCAGGCGCGTCGAAGAGCTCGACCCCCTTCCGACCAGGGCGCTCCAGGGCCAAAGAGACGGAAGATTCCGTCCGCCAGTTCGCCTACGGACTGACTCTCGGCCTACGAAAAAGTCCAGGTCAAGATCGAAGTCATCCAAGAAAAAAGGCGAAAAACAGAGAAGAGCAAGCAGTGAACCTGTTCGATGGCCTCGAGCTCAGCCACAACCAAGGACAGCTCCGGAATACCGGCAGTCCTTTCCTTCAGAATGGACCACAGGTGCGCCCTCCTCACTGCCCTAATCCTTGCCTCTTCTTGGGCAACAGGACCGGAGACAGTCGCCAGGCGAGCGACATTCTGGGCAGCAGAAGAACGGGACGCAACCTCGCCATCAGCGGCTCGGGCTCCAGCTTCGCTGGGTGCCTCCGCCGCGCCTCGGAAGACGGACTCCGCCGTCGACACGTCGGACAAGGCCATCTCTGCTTCGCCAGACATTGTTCTGCGGGGCGTGGAGAGGCAAAGGAAGAAGAGGAGCGGAGCAAGGCGAGAAGATGTGTCAAGGGAGTTGGAGTCTGGAGGGTCTTTTATAGGCCTCCCACGCTCCACCTACCCCTTGACGCTACGGCTGCTGCAGTAATGGGAGCGCGTTTTGCAAAAAACTCGTTCTCATTCACACAAGCGCGACACGAAGACAAGGAGGAAACAAGATCTTCTTCATTTACAAGGACTACAAGGGGACGATCTTTTTTACAACAAAAAGGTTGGCTCCCATCGAGCAAGGAGCACCGCCGTACAATGGAAGACGCTACTTCCAGAAATACGTCGTCAAGGCCGCCGGGGAGAGGTCAACGAGATCTCCATGGCGCCCGTCCGAAGCTCCTCGCCTTCAGAAGACGAGCTCCCCTCGACCTTGATGTCAGATGAGTTTTCCTCATCTTCATCCTCGTCGTAGGAGCTCGAACTGCCGCTGCTGCTCTCCGTGCAGCACTCCACACGTCCGCCATCGACACCGAAGATCTTCACGGAGAGCGTCGCAACTCCGTCGTACCGGAACGCCAAGCATTGCCCCCGGGACAGGCGGCGGGCACGGGAGAACGACTTCCACCCCGGACCCAGAAGCATGGCGCCTTCAGCGGTGCGCTCCGCCATGGCCCAGGAGGGGCCATTGGGGCAGCCTTCCACTTGCAGCCAGAAGCCGGAGGGTCCGATGTCCTCCGTCGCCATCGTGAAGGAATCTGGCAGGAGAAGCCGGCTGCGAAGCCTGTGGTTCAGATCCACGATGAACTCGAAGGTGTGAAGCTGGTATGAACCATGCTCCTAGGAGGGAGAGCAGCGGTGTCGCGGCCTCCACGGCCGCCGCGACCGCGAATCCCACGACCTCGCGGAACAGCTCGACCACGAGTGGAGAGGCCACTCTCCGCAGCAGCTGAAGAAGAACGAGGACGCCCAACTCCTCTCCTCGCTCTCGCCATTGGCGCTGGCAGCTTGTGGGGAGGCCTGGAGTTGGACTGAGGAAGAAGATGAGCAAAAGCGCCAGGGGCGCGCCTCGCTTTTATAGCCGCGGCGGCACCTCTGTCAGGCGTCTCCTCGGTTCTTCCGTTACTGGGAATCGAGGGGGCCATCGCAGTTACTCCCCCAAGCGGAGTAACTCCAAGACCTTCCAGGCCATTAATGAAGCAGAGCAAGGAAGACCAGATGCCCGAGGACCCACTTTGACCTATCTTTAGCCCATAGCCCCGGCAGCTGGAGCAAGAGCCGCCGGGACCATGCCCGGGGGCTACTATCGCAGCAGTGGAACACGGGGTTCCCCTAGTGCTGCCAAAGTGGGTCCACCCCATGTGGGCCCAAGATGAAGATGGACAAGACCAAAACTCAAGTCAAGCTGGCGGGTTCACCGTCAGGACAAGCAAGGCCTACGTCGACAAAGGGCTCCGGTCCTGGGGCCTGTCGGGTCCCCGAACCAAGCAAGAAGGCCAGGAAGGGAGAGCCCGAGTTCTCGGCAGGAGGCCAGGCTCCCTCTCGGTACTTCCCCACGTCACTTTGGATAAGCCTCCACCTCACGCTGGAAGACCTCAGAAGACTTGGGAAGCAAGGCGAAGGCAGCGCGGGCGGGAAGCACAGCTCGTGGTGGTGTCAGCTCCTGTCCACCCCAAGGCGGACGCTCCCACCTAACCCAAAGGAGACGCTAGGCTGAGGAGAGGCCACGTCTCCCCCTAAACTGGATGAGGAGGGTCCTTCACCCCGAAGGTCCCTCGTGCCCCTGACGTGACCCTGTGGCAACCCCTTAGCCTATAAAAGGAGGACCAAGGCACAGAGGAGAGGGGAGGAAAAGAAGGCACAAGTCCAACCAGAGCAAGACTAGACTAGGGCTGCGAAGGTAGAGGGGAAGGTGATTTCCTCCGGGTCAGGATCTGTCCTTCTTCTACCTCCAGTCAAAACCCTTCCGGGTACCCCATCCGGGAGGTTCCATTGTAAGCCACACTATGAAGAACCCATGAATCCAGACATGCAGGAGTAGGGCTTTTAGCCTCCGCCGGCCTGAACCTGGGTAGCTCCTTGTGTCCTTTTGGTTGCATGTTTTGATCGTGGAGAGGAGAGCTTGATCTAGACTCCGCCCGAGAAGACGATTCTCAGCCTCTTTCGCTCCCCGTGCCGAACCTAAAAGGGGTATCCTATACTCCCGGTATCCGTGCATCGAGACACGACAAGTACTTATTATGTAGTAGCTCCTGCCACATACCTTCCTCGTTTAACAACTTAAACAACCATTTGCTAAGTAGACACTTATTTTTTAGTTCAAGGACCTCAATTCCAAGCCCCCCTTGGTCCTTGGGTCTACAAATTATGTTCCACTTTGTTAATCTATATTTTTGTTTATTTTCCTCGCTTTGCCAAAAAAAACGCGACCTATAGTAATCAAATATTTTCCGTACCCCTACAGGTACCTAAAAAAATGAGAACATAAACATTGGGAGGCTTGATAAAACCGAATTTATGAACACAAGCATGTCCCCGTATGAGAGCATCTTCCCTTTCCAGCACCATAGTTTGCCCGCAAAACGACATTCAATAGGGTACCATTCAGCATTGCGTAATTTTCTATAATGGATAGGAACTCCCAAATACTTGAAGGGTAGGGACCCCGACTCACATCCAAAGATTTGTCGATATTGATCCTCTACCTCTTTTGCCTTGCCAAAACAGAAAATTTCGCTTTTGTGGAAGTTAATTTTGAGCCCCGAGAGTTGCTCAAAAATACATAGTACAACTGCGGCGTGAAGCTTGCGTAAATCAATTTTGGCATGATCGTCCGCCGTCAGGGCGTCTCTTAGATTTGAACTACACATGCACATCAGGTGCAACATGGCGGTACCGTGATCATCGGAATCACGACATGTAATGTATCCCTACTTAGTAGTCATCAAATCCGCTAATCTTGCGAGATCATCGACATTGGTCGACGACATCGGGTCGGCAAAATAATTCACAAAAATATTTGGATCCCAAAAATGGAACTGAACGGGGAGGGAAACCATTTTTTAGATAATATCCGGATTATACCTTGAACAACGACAACCTGCTTGATGGAGGCCCGGGGCAGATCACTCGGTGGAGCAATTCGTGCTAACAACGTGTTCCACAACCATTATCGGCGAGTCCGGTCTAAGGACGTGGAGTGGGAGCGTAGTCGAAATATTCATACACACGACATAATAACATACGCGAAAAAAATAAAGGGACACAAAGTAATAGGCGGAACTGATTTTTTAGTTAATCAATTAGTGTCTCTTAATACAATATATGGAGATATATATATATATATATATATATATATATATATATATATATGGGTGTGTGGAGGTGGATGCATACAAATTTAGAGAGAAATCCGCAGCCAAGAAAACTGTACGTCCGTACGGCCACCTGAGGTGGTTTTCTATCACTTCTGATCAAAGAATGTGTCAAAATTCATTTCTGGAACAAACACTCACGTGCACACCAGCACAAGAAGGTTATGATACATTCTGAGATAAAAAGGGCGACAATTAATGTGAAGGGAATTTACCAAACAAGTGGATCGTAACCTTGATCAAAACTCTTGCATTTATGATTCTTCGGAAGCAACGTGCCAATTGGAAGCATGCAGTTTATGGGATGTATCTTTGGGATAAGAATTGTACATTCCCTTGATCAATCCAAAAATAGGCAGCGTTGACCTTGCTAAAACTGAGATAAGCCGAGCCGCACGATGACACGTTAGGTATGGCAGATGCCGGAGTACTTACTCTTGAACCACCTGAGCCCTCGTCGGAGCGAGGCCTTCACCTTCCCCTTCACCCCGTACACATTGTAGCCCACCACTCGTAGTCGCCGTTTCATCTCCGGGTCGTTGAAGCAACACACGTTATCTATAGGAACGGTGCCGCGTCGTTTCCCGACGGTCGGCTGACGGCTTAACGGGATGGGAGGCGCCATAGAGAACCGTTGTAGCGGCGGCGGTGGCAGCTGTGCGGCAGAGTTGATCTCCCAGGTAAATGATTTCTTGGAGGCAGATTCAGGGCGGAAAGCACCGACTGGACCAGAAGAAATCACCCCCAATAATAGCACCAGAGGTAGGTTAAGAAGAAAATGGAAATGTGAACTGGAGGAGGAGAAACGTGGGGCTGTGACCCTGCGAGCTTAATTTAGGGTGTGTTCGGTTCTAGAACCAAGAGGAACGGAATGGAATGGTTCTATTCCGAGGTCACGGAACGGTTCCGACCCCGTGTTCGGTTTGAACTAATTCGAGGAACGGAATGGTTCCGTTTCTTGTTCGGTTGGGAGCAAAAATAAGGAATGGAACGGCAGTTTTCTGGTTCAGCTCACCTCTTTCCTGGACATGGTGAGCATACCTCCCGTTTCTACCATCAGATAAATAAAAAATTCAGCATCACTTTGTTTGTATTTTCAGGAATAAGCAATAACAAGTATATTTCAGATGCATAACACATATATCTCAGCAAAGATAAGAGACATTTCCATCAATACAACCATAATAGTCATCGAAATTGTCCAAATTCAAACACTTCAAGTTCAATGTCAGTAGTGATCCAAAAGCACTAAATAGAGTTCATACGTCCATATTACAGTCCATTGAATAATATATGGTTCATTACGTTCATTACAGTCCATCAAGCAACTTGAACTTCATACCATCAGTTCAGATTATAGAGCACACCAAAGGTCTTCTCCACATACCTACTCAACCAAACCAACTTGTTCTCAAATTTAAGCGTCATGAACGCTTTTGCAGTCTTCGGATTGTCAACAAGTTTTACTCATGCTCTTGACCATCTACAATGCAAGTTTTCTATCACAATATAGCACCGAAATTTGTCTAACCATTCAATACATATTGGACAACAACAAATAGCAACAAAATCAAACAGATTTTAGCCACAGAGCATACATATTCTTTGTAAATTATCTTCTATATTTTCTTTAAGATTTCATTTCTATCTAGGTGAGCATGTACGTGCATGCTCATATGTACTTCACAGAGTGAAAAGAAGCAAAATCCTACTCGGAATCCTACTCGGAATGCAAGTTTTCTCAATCTCAATCTGCTGCAGGTCAAGATTGGATCGAAAAGTGTAGTACACGAGAGGAGTTGGGGTGGATGCAGGGAAGGGGTGGATTCATACCTTCGACCTGCCGCTGCACCGACGAGGACTCGACCTTGAAGCCGCCCTGCTTCTCCGCCTGCTAGCCGGCGAGTCGCTGCCTGCTCCTGGCCCGCCTCGTCGCTGCCTGCTCCTTCCCCGCCGCACCGCTGCCTGCTCCTGGCCCGCCGCGCCGCCACCTGCTCCTGGCCCGCTTCGCCGCTCCAGTCACCGGGAGGAGAGGGCTCGGTCGAGCGCCGCCACAGCCGCACAGGAAGGAAGCGAGGGAGAGGGACACGAGCGTGGTGAGATAGGGTTAGGGACGGGGTCACGGGGGTGAGGAGGTGAGAGATGGGTTTTGTTTTTTCCGTTGCTCGCGTCGGAACCTAGTCGTTCCACCGAATCGGAGGTATCATCTAATTCCGGATCTCGCTGGAATATTCGGTTTCCAGGAATCGGTGGGTTCTGCTTCTAGCACAAACTGAACACATGAATTTGGGCTGGGTGCAGGTCCAACCCGTTCCGTTCCTCTTGGTGACATAAACCGAACACACCCTTAGAGAATCTGGCACCACCTAATAAAATGTGTTAAACCTCGCTTGGTTTGGAGATTGAAATTACGGAGTGAAATTCCCACCCACTGCGCGCGGGAATTTTATCAGGACCTCGACAGCTCCGTAAAGTTTACCTGTCGTTTTGGTTAATTTCCAGTGAACCAATCGGGGCCTTAATGTGTTACGAGCAGAATCTGGTACCACAGAACGAAAGTAAAAACTTTACATGCATCAGTTGATCATTTTTGTCGAATGTGTTAAGCGCAATATTCTCATTTAGTCTTTTTATTACATACATGATATGCACTATGTGCCTCATATATTGAAAGACCATGTTGACGCTCGCTCATCCTTGTCCTTTCATCTCCTAAAAATGTCTTTCTATATCACACCCATCTCTTTTTGGTTGCAAGTTTCTCTATTTGACGTTCCTTGATCTTGTTGCTCAACATTTGGTTTGTTGCAAGTTGCATTGCTTCGTTTATCATCTATGCTCTCTTGCACTTGTTTGTGTTCAAAATTATCTAGGAGGGAGTGAGGATTTCATGTTGTGCACACTATATTGAAATACGAATCCTTATTGTGCACGTACCTTGGGGAGTTCCCTCTTGATTATTAGAACACTTGGTTGATCTTATCATAATATCTTCTTATGTTCAATTGGTTTTTTGGATCCTTTGATTGGTTACTTCTTTTGTCGAATTATCTTTCAATTTGATTTCCTTTTACAATCTTTGGATCCTCAATATAGTTTAATATCTCCCAATTATTCATCATTGGATATGTGCATTCGATTTCACTCATATTATGAGAAATGCACACACTATGGGGGAGCTCTTTCTATATTGGCCTTCTACATTTTTCCTCCCATTTCGGCAATCGATGCAAATGGGGGAGAAGTTTAGAGGGTTTAAGGGAATTTGGTTTTATACTAGTTTATTCTTAAGCATTTGCCTTTCATGCTCATACATCCTTGCTCTTTGTGTTGCATGGTTGCTTATTATTCATTATGTAAACCCTCGTAAAAGGGATTGTCATCAATTACCAAAATGAGGGAGATTGAAAGTGCATGGTGCCCCCATGTGTGGTTTTGGTAATTAATGACAATCCTTATGGACTAATGTTTGCATTGAGATATTCTTGTAGATCTTGCCTATAGGAAAAGATTGGAATTCATGTGTTGGACTCTAAAAGATTATATGATGACCAAGATTCTATCCAAGGGTTTATATGAAGAATGGTCATGTGTAGAGTTGATCATATTGCAAGTATGTCTTGAAGGTTTCAAGACATCATCTTTGTGAAAACAGTGAAGAAGGTGAAGTGCAAGTTCAAGAGAAGCATCTCGAAGAAATCCTATGCTTGAACCTTATCACCCATTTGGAGATAATGGTCAAGTGAAGATGTGCCTAACAGAGGCTTCCCCATATTGGTGCACTAGTACAGAACGACACATCGGAAACGGGCCAAAATCCCATCGGCAACAGAGAAAGGGTCCGTGTCCCCGACCCTGTCACTGATGTGAAGATCTCAATGGCAACGGAGGAGATAAACCGTTTCTGATGTATTTAACATTAGACACGGAGTTTTACTAATAACCGTTTCTAATAAGGGTTACAGGAAAACAAAAAAAAACACGGTGACGGGTTGTACCGTCGATGGAGCCCCGCTCCATGCGACTAGATGGCCGCCCGGTCGTCACCGTATTCCTGTACGCCCTGCTTTACAAAAGTTCATCAGTGCGCGTGGCTGGAACTCTGCTCCTATGTCTTCACGACCGCCAGATGAACATCTACTGTCTTTCCTGCTGCGCAAAATGTACTGCTCCTGGTGACGGCACCGTGTATGGAGCCCCGCTCCTAGGTCTTCACGGCAGCAGCATCGTCACCAAGCATCCACCAAGCCCTTGAAACAACGAATATTCTTTGTTAAAAACAGCAAACAAAGCTAATAAACAGAGCCAATAAGCAGTAAACAAAGCAAACCGAGCTAAATACATAGCTGAAGAGCTAACTAACAGAGCAAACCAAGCTAAATAAGTAGCTAATATAGCAAATACATAGCTGAACAGAGCTAACTAACAGAGCAACCCGAGCTAAATAAGTAGCTAACATAGCAAATACATAGCTGAACAGAGCAAACCGAGCTAAATAAGTAGCTAACATAGCAAATACATAGCTGAACAGAGCTAACTAACAGAGCAAACCGAGCTAAATAAGTAGCTAATATAGCAAATACATAGCTAAACAAAGCAAACCGAGCTAAATAAGTAGCTAACATAGCAAATACATAGCTGAACAGAGCTAACTAACAGAGCAAACTGAGCTAAATAAGTAGCTAACATAGCAAATACATAGCTAAACAAAGCAAACCGAGCTAAATAAGTAGCTAACATAGCAAATACATAGCTGAACAGAACTAACTAACAGAGCAAATTGAGCTAAATAAGTAACTAACATAGCAAATACATAGCTAAACAAAGCAAACCGAGCTAAATAAGTAGCTAACATAGCAAATACATAGCTGAACAGAGCTAACTAACAGAGCAAACCGAGCTAAATAAGTAGCTAACATAGCAAATACATAGCTAAACAAAGCAAACCGAGCTAAATAAATAGCTAACATAGCAAATATATAGCTGAACAGAGCAAACCGAGCTAAATAAGTAGCTAACAGAGCGGTCATTTACCTTAGGCGAGGCGGGGTCGCTTTCCGTCGCGGATTGCGTCCCAGGCGTCGGCGCCGGAGCCACTGCCAGAGGAGATGTCAGAGGAGACATCATCCTGCTCGAATACCGGAGCGTCCTCCTCCTCCCCCTCATCCTCCTCCTCCGCCGCCGCCACCGCTGTCGCCGCCGCATCTGGCCCAGGGCCCTGGCCAGGGAGAAGAGAGCGGTCTATGGCCGCCCGGAGCCGCGTCTGGAACAACGCCTCCTCGGCGGCTTCTATCGCGTGCTCGGCGGCGGAGATGCGGATAGCTCTCTGCATCGCAGACGCCCGAATGACACCCTCGGCGCGCTCGCGCTCAAAGGAGGCGCGAGAGAGGAGGAGACCGACCTCCAGATCCTCGTCCTCATCGTCCGAGGAGGACGAGATCCGGGCGTCGGTGGCCGCCGCCGCCGTGGATCCGGATGGGATTTGACGGCTCAAAATGAACTCGCGACCGCAGTCGCCGGGGATCTCGCCCCAGTTGTAGGGGAGATCCGGGCTGCGCCTCGGAGGGTGGGAGGAGGAAGATGCTCCGTCCTGACTTCCGTTGGCGCCGGAGGGGTTCGCCATCGATGGGTGAAGTAGGAGGAGAGCGTGTGCGGCTAGGGTTAGGAAGTAGGGAGAGTGAGACTGAGAGTGAGAGTGAGATATAGTACTGGAGTGGGAGATATTAATACCGGCACCGCTTAATGTGCCTTCACATGGGAAACGGAGATAGACCGGACCATATCAGCAACGGATATATTCTTTCCTCCGTTGCCTATATATGAGCAACGAAGATCTTTTCAGCCTCCGTTACCATTGTGTCGGGCCCATCGACCGACTAGCGCACGCGGATCCAGGGCCAGGTGATGGGCATCCACCATGGCAGCCCTTTCCTCTCAAGGGCGGCAAGCTCGAGGGCATGAGCTTCTTGCTGGGCCGCGGACAGTTGTCGTGCCGCCTCTGAATCTCCTGGCTGGTAGCTCTCAGCGCGCCTTGCCGCGGCAACGGCTGCCACCAGGACCCTTTGCGCATCAGCCTTGAGGGCAGAGGCTTCTCCTGCGGCAAGTACCGTGGTTGCGAGGGTGGCCTCAGTCTCGGCTTGGGTGGTGGCCACCTGCCATTCCTGGGCTTGGACAGACGCCACGCGTTCCTCCAGCGCGCATCGACTCTCTTCAATCTCCGCGCGCTGGAGAAGAAGGAACTCCCTGGTGCGCTCGTTCTCCTCCTTGGCACGGGCGGCGGCGTCCACCAACAGCTGCTGGTGCTGCTCCATGCCATCCAGCACGCTGTGTGTTGAGGAGAAGACGAAAACATCCAGGACGATGCTGGCGGCGGGAACCACCTCGCGGTCTGCACGAAGAACCAGAGAAGAAGGACCGACGAGGCCCAAGGAGCTGCTCGCCGCACGCAATGGGGGTGTGGCCGGAGACACCCCGCAACCGAGGGTGGATGGAGGCAGCTCTGCGTTTACCTCCACGGGATCCAGGGCTTGGCGGCGAGGCCTCACCGAGGAGCGCCTCTCGAACCTGAGAGCCTCCCCGGCGTCACTGTTGTCGAAAGCTGACTCCACCGCTACGACCTCAAGGGCGGGAGGGGCCTGCGCCGGGCCTGGAACGAAGCAGAGAAAAATCATAAATGAGAAAACTCCCCCTTCGCGGGAAGGATGGTTCGCGTGAACATACCTCTGGCTGCGGACGCCACCTGAGGGGCAACACCGGGCCTAGGGACCCCCTCCACGGAGGGCGCCACTGACGCCCCGACGGTCGACCCGGGGGCTTCGCCGGCGCATGGCTTCTTGGGTGGAGGATCGGAGGCCCCCGACACGACGCATGCCCTCTTCGATGAAGAGGACGGAGGCTAGGGGCTGCCAGAGCAAAAGGGCGCGCTCAGGAACAAAGAGCGTTGCAGCAAAAGAGACGTCTAGAAGAGAAATACGCTACCTGGCGGAGTCAAGACGAAGGGACCAAGACACCCTCGAGATGAAACCACCAAGCGGCGGAGGAGCTGGGAGGGACTCCCCGGGGAGTTCGTCGTCCGAGGGCACGTAGCCCGCGGCAGCCAGCTCCTCCGCAGTCCGCTACCTTGCCAGGACGCGAGGACGGTGGTACAGCGGCGCTGGATCGGTGTCGTCCTCCTCCTCCTCCGGGACCGCGCATTTCCCCGCCCGAGAAGGTCCCTCGGGAAGCGATAACCCCCGGTGACAGCCGGAGTCCCCGAGGGATTCAACTCGAGGGTGACGTGAAGGCCTCGGGAGGGGAGCCCGGGGAAGCGCCACCCCCGAGGAGCACCACATCGGGAGGATCCCCCACTCGTCGCACTCTGGCAGGGACGAGATGATGCTATCGAGATCCTCGTCCCTGTAGAGCGAACGACCCCTGCTGGCAGGCCCACGTACTCCGCGGATCCACCGCAAAGTTCGTTCACCAGCCCTCTCAGGGCGCCAGGGAGCACCTTCGACTTGAACAGCCGGGTCTTGTCGTTGGCACCCTCGTACACCCACATGCAGTGGGAGCGGAGTTGTAGAGGAGGAATGGCGTGGATGAGGAAGTGCGCCACCACGTCGCGGCCGGTCAAGCCCCGGTTACGGAAGGCGAGAATCCGGCGGTGCACCGGAGCCAGATCCGCATCCTGTTCCCCAGGGTCGGACCAGCTCTCCGGGCGGATATGCACCGCTGTGGGTTCCGCGAGAGCTTCGTCGGCCGTCGGGAAGCGAACGAAGACCCAATCATGCCGCCACTCCTCCCAGCGTCTCTTGTCGAGGGGGAGGAAGGTGCCGGCAAGGTTGTCGTGGAAGCAGAAGGTGACGGAGCCGAAGATCGCATCCCCGACCTCGACTCGGGGATAGAAGTAGTGGAGGAAGAGGGCGACGCTCGGCTTGACGCCGACAAAGGTCTCGCAAAAGTGCTGGAAGATGGCCAGCAACAGCAATGCGTTGGGGTGGAGTTGGGCCAAAGCCAGCCCGTACACCCCCAACACCGCGTGGAGGAAGAGCGACATTGGCGGAGCCAACCCTGCCAACAGGAAGCACGCGAAGACGCGGACGTCGAGAGGCGTCAGCCGATCCGGTGGCGAAGACGCGTGGAATATCTGTTGGAAATATGCCCTAGAGGCAATCATATTGATGATGATATTTCCACATGTTTATGAATATCTGACAAAAGAATAATGGTCATTCTGTCCCTTGAATAAACTATCATGATATTGGTTAATGAATACGTGATTCATTTGTGAAACCCATTATCTCTATGATGTTATTCTAAATAGGTTCCTGGTCAACAATCATATGAGGGAGGCATATGATTTAGTGACTAGCACATGTATTGATGGATGATCATGTTTCACGGATCATTGACATGGAGATGTCGATCAATAATGTGGACTCGTGTTAGGAACATGGAGTTGAACTGACCCACCATGAGACACTGTGAGAATATCTATTCTTTCATGTCATCAGCTGATCTCATACAATGTGTATGTTGATTCCTTAGACCTGAGATCTTCGCATGTGCTTGGGATGTGTAAGGACTTACTTTGGTGCTATCAAACGCTACACCGTGAAAGGGTAGCTATAAAGGTAGCTTTCAGGTTTGTCACGAAACATGCTGCGAGTCATGGTTGATCAAGATGGGATTTGCCCTCCATCCAACGGAGAGATATATCCCGACCGTGGTGTTCCATCCCTGTATGTGTGGATACCTTGGAGGCGTCACACTTGGGGCGCTTGGATGATCCGTTAATGGGATCCACGAGGTGCTGTTCGTGGGATTCGCGAGGAGAAGGAGTAGTACGACTACACGGCAGCGACGCGCGACATCGACAGTCTTTCGCTGCACTGCACGTCGAGAGGTAATTCCAGCTCCGTGATCAATTACTTGCAGGGGTTCCCGGATGAACGCGGTAGAAATTTTTGATTTATGCTAGCGTAGCCTACCCCGTTTCCCAACAAATCATGGTGCGGTCGTTCTCGTTGCTCTTGCTGGCAACGGCGTCCTTTAGACTGGGGAGATGCTCCATCGCATACCCCGGCGGGAAGAAGGCCTGGGACGTGCGCCACTCCTCCCAGGAGAGCTCGCGATGAGACATGCGGTCCGTCTTCTTGGCCTTGCCCTTCTTGGCCGTCCTCTCCTTGGGTGCCATCAAGGCAGGGCTTCGATGCGAGTTCAGAGTTGGGAGGCGAAAGGAAGGAGAAGGCAGGAGGTGAGAAGACGAGTGGAGAAATGGAGACGGGGCCGAGGCAGCGCTGGCCCTAAATAGCGAAGAAAGCGAGAGGGGACGCGACGTGCAGGCGGTTCCTATCCCGCCCCGCATTAAAACCGTCTCGCTTCCCCCAGGCGCGTGGCGGGGCCACCATCAAGAACCGCGCTGCAGTTACAGCTTTTGCTGGAATCGAGGCGCCCGAACTCAAGTGCTTGCCACCGCGGATGACGTCGTGGCGGTTCGATTGGGCGATCCGGGTGCGCGCGGTGTAGGACGTCCCCGGGCTGCCACCGGCCACCGGCCGCCCGGGGACGCCCGGGGGCTACTGTCGGCGTACGGGAAGAGGGGGGTCCCCGTACCCCGGGCGCGCGCCCCCGGAGAGGCGCCATCAGCATCCCAGCGGCGGAAGGATGGAAGCCAAAAGAAACCCCGGAGGAGGAGCCCCCGAGACGCCCGGGACCACGCCCTTTGTGGGGTTCATCCCGGGAAGCTGCGACCGCCTCGGGGAGGTAGGGGCAAGCAACGTGGCACGAGATTCCTGCGCCGCTACCCGGGAAGGGTTGCTTCGCAGGGAAGGAAGGCGCAGCAGACGTCACGGACAAGACCGCTCACGCCTGCTGCCGGGCGTAGGCGTGACATTGACAAGACCCGGCGCGCTGTCCCGTCAGTGCAGGCGCAGCGCTCGGCGTGATGCTCGGGCCGCAGACGAGACTTGACTTGCCGTCACCTCCGCCCTGGCGGGGCAGGCGGCATGGAGGACAACACGGCGAGGCGACGCCACGAAGGAGGCCTGCGGCTGCCACCTGGACTGGGGCGCGATGCGTGCCCTGCCTCGGTGGCACGCCCCCAACACGACCACTTGTGGTGCCCCCTTGGCATATAAAAGGAGGCCCTAGGTCATTGAGAAGAGAGAGGTCACCATTGCTAGCAGCAGCTCATAGTCTAGACTTGTACTCGGGGGCTGGACAGGCGACACCTCGGGAACCTCCCGGTGTGTAACCTAACAGCTCACGGGTGTAGAGAGCGCTGGTAGTCTTTCCACTGTAACTCACCAACTCAACAATCGAACCAGACAAGCAGGACGTAGGATGTTACGCGGCGATGCGGCCCGAACCTGGGTAAAATCTTGTGTGTTTGTGCTTGAGCTCGGGGACCGATTCCGGAGCACCTCGCGCCCTCCTGCCGAACAAATAGGGGGTGTCCAACATCCCCGGTGTTCGCGTACCGACACGCGACACTCTCTATGATCTTGTAGTGCTCGTTGTGGTGATTCCAATGAGTCCAAGAACATCGAAAACGGAGTCCGGATGATCAAGTTATGTTCGTTTTCGTGTTGGGTGTTCCTGCAGTTTTTATAGGCCGGCCTGGCCGGGCTCCTAGGCCGGACCTCAGGACGGGTGCCTCTGGTGGTCAGCCAGTCTAGGCCGGGTGCCTCTGGTGGTCAGCCGGCCTCGAGCCTTTTAGGCCGGCCTGGTCGGGCTCCAAGGCCGAGCTCGCGTTTTGGGCATAACGGTTGGTTTTTGGGGTCCTATTTAAGGAGGTCTTCTTCCCCAACGACCCCTAACACTTGCAGCTCGTTTTTCCCCTCTCTCTCCTCTATTGCTGACCTTGGAAAAGCTTGCCCCCTCTCAATCCCTCCCATGATTCTTGCATATCTTTGAGAAAAAAATGAGAGGAGATCTAGATCGATAATTCCACCAATCCATCTCTCCTCTAAGTGAGGGGAACCTAGTAGGTCTTGATCTTGAAGTTCTTGATGTTTCTCCTCCTTTGTTCTTCCTCTCTTATTCCCCATTAGTATTTGTTGCTGTGTTGGAATTTGAGAGTGAAGGACTTGATCACTCCTTGTGTTTTTGCCATTGCTTTTGTGCATCGGTTTGTGCTCTCCACGAGGATTCGTGGAAGTAAAAGTTTGTGAGCTTGTTACTCTTGAGTCTTTGGACCCTAGACGCCATTGTGGTGGTTGAGATCTTTTGTGGTCACTTGTAGCCATCCGGGAGCCCCCAATTCAGTTGTGGGTGTGTGCCCCGGATTGTTGTTGTAAAGGCTCCGGATTCCGCCTCGAAGGATTCAGATAGTTGAAGGTGAACCTAGCCTTTGTGGTGAAGTTTATCGGATAAGAAGGTGAGCCTCTTGTGGCGTTGAGACCAACCTGTTGTGGTGGCTCACACCTTTCCAACGAGACGTACTCCCCTAAAAGGGAGGAATTCGAGAATACATCATCGTCTTCGCGTGCCTCGGTTATATTCCTATACCCGAGCTTTTTACTTATGCGCTTTACATTGTGATAGACTTCGTGCTTGAAGTTGTATACCTTGCTATCACCTTGTTACTTGTCTTGCTTAGCATAAGTTGTTGGTGGACATAGTTGAGCCTAGAATTTTTAGGTTGTGTGTTTGATAAATTAAACACTAATTTTATTTCGCATTTATCAAGTCTAAACCGAAAAAAAGTTTTAATCGCCTATTCACCCCTCTAGACGACATCCTTGTAGTGACATTGTAGCGCTAACCAGTAGCTAGCATTCCCTAGCCACCCCAAATACTATACTGTATACTTTTTTACAAGCTTAATTTTTCGTTGGATAGCTTAAGCTGAAGCCGTTTTCTGAGAAGTCAGAGCAGAGCGGCTGCTTGGTGTGGTCCATTAATCCAATTCACCTGCTCGGACAAAGATATAGTGACTTGTCATCCGATAAAAAACTAACGAACACAAACTTTTAACTCAAAATTCAAACAGTGCAGAAAAATTGAAAGAAAATAATGTAAATCATATATGTTGAATTGATTATTGTGAGAAAGTTTCATTTCATTTGGATAATAGTTTCGTTTTAACCTCGAAACATAAAAATTATTTAATTATAAACCATTTATCCAATTGAAGTGAAACTTTCTGGAATACATAGTGAAAATTATAATTTAAATTTTGGACTTAATTTAAACTATTTTTTCAGTTTTTTCTGAACAGTTGGAATTTAATTTAAATTTTGGAACAACCATATTATGTACTCCATTTTAATCGGATGACAGCCACCTAGGCAAAATTCATCGAGAAACTTTTGCTTCACAAAGTCAGCAAATGCCACGGCTCACGGCACCGTTGGCCTAAGACAAAACAAACATCCTGGACTTGCAGCCGCGAAGAGGAAAAGGATTGACCACGGTGGTCAGCCAGTTTCAAAGCTTCGTCTGCGGTTTTGCCGGACAGGAAAGGAGCCTAACGTCCAGCCGGCCACCGCTCTCCCCCCCCCCCCCCCGCACCACCGCCGGAAGCTAGCACCGGCTCCCAGCTGCCGGTAGCGGTAAGCACGTCCCCAGCCCCTAATCCTCCTCTTCCCCTTCCGACTATTCACCGCGAGATCGTGATCTGACCCCCCCCTGCGTCGCGGTCAGATCCACCACACCTGCCCACCAACCATCACCCCCGGCGGAGAGCCGATGTCGGCGGCGGTCGAGGAGCAGATGGTGGTGAAAGCGATCCGGGAGGAGTGCCCGTGGGAGTCCCTTCCCAAGCGTCTCCAGTCCACGCTCCACACCAAGGACGAGTGGCATCGCAGGTACCTAGTCCACATTCCCTAACCCTTCACGTACATGGATTTGCTCTGCTGCTCCTGGTGGTTGCTTTTGAGCTCGAAATGCTGCTACATCAATATGGGTAATGCCGCTTGGAGTTGCTGTCTAGTTGATGCTTGTGCAACAGTTAGAGGGTTGCATTCACATATATACCTTGCACTTCCCTTGATCTCATCCTTCTAGCTGCATTTAAGTAGCAGGCAATTACATGAAATTTTTTTGGAACACCAAATCATACAATATCAACGAGCTAGAATTTGTAGCATTTTTAGAAACATGTGCGCTGGTTCGTTTCTTGAGCTTCACATTCAACCCTCTTTCGTTTGAAAAATGAACATTTTTTTTTCTCTTTAACCATCGCCTACTCACTATCACTGCATCTTTAATAAAGTACCTGCATGCCACAATTTCCATGACCTGGTTTGAATGTTCCCCAGTTTAGATGCAAAATTCGGAACCAATCACGCAAGAAAAGCAAAATCGGAACACTAAATAACCTCAAGGAGGGTGAGAGAAGCTTGCATCATCGTTGGAGGCTTCAGCAGTGGTCGTCTGGTCGCCGTGGTCGGAGCTCGACTTGGTAGCTGTTGCGCCAGGCCGCCAGCCAGAACTTCCAGTTCGAGTTGCTGCTGGGTGCTCGCCGCGCATGGTGCCATGGTGCCGGCGACCAGTCTACGCTGAGCTCTGGACGCGGACGAGACGAATCCCATCGGACCACCGGCCACCCACCGCCTCCCACCGGCCAGTCGGCCACCCAATCGTGCCGCCGTCGAACCAGTTGAGGAGAGGGGGAGAAATTGAGGAACAACCAGCGAACTGTCGAGAAGAAGCTCGTATTTTTTTTTTTGATAACAGAAGAAGCTCGTATCTGGTCTCTCAGACTCTCACGGTCTCACCAATCGACATGGATTAAATGGGCCTCGTGGGCTGCATGTCACGGTAGTATTAGGGGATAGTAGAGATTTTGCAATTTTGTTGGGGGGGCCATGGCCCAGGTTGGCCCCCGTGAAGGTCCGCCGTTGGCAGGCTTCGGAGTGGCATGTTATGGTCTGAATTTTGGTAGGGGACATTTCAGTACTAGGATTTCGAACAAGCTTGTATAAGCTTTTGGTTAAGTAAAGGCAGATTGGGTTGAATTGCACTATTGCCTGTCAAATTCACTTCCAAGCCTGCAAACGACTTGGGAAGCACATGATGTTTTGATTGGTCTTTCACCCTTTGCGCTCTACTGTTTGGTTACACATTGTTTGCTTGCCTGCTAGCTATTAGTCCGTTCCCAGTTTATTGTCTCTTAGTGCGCTCTCCTGGGAAATAGTATATTTTTAGAGACAACTACCCCAATACATTGTTTCTTAGATGCATGTGTAAGAGATTTTTTTGTGTGGGTCTAAGAGAGATTTCATTTAGTTAGTTTAGGGATTATGTTTGGATGTAAACATTGTGGTCGAGTTTTGACATCAACTAACATGTTCCTTGATGAATTTGAATTTTAAGGCGCTCATACAAAAGTACCAATATATTATCATAAAACATATATCAATATGTATTTCGGGGTACACGACACTTCCTCAACGTGACAGCGATTGCCAAGATTTGTACAGAAGGACAATTGATAATTATGCTGGTTGCTGGCTGTAGAATAAACTGCTACCAGTGTAGAATGACAAGTAGCAAATACATGTGTAGTTTAGTTCCATATTTCGGGGCATCTACAGAAGGAATCTTGCCTGAAATAGTAACGCGTCTGCTACTTTATGCCAAGTAGCTTCGAACAAAAATGAAGTTGAGCTCAGCTGCAAGCAAACAACAGGTGCAAGTATACAGTCCATGAGCTTTAGAAGGAAGTTCAGCTGCAATCAAAATCAGATGCACAAAACATCTATGCCACCTGTTACAGCTAAACCAGCTGCATCAAGAATGAATCCCTGATACACATTGATAACCAAAAGCTAGTCAGTATTTTCATTCTAAAAGTTGGTAGGGCCAGTTCATTTCTGGTTTCTTTGCTCGGCCGATGAACCTGTTGAACCATTTGCTTGTCTTTGCTTTTTTCAATCAATCGTGCCTCCCTGCTCCCATTTATCACAGTAATTGCTTAGTGTTGGGCCGTGAGCTAAGAGCCTTTTCCTGCCTAACATACGGCTATACTCTCTTTCCTCCTTCATTACACTATCACATTAGATTACTGACTACGTAGCAACGCTAAGAGGCAGCTCAGGCTGGAGCACTCGGAGCGGCCTTAGTTTGTTTTACTGATTAGAATAATGACAGACCTGATCTATTAATTGATGAGCCCCGTTTTAAAAGTATCAACTCACTTACGATCCAGTGGAGTTGGTTATGTGCTCCCTCATGATAACAAAATAATCCAAGTATATGTTCACGCCCTTGGATATTAGTTCTGTTATTAATTGCTGAAATTTTTGTTCAATGCAAACAGTGACAAATGGTTAAAATGCTTAGATACCTGTCACAATTCAAATGGAATTAATTACGTACTTTGTGCTTGCCATAGGAAATGTTTAGACTCACATATTCAATCGCAAAAAAAATGAGAATTCTGTGCCTGCCATTGGAAATGTTTAGACTCCTGTCACAAATTCAATAGGAATTACTATGCCCTCTTTATATGCAATGAAAATACATGTCAACTTCACCACTGCGATAGGTAGCCTGCGGTAACTCATATGGACCATGACTTTTGAAAGAAACGCATAGACCACGACTTGATTCGAAACGCTAATGTGATACTTCCTCGTGATTCCTCGTGAGAAAACAACGTCAGCAGTACAAATCTTAGGCATAACTTCCGACAGTTTATTCTGACCCGAGGGAGTAACTGTTAACGACTAGCTTGATTTAAATTGATTTCCCATTTAAACTATCCGCTTGAATGTCTACTGTTCAGAAGGTTAAAGTATGTTAAGTTAAATGTGTCTGCAAAAGCCAAGTGAAGCTAGTGTAGTCATGGCCCCATGGGTACCTTGTGGTGCCTTGGTACCCTATGCTTAATGTCTTGGTGCTATACCATGTCAGTGGTTCCTTCATAAGTGACCTTCTCGAATAACTCCCTTGTAGTACTTCAATATTCTGTATCCTAATTCCTGTTGTTGATACACACTTAACTTTTTTGGACTCACATTGGGCTGATAATTTTTGTGTCAGGATTGTGGATTATTGCATCCGAAAACGATTACAGTGGAATACCTGCTTTGCCCGTAGAGTTTACAGAGAAGGGGAATACTATGAAGAAATGATGCGCTATCTCCGGCGGAATCTTGCAGTATATTCCTTATTCTTCCCCTTTCCTGTTACTTCTTAGTTGATAAAGATACAATAATTTTGTGTGGGTGCAACCAAGTCTTTATCAGTGGGCGCTGTCTGGATCTTGGTGCCACCTAGACTAATATAGCTTAGTCGCTAATATCAGCAGGCCTCTTCGAATTTTCCAAAATACTACCCGCTGAACATATCATAACATTTCTTTCCCCTGCTGTCTCCCTCCTTATTGCTGCACCTTTTCTCTACACTTCTCATCTTCTGCACCATAAGTCCTTTGAGAGGAATTAAATCGTGATGATGGTGGACAATCGTCAAAGGTGGCGCTTTATTCACCAATTCCCGCGAGATGCTTGCATCACCAATTCTCCACTCCAAGTCTTCAACTCTCAGTGTCATCTGGGGTTTCGGAGACGCATATGAGGTCAATTTGGAGGAGAGAACACTGGAAAAGAGGTTGATCCTGGTTACGATTCGGCCTTGCCGAAGAAGGGCAGCCCCTAATCACCGGCATTGCTCTGCCTGCGACTCGATAGTCATGGTGATGTTGTAGCCTAGGTCATAGGTATAGGACGTCAATGAGTTAGCGTCACGTGGTCTGCATAGATCCGTTTGCTTTTCAGTAGAACGAAGCAATCTAACCTGCATCAGGTGCGAATTCTTGGCATTAGCAGCCGAATATTCTCCATCTCTAAGGCCAGAACTTGTTCATTTTTCTCCATGTCTATTTGGTCCGAGAAGACGAATGGCAACTCACAAGAATGTAACATGAACCGACAGGGAGGAGGAAGAAACTGTTATGGCTAGGTACAATTTTTTTGTCTTTCAAAATCCCAAGAGGCCCACATATTACTTGACACGTCAGGCGCTGGCAAAGTGAGCTTAATGCTTAATCCAGGTGTTACCTTGACCTGAGCTGACACAATAATCAAGTTTTGTGACCAAAATGAGCAATAGTCATTTTTTGACATATGAGCAATTATCAAGTTTAAGTAATCAGTCACAGCTACTACACTATTTATTTCACTCACAATGGAAGTTACTATTAATTTATCTCCATAAACTTTGTTTTGCATTGTGTATCTCGCCGGTTAAAATTTCTATCATTTATCCTGTATTTGCTTCTGCATACTCATGTTTATGTAATGGAAACTGGTTTAACCCAACTAGTTAAAAACACTGCTCTCTCATGTTAAATAGTTGACCAAAAAACTTCAACGATCTTACTTTATACACAATATTTTGCAGTTATTTCCATACCATCTTGCAGACTATATATGCCGAGTTTTGAGGATCTCACCATTCAGATATTACTGTGATATCCTGTTCGAAACTATGAAGAATGGTAATGGGTTGTTAACAGCAATATTCTTTCGAAAGCATTCTATCTATACCAGTATTATACTATTATGTACTGTAATTCGAATCAATCTTAATCCTTTTAACTATTAAGCATATTTGCTGGTATCCCACATTTTTATGGGGCATCCTCTGCTCTGATACTAAGCATATTTGCTGGTATCCCAAGTTGACCAGAAAAATCCATTTAAATCCATTTCAGTTTTGTAAGTTGCAAAATAGGGCAATGTACTAATAGGATCGTATCAGCCTGAAACATCCACGTATTGCATGGATCAGTTTCTGTGATCTTAAGTATTATATATTCAAATTTGTGCAGTCAACATTCCAGCAATGGGACATTGAGTTCTTAATGTTTCTTCCAATAATAATAGTAAGTTAATAACCACGCTGAAACGATGAGGTGGAATATCAGAACTGACAGGATTTTAAGTTGCTTTTCATGGATAACATTCACGTATGTTTTCTTACATAGTTACATGTGTTATTATGTTTGCAGAACAACCATATGATAGTATTCCAAACTTCACTGCTGCTGATGCCCTAAGGATTACTGGTGTTGGAAGAAATGAATTTATTGATATTATGAACAAATGCAGATCAAAGGTACTACTGTACAATTGTTGATGTTCTCATGACTTTATTTGAATATTATCACTCGTTTCTTTCAATCTTGTGAATCATAGATAGTCCTTAATAGGATTGCAATCTGTGGAGGCTTTCCCTAAATGGTTGTTTGATTTGTACCAATCACTCAGCTAAACTCCATAACCCCATTGCGATAGCAGCATTGGGCACCAAGTTCTATTGCAATCTAACACTTTGAGTTCAAATTGATCTCCAGTTTTAATTTCCATGAAATTGGAATTAGTAGGTAAATAGCTAAATTCCATTCCTTTTTTCAATTCGATGTTCCAAACGGACCCTAATAAATGCACAACATTGCATAAACCACCATGAGAAGTGTTGGATTAGCTTATACTATGCATATATGGCTGTGTATTCTCCCCGTTGTAAAGGGCTTTCTGCATATTTACCACACCTGTACGTGCATCATATATTGGCTAGTGGCCTTGGCTAGTGGCCTTCAGGAAATACAAGTTGCATATTTCCCAACATGGTATTAGAGCCCTAGCCGCACTCTCTTCGGCTTTCTAGATGTGGACTCACACACCTTCACCAGTGTTATTAGCCCTCTGTTGACACTCTCAGACCTGTCCGTGATTCGCCAGGAGAACATATTTCAGCAGGGTGATGCCACTACCAACTATTGCAAAGTTTTATGCTCAGAGTTAGCTGGATTCTCTCCGCTGCTTGCTGTGGCTCCTGTCCGTGTTGCCACACTGTTTGTGCTGACAGAGAGTTCCAGCATGTTTATGAGTTCTTGATGTGGCTCTGTCAGGAGTTTGAGGCGCGGCGATCCAGCCTTTTGCACGCGTGCTTCTAGTACCTCTTCTGGAAGCGCTCACCGAGCTTCGGCAGAGGCTACTCGTCTGCGTGGTGCTGGGCTACTGTAGCTCGCCACGTCCACAGGTTGACCGATATGGTTTCGGTGGCACTGTTCTTCTCGGATGTCTTCCTATCGTAATGCCATTCTTCATCCGGAATGGCAACATGCAATGGCTGAGAGATTGCTGCCCTTGAGCGCACCGACACGTGGGATCTTGTTTCTCTTCCTCCCCGTATTCGTCCCATCACTTGCGAGTGGGTCTACAAGGTTAAGAATCGCTTTGATGGTTCTCTTGAGTGCTGCAAGGCGCGTCTTGTAGCACGCGGGTTTCAGCAGAGCATGATTGCAACTACGACGAAACATTTGCTCCTCTGGCTCACACAACTGTTCATACTCTTTTTGCTGCGTCTTTTGTTCACCACTGGTCTTGATGTGAAGAATGCCTTTCTTAATGGTGAGTTCTGTGAGGAGGTTTATATGCACCTACCACCTGGGTATTCTGTTCCAGAGGGCATGGTTTGTCGTCTTTGTCCCCATCTTTACGGCCTTGAGCAAGCCCCTCATGCCTGGTTTGAGCACTTTACCTCTGTGATCACTTCTGATGACTTTATCGGCGAGTGGTCATGATCCTCCTCTTTGTCAAATGTCCATCTTTCGCCCCGAGGTCGGACTCTTGTATTTGTTGATGACCAATGATGATTCGGAGTATGTTGCCTTTGTTAAGGCTCTTCTTGGCGACCAGTTTCTTATGTCTGATCTTGGTCCTCCTCTTCGCTACTTGCTATCGAGTTCTTTTCTGCCTGACTCGCTATCGCCATCTTGTTAGGAGCCTTGTCTATCTAGCTGTAACTCGTCTCATATTTCTTATCCGGTTCATTCTGGATCAGTTTGTTTTTGCTCCCACTCAAGTTCACCCCTTTTGGGTTCTATGATATCTTCGTAGGACCATCTCTCTCTGTCATTTTGTTCCACGCTCCAATTTATTACAACTTTGGGCATATTTGTCAAGTTTCATGCACTAGCCAACACAACCAAAAGTACGAACTGATGGAAAGGGCTCGGCATTTCGGCAACCCACATATATTGTAACATCCCCTCTCACGTGTGACTCGGGAGGCCAACACGTGCATAGAGGAAAAAGAATCTCACGTATGACTCAAGAGGCCTATACATGGACAGAGAGGGGGCCAAAGCAGCAACCAATAGAATTGCGCAGCAATTTTCATAAATTGCGAAAGCCGAGACTTGAACCCAAGACATCACCGACTCTGATTTTCAAGTTTCATGCACTAGCCAACTCAACGAAAAGTCCCAACTAGCCAACGCAACAAAAAGTCCGAACTGATGGAAAGGCTACGCAATCCACATATACTGTAACAATATTCAGATGCTACTTGGTATAGCGATCCTTTGAATCGTCGGTCGATTTCTGCTTACTGTGTTTTTCTTGGTGATTCTCATTGCCTGGAAGACGAAGAAACATACTACAGTTTCCCATTCAAGCGTAGAGACTGAGTTGTGAGCTATGGCTTGAGTCCGTATTGCTAGGTTTGGTGCTGGTTTGTCCCTTTCCTGTAAATGGAAAAGACCTTGGTGGCTGTACTCGTTTAAATTTGGTTGCTTCTTTTTGAAATGTTCTCTGAAAGATGCGGTAAATTCCCGTGTTTGTAGATTCCTTGCACATTCAAGAACTATTGGCTAAAATTCTGTGTTTCAACCTCTGTTTGCGTATGCATTTATATTACATCCCTATCTTGTTAGTGGCCTGTTAATCAAAGTAAATAGCTGTTCATCTTGGTTTTTTAGTTATGTGTTACACAGATGACAGATCTATAATACATGGTTTAAAGCTTCGGTGATATCTAGAAGACCACAACACATTTTAACTAAGAGGATAACATAATCTAGACCATAATACCATATATACACTTGGTTAGATACACAATTCTAAGTCAATTCTAGTTTTTGCGAGAAGTCTTAAGTAAATTTGAGCTGTACAAAATTAGGGTCCTACGCATTGTACTTTATCAACTGGGCATCTGTTTTAACCAGTCCGGCCTAGTTCACGTGGGAAGTCGGGAATATACTATTTGGTTAGTCTATTTCGTGCTGGAAGCCATGATTATCAGGTTATCTTTGTTCTTGGTATACATAGAGATTTTTTCATGTTCATAAACACTATCTTGCAGAACATTGATATCCGTAGCAAATAATGGGTTTCTTTGTTTAACCCTTCAGAGACTAATGTGGAAACTGAACAAATCAATCGCAAAAGATTTACTGCCTACACAGCCTGTTGACTTTCCAATCGAGCCTTGGTGGGGAGTTTGTCTGGTTAATTTTACATTGGAAGAGTTTAAGGTCAGGTTTGCCATGCTCTCTCTCTCTCTCTCTCTCTCTCTGGAACGTGCATAGTATAGTATGTGAGCTTATTGTTCGGTCTATAGGAAGCTATCGTTTCTTTGTGAAGTCTTATGTTATTATGTAGCACCGATAAGAACTAATATTTATTGATCTACTGTAGAAACTTTCAGAAGAAGAAACATCAACCATAGACAAAATATGCAAAGAGGAAGCCAATTCATATGTTCTTTTTGATCGCAAGATTATAGATGACTTCTACAAAAGAGGGTTAGTGTACTTTGATGTGCCTGTTTACACTGATGACCGCTTCAAAGGTATTCATCAAATTCATGAAATATTTTGAAGATAATAAAGGAGTGCTTAGGTTTAACAGCCTAGTGTTAAATTGAGTTGGTTCATATTAGAATTAATCTAAATGATGCAAAGAGGAAGCCAATTCTTACTCGTGATGTCTTGTATCTTAATTCCACATTCATGTTTCCTCTTTGTTTTATGCCGACAAGGATGACGTGCATGTAATATATTTTCTCGTGATTGCCAGTACATGGTTTGGACAGCTTTTTTCCCAGTTCGATCAAGTTATGACCTAAATGGTTTATTTTAAATTTCTTTATCTCTGGCGCATATAGGTCATATAAAGATCCTAGTGCATAAATTTTCTATGTTAACAAATTCAGCATTTAACCCAGCCAAGGTACATTTTACTATTTTAGAGAAGTGCTGATATTTTCTGCTTTAGAAGATGCTAATTCTATCCTGCAATATAGTGCATACACTGATACAAAGTAGTTGTGCTGTATGACCTAGTTTGTGTTTATACAACAAAGCTACAAGAGAGTTGGATAACTAGTTTAACATTTTGAATCTTTCTATGTATTTGATAGCAAAATGAAACATGATAGATAAAATTGCATGCAATGCTGGCGAATGAGGCACTCTTTTTGAACACGATTTTTTATTGACTTCCGTTGTATGGATGGCACTTTTGTATGAGTATAATACCAGCATGTGTCTTGATTTTTTGCTAAGTAAACTTGTAATCAAGTTACCTTATTTTTGTTCAGTTTCTAGGCTTGAAGGCTTTGTTTCGAACAAGGATCAATCCTATGAAGACCCGATTGAAGAGTAAGTTCTGGCAGTCCTTCTATGTCATGATGACCTTCATTTCCTATTCAAATATATCTCAGTGCTGTATTACCATCAAATTCATGACCTGGTTTTCTTGATTGCAGGCTACTTTATGCTGTATTTGTTGTGTCAAATGCTAATGCTACTGTTGCTGAATTGGCTGCAACTTTACAAGCTGACCTTTATCAGCTGCAGGCAGCGGCATCATTTGCATGTCGACTGGGCTGGGCTGTAAAACTTGTGGATGCTGGCTCTGTACTTAAAGATGAAGGTGGACCTGCATTTCCCGGTAACATTCTCAGTGATGATGAAGAAGGTTCAAATGCAAGTATCAACTCAGAAAAGTCTGGTTCACAGTCGCTTAGCATTGACACTAATGGACCCAGGAAAATATCTGGGACTGCTCATGTGGGCTTTGTTGTTGATGCCAATGTTACTTCGTACCTGATGATGGGTTCATTGTCTCCAGGTTAGATACTCTTTATTTGTAGTACTGAATACGTCAATCTGTTCAACATCAGTTTCATGGGACACCATTGTATACAACCGTTTAAGATTTCACTTCTCGATATTTTAAGGAATAATATAGAAATACAGGGTCTGCCTAAATAAATACTGTACTGAGCACCTTAAGTAACCTACTGCAGGTCTAAAATCTCATGCTGTCACGCTGTACGAAGCTGGAAAGTTGGGTGATTCTTGCATTGCAGAACTATGTAGTGATCTGGCTAGTTTAGAAGGAAGGAAATTTGAGGGCGTGCTAGAGGAGTTTGCTAATCATGCATTCAGTCTACGGTGGTCCTTGGAGTGTTTAAAGTCTGGTGGAGTTTCTACCAACGAGAATACTGATGATGCTGGTGAAGCAAAGACTCGAACAAGCTCCTTGCATGACAATATTACCGCCCATCTGGCCAAGGTGAACATTGAGGATGCAACAGACGATGACAATGATGAAGTGTCCCAGGAAAACTGCTACACTGGTGTTTTAGATAGTAAGGATCAAAGTACATCGTCTATGTCAATGGAGTTACCAGTAAGTGGGGAAAACATGGTCAGTATTGAGGCTGAGAATGGCTCAACTGACACCGATGCTTTAATGATTAAAAGGAAGTACACTGTTGATGTCCTGCGATGTGAGAGCTTAGCTTCACTTGCTCCAGCAACACTGGAACGGCTATTTCTCCGTGACTATGACATTATTGTGTCAATGGTCCCTCTTCCTTCTTCATCAGTTCTTCCCGGTCCTTCAGGCCCAATACATTTTGGTCCACCCTCTTATTCCTCAATGACACCTTGGATGAAGCTAGTATTGTATACTGCAGGCCATTGTGGACCATTATCTGCTGTTTTCACGAAAGGACAGCGCTTCAGATTGCTGCCGGAACCGTTAGCTGGTTGTGAAAAGGCACTGATATGGTCTTGGGATGGCTCTGTGGTTGGTGGGTTAGGAGGGAAGTTTGAAGGGAATTTGGTCAAGGGCAATCTACTCTTACACTGCTTGAACTCAATGTTGAAACAATCTGCTGTGTTGGTGCAACCGCTTGGCATAAATGATCTTAGCACATCAGGAAACCTTGTCACTGTGGATATCCCTCTACCCCTGAAGAATGATGATCATTCAATTGCATCTGTGGTAGCTCAATCTAATTTGCCAAAGGATCAGGTCTTAAATGTTACCTCAGTACTGAAAGACCTATCCAGTAAATTTGAGTTGAGCACACTTGGCTACCTTCGTTTACTAAGACTTAACAGGCTTGCTGAATTGGATAGCTTTCATCCTGAAGATACAAGTTACCAGTGGGTGCCCTTGAGTTTGGAGTTTGGAATTCCTTTGTTCAATCCAAACTTATGTGAGAGGATTTGTGAAAGGGTTGTTGCTTCCGGTATACTTCAGAAAGATGATCTCACTGAACATTATGATGTGATGCAAAATGTTAGAAGGCGGCTAAGAGAACTTTGTAGTGAATATCAAGCAACTGGTCCGGTAGCAAGGTTATTTAACAAGAGGGGAAGCTCAAGGGATTTACCTCGCACTTTAATCAATAGTATTAGTAGCAGATGGAATCCAACTAATGATCATTCAACGCCAACCAACAGAGGAGCCCCCAGTCAACACGAGAGACTAAAATTAGCTGGTCGACAGAGATGCCACACAGAAGTTGTGGGCTTTGATGGGAGCACTATCAGGTATTATTTAATTTGCTCATTCTTTGGATATTATGATTTCCTGACATATATTTCATATGATCCTTCTCATCTTAATTCATTGGTGGCTAATGTTCTGAACCTCAAAAGGTCATATGCCCTTTCTCCGGAGCATGATGAGGCTACCACCATACCAATCTCTGACGAACAATCATCCACCCATGAGGGAAAACCAGATCCAGAAGATGCAGACAGCACATATGTACTCTTACCAGGAGTGAACCTTATATTTGACGGGGTTCAGTTACATCCCTTCGATATTGGTGCTTGCCTTCAAGCGCGCCAACCTCTTTGGCTGATAGCCGAGGCATCAACAGCTTCATCAACCTTTATATGATGTGTTGATGCGGCAGTCTCATTTTCACTCCAGTATCTCCGTCTATGGAGGTGGTCAGAAATTCAGAACTGAAAAGCTGCAACTAATGCTCCTAAAAAGGCTGATTTCGTCAATCCTGACCTTGAGGATTCTTTGTGGGCATATTTTGCTGTAGAAAGGGTTTGTTGATGTTTGATGTGCAATGTGATGATTTTCATACGAACTGACCTTGAGGATTCTTTGTGGGAATATTTTGCTGTAGAAAGGGTTTGTTGATGTTTGATGTGCAATGTGATGATTTTCATACGAACTGGCCGCACAGTTCTCATCAGCTCGGAGAACGTATCTGTGGAGGCCTTGTTTTTAGTGGTAAGATTCAGACTCTTGAGATTCAAAGTTTATGAGACTTCTGGAGAATTCTAATCTCTGGTTTGTTATTGGAGCTATTTGATTCATAGGAATTTTCGAGTATTATAATTCTAAAGATTTTTTTCTGTGGGTCATTTTATCTATAGGCTTCTTTGAGCTTATTTGCACTCTATTTTAAAGGAAACGTTAACCTTTTTTTGAAAGAGTCTCTCCCATTGGTGCAGCCATGCGAAAATAGAGCATCCATATTTCTTTGCTGTTTGGTAGAACTATATTTCACAGGAGACTTTCATGTTTATTGTTTTGTTTTGTTAGAAGATCCGACTTTATTGATCGGTTAAGCTGGGTACATCAGATCGAAAAATGTAAAATTACGTGTTAGCAACAAAGATTTGGGATAAACTAAAGTTACATAAAAAATCTTTCAACACTGACGTCCGGAGGAGTTTGTCTCCTATGTCCTTGGAGGATTGGACAGCGAGTACGACTCCCTCTACGAGGTAGTCTCGGAACGCCAAACACCGATGGCCACTCGTGATCTCTATGCTAGGCTCCTCTCTACGGAGCAATGTACCGAGCGTCGCCACTCTGTAGAAATCGCCCCCGAAATCCACTCCGCCAATGCTGCCTCCTTTGGCTCTCGGAATGACGGCTAGGGCAAACCACAGTACCGACCCTCGGGCAGTGGTTCAAGTGGCTACAACGAAGGAAATCGCGCCACCGCCCCTGGTGCCAACAACCGTGGTGCACAACCCCGTGGTGCACAACCTCCTCCACCGAACGGCAATGCCAATGCTGGCTACGACGATAACAACGAGCAAACGTGTGAGCTGTGTGGCATTGTTGGCCATCTCGCTTCTTTCTTCCACAAGAGATTCAAGCACGACAATGAGCGTCAAACACAGATGGCCACGCAGGGAGACTCACCCTCCTACCATGTTGATCCTAGCTGGTGCATCGATACGGGTGCGACTAACCACCTCACCAGCGACCTCGACAAGCTTCACATGAAGGAACCCAACCACGGCCACGATCAGGTTCACATCGTCAACGGCGCAGGTATGCGTATTTGTCATATTGGTCAATCCACTCTATCTATAAATACTTCGTCTACCTCTCCATCTTGATGATGTTTTTCATGTTCATGATGCTACTCGTAGTCTCGTTTCTATTCTAAGCTTACACTTGATAATCGAGTCTCTGTTGAATTTCACCCGTTTGAATTTCTTGTCAAGGACCGGGACACGAGGGAGACAATTCTTAGAGGTCATCGTCGTGGAGGTCTTTATCATGTTCGTACACCACTATTCGTCAAGTCTACATCAGCATCCGTGCCTCCTCTACCAAGTGACATTCTCGCTTTGGACATTGTCCTAGCAATTGTGCAACACATTCGTTGGCGTCATGAGCTACCTTTTGTTTCAGTTAATAAAGATGTAGCAACGATATGTGAATCTTATCAACAAGGGAAAAGTCATCAATTATCTTTTCCGGATTCCAATAATGTATCGCTCAGCTACGTAATCAATTATTCTCTTGAGCTTATTCTGTCAGATGTATGGGCCTCTGCCCAAACCTCCTCTAGTGGTCATATAATTTTTATGTGAATTTTGTTGATACATACAGTCGTTCACTTGGCTGTACTTGATCAACCATAAATCTGAGGTGTTCAATTTTTTTCTTCAATTTCAATCACATGTTGAACGTCTTCTTAAACGGAAAACTATTCATGTGCAATCTAATTTCGGCTCAACACTTTCTTTAACAACCTAGGTATTCTTCATCGGGTTGCCTGTCCACATACACATCAACAAATGGAACAGTTGAGAGAAAACATCATATCGTAGCAAGAGGTCTTACACTTCTGGCACATGCATCTATTCCTTTTCATTTTTGGAGTGATGTGTTTACCACAACCTATTATTTGATTAATCGCATGCCTACTCGGGTCATCTCTACGCAAACTCCCATTGAGCGTCTCCTCGGTGAAGCACGCGATTACACTTTTCATATAGTGTTTAACTGTGCATGTTGGCCACATCTCACCCCATACAACAACCATAAGCTCCAATTCCGATCCAAGAAGTGCGTCTTCTTAGGGTACAGTCCGCTGCATAAAGGGCGATAAATGTCTCCACATTCCATCTAATCGAGTTTACATTTATATCACGTGATGCCATTTTTGACGAGGACGTTTTCTTCCTTGCCATCCACCGACACAACTCATATTCCTACACATCATACAACCATCCCTCTGACCAATTTAATGATATTGCATATGCTCCTGCATTGTTATGTAACCATGGTGCATGCACAGGTCTCGGAGCACGTCTCGAAATTCGGCCAGACATCACTCCTACCGCGGCAGAGAATTTGCTGGTTTTTCCTGCCACGACAGCTTCTTCACGAACGCCTGCCGTGGCAGAAAACTCTGTCGCGCCTTCGTCTCCTGCCGTGGCTGCCCCATCGTCTCCCCGCAGCCCCTCACCGACAGTTTTCCCGTTGGGGCATGGGTCTCCTGACCTTGACACATCTCCGATGCCGTCTCCGTCACCGCCACCACCACCACCGCTGCCACCGCCACTGAACCGTCATGTGACCGACAGCAAAGCTAGTCACAATCGACCACTGAAACATACGGATGTCACCGTCGCTTGGCTCGTGGTTTGCCTGGCTCACTCTGCTATGAATTTGACAGATGAACCGCGTAATTATCAAGCAGCTCTCAGCATTCCTCATTGGCGTGCTGCCATGGAACTCAAACTTGAAGCCCCGATGAAAAATGGTACGTGGAATCTTTTGTATCCACCTCCTGGTGTTAATGTCATTGATTCCAAATGTGTCTTCAAGGTCAAACATCATGCTAATTTCACCATTGAGAGGTTCAAAGCGTGGTTGGTTGCAGATGGTTTTAAGCAGAGATACAGTATTGACTACGATGATACATTTAGTCCAGTGATAAAGCCTACCACTATCCGTCTATTGTTGTCACTTGCAGTCTATAAAGGATGGCACCTACGTCAACTTGGCGTTTAGAATGTGTTTATGCATGGTTTACTCGAGGAGGAGGTATACATGTATCAGCCCCCTGGATTTGAAGATCCAGCTCGTCCACGAAATTTATGCAAGCTTGTCAAGGCCATCTATGGGATCAAGCAGCTCCCCGTGTCTGTCATGCTCGACTTGGCACAACTCTCCGTGATAATGGGTTTGTTCCTTCCACAACTAACACCTTGATGATTGCGTGGATCACACGTCCATTGGGAAACCCCAAGGGGAAGGTATGATGCAGCGTAGCAGAAGTTTTCCCTTGATTTCAAAACCAAGGTTATCCAACCAGTAGGACTTGAGAGACTTCAACTTGATGTCACTCCACACCGGTGCAAGAGCTTAGTGACGTGGACCTGCACACAACACAATCAAACTACTTTGCCGCAACAAAAAAGGTTGTCAATCTTCTTGGCTTGCTGAATCAAAGTTATTAAACGTATGGTGTGGAAAATATTATGAGAGAAAAATAAGCAGCGAGAAAATGATGATTAAAAGCTATGGAAACTATTGTAAACAATATGAGGAAATTGGACCGGGTTCCACAATTCACTAATAGTGTTTCTCCAAAAGATATAACATGTTGGGTGAACAAATTACAGATATGCAATTGCCAAATTGTGGGGCATAACAATGCTATCATGACATAAGATAGTTTACTGTAGTATTTAATTGAGCATTACGACAAAATACATATACCATTATCCAACTGCGTCTATGACTAATAATCCACCCTGGGATCGCTATCCAGCATGTCACCCGAAAGTATTAAGTTGCAAGTAATAGATAATTGCAATAAGCAAAGTATGTAATGTAAGCAATAATTACAACAAAAAGTAATAAACACCGCTGTTTTACCCCTAGTAGCAGCATCACATCCTTGGTCTTAATCGTTTCTGTCAACTCGAGCTCAGACAAAGGAGAACATGAACCTACTATCTAGCATAAATACTCCCTCTTGGAAATACGAGCAAGTACTTGGCTTAAGAAATAAGTAGTATCGGAGAGCATGCAAGATCATAAATAAAATACATCATAGATAAATGAAAAAGATGATCATAATTCCACAATTCATCGTATCCCAGCAAACACAACATGTAGCATTACATAAAGATGATCTTGATCATGTTAGGCAGCTCATAAGATATAAACATGGTGGCACAAATAGGAGAGAGAACCATCTAGCTACTGCTATGGACCCGTAGTTCTAGGATGGACTACACACGTATCACTCCGGAGGTAGGTATGGTGATGTAGAAGCCCTCTGGTGATGATCTCCCCTCCGGCAGAGTGCTGGGAAGAGCTCCAAAACCATCCCGAACTAGGGTTGGTGACAGCGGCGGCCTCAGATGTCTTTCGTGGAAATTGTTCGGGTCCCTAGGGTTTTCCCGTGGAATAGAATTTATAGGCGAAAGGGCGTCGTGAGGCGGTAACCAGGGGGCCCAGGGGACCCCAGGCACGACCAAGGGTGGGCCCACGCCTGGGTCCCTCCTGGGGCCCTCGTGGCTCGTCTGGTCTTCATCTTCTGGCAGTAGGCCCCCTGGTGATAAAAATAATCTCCGTAAAGTTTCATACAATTCTGAGAATATTTCCTTACTAGTTTTCTGAAAAAAAAAATCAGAAAAAATGAACTGGCACTGGGCATCTTGTTAATAGGTTAGTCCCAGAAAATGCACTAAAATGATATATAATTGTAAATAAAGCATGTAGCATTGATATAAAAGAAGCATGGAATAATAAAAATTATAGATACGTTTGAGACGTATCTGATGCATGTAAAATGTATACATGAACTTTGCATTATTTTATTCATATTCCCATCATATTTGCATCATATAAGGGTTATATTATTGATTTATAATGATTTTGGGAATAATTCACAAGTTCCCCTATTTTTCTGGAATTAACACTGCGCAGGCAGAAAACCCTATTTCTTTCCTTTTATGTTTCAGGGACCCAAACGACGTCCAAAAATTATGGAAAAATACAGGCGTCAATATTTTGGAAGGAAGAAGACCTGGGAGCGAAGGAAGCAAACAAACGGAGGTCCGAGGACCAAAAGAGGGGGGCCCACGTGGCCAGGTACTGTAGCCGCGTGGGACCCACCATCTTGGCCCTCGACGCTCCGTTGCCGTCGATCTTTCTTCCAGAAGCTTCGTCTTGACCTAAAACCGACTATAAAAATAGCCCCCGAGGCTCTTCAGAGGAGAGCGCCGCACAAACACAGAAACATCGAAACAGAGATCAGGAGCTGCAGATTGGAGGGGGAAAACTCCGGCGGGGCGCTGCCGGAGAGGTCTCCACCTCCTCCAACGACATCTCCATCGACTCCATGATGAAGAGGGAGTAGTCCACCCCCTAAACTAGATAAGGAGGGTCCTTCACCCCGAAGGTCCCTCGTGCCCCTGACGTGACCCTGTGGCAACCCCTTAGCCTATAAAAGGAGGACCAAGGCACAGAGGAGAGGGGAGGAAAAGAAGGCACAAGTCCAACCAGAGCAAGACTAGACTAGGGCTGCGAAGGTAGAGGGGAAGGTGATTTCCTCCGGGTCAGGATCTGTCCTTCTTCTACCTCCAGTCAAAACCCTTCCGGGTACCCCATCCGGGAGGTTCCATTGTAAGCCACACTATGAAGAACCCATGAATCCAGACATGCAGGAGTAGGGCTTTTAGCCTCCGCCGGCCTGAACCTGGGTAGCTCCTTGTGTCCTTTTGGTTGCATGTTTTGATCGTGGAGAGGAGAGCTTGATCTAGACTCCGCCCGAGAAGACGATTCTCAGCCTCTTTCGCTCCCCGTGCCGAACCTAAAAGGGGGTATCCTATACTCCCGGTGTCCGTGCATCGAGACACGACAAGTACTTATTATGTAGTAGCTCCTGCCACATACCTTCCTCGTTTAACAACTTAAACAACCATTTGCTAAGTAGACACTTATTTTTTAGTTCAAGGACCTCAATTCCAAGCCCCCCTTGGTCCTTGGGTCTACAAATTATGTTCCACTTTGTTAATCTATATTTTTGTTTATTTTCCTCGCTTTGCCAAAAAAAACGCGACCTATAGTAATCAAATATTTTCCGTACCCCTACAGGTACCTAAAAAAATGAGAACATAAACATTGGGAGGCTTGATAAAACCGAATTTATGAACACAAGCATGTCCCCGTATGAGAGCATCTTCCCTTTCCAGCACCATAGTTTGCCCGCAAAACGACATTCAATAGGGTACCATTCAGCATTGCGTAATTTTCTATAATGGATAGGAACTCCCAAATACTTGAAGGGTAGGGACCCCGACTCACATCCAAAGATTTGTCGATATTGATCCTCTACCTCTTTTGCCTTGCCAAAACAGAAAATTTCGCTTTTGTGGAAGTTAATTTTGAGCCCCGAGAGTTGCTCAAAAATACATAGTACAACTGCGGCGTGAAGCTTGCGTAAATCAATTTTGGCATGATCGTCCGCCGTCAGGGCGTCTCTTAGATTTGAACTACACATGCACATCAGGTGCAACATGGCGGTACCGTGATCATCGGAATCACGACATGTAATGTATCCCTACTTAGTAGTCATCAAATCCGCTAATCTTGCGAGATCATCGACATTGGTCGACGACATCGGGTCGGCAAAATAATTCACAAAAATATTTGGATCCCAAAAATGGAACTGAACGGGGAGGGAAACCATTTTTTAGATAATATCCGGATTATACCTTGAACAACGACAACCTGCTTGATGGAGGCCCGGGGCAGATCACTCGGTGGAGCAATTCGTGCTAACAACGTGTTCCACAACCATTATCGGCGAGTCCGGTCTAAGGACGTGGAGTGGGAGCGTAGTCGAAATATTCATACACACGACATAATAACATACGCGAAAAAAATAAAGGGACACAAAGTAATAGGCGGAACTGATTTTTTAGTTAATCAATTAGTGTCTCTTAATACAATATATGGAGATATATATATATATATATATATATATATATATATATATATATATGGGTGTGTGGAGGTGGATGCATACAAATTTAGAGAGAAATCCGCAGCCAAGAAAACTGTACGTCCGTACGGCCACCTGAGGTGGTTTTCTATCACTTCTGATCAAAGAATGTGTCAAAATTCATTTCTGGAACAAACACTCACGTGCACACCAGCACAAGAAGGTTATGATACATTCTGAGATAAAAAGGGCGACAATTAATGTGAAGGGAATTTACCAAACAAGTGGATCGTAACCTTGATCAAAACTCTTGCATTTATGATTCTTCGGAAGCAACGTGCCAATTGGAAGCATGCAGTTTATGGGATGTATCTTTGGGATAAGAATTGTACATTCCCTTGATCAATCCAAAAATAGGCAGCGTTGACCTTGCTAAAACTGAGATAAGCCGAGCCGCACGATGACACGTTAGGTATGGCAGATGCCGGAGTACTTACTCTTGAACCACCTGAGCCCTCGTCGGAGCGAGGCCTTCACCTTCCCCTTCACCCCGTACACATTGTAGCCCACCACTCGTAGTCGCCGTTTCATCTCCGGGTCGTTGAAGCAACACACGTTAGCTATAGGAACGGTGCCGCGTCGTTTCCCGACGGTCGGCTGACGGCTTAACGGGATGGGAGGCGCCATAGAGAACCGTTGTAGCGGCGGCGGTGGCAGCTGTGCGGCAGAGTTGATCTCCCAGGTAAATGATTTCTTGGAGGCAGATTCAGGGCGGAAAGCACCGACTGGACCAGAAGAAATCACCCCCAATAATAGCACCAGAGGTAGGTTAAGAAGAAAATGGAAATGTGAACTGGAGGAGGAGAAACGTGGGGCTGTGACCCTGTGAGCTTAATTTAGGGTGTGTTCGGTTCTAGAACCAAGAGGAACGGAATGGAATGGTTCTATTCCGAGGTCACGGAACGGTTCCGACCCCGTGTTCGGTTTGAACTAATTCGAGGAACGGAATGGTTCCGTTTCTTGTTCGGTTGGGAGCAAAAATAAGGAATGGAACGGCAGTTTTCTGGTTCAGCTCACCTCTTTCCTGGACATGGTGAGCATACCTCCCGTTTCTACCATTAGATAAATAAAAAATTCAGCATCACTTTGTTTGTATTTTCAGGAATAAGCAATAACAAGTATATTTCAGATGCATAACACATATATCTCAGCAAAGATAAGAGACATTTCCATCAATACAACCATAATAGTCATCGAAATTGTCCAAATTCAAACACTTCAAGTTCAATGTCAGTAGTGATCCAAAAGCACTAAATAGAGTTCATACGTCCATATTACAGTCCATTGAATAATATATGGTTCATTACGTTCATTACAGTCCATCAAGCAACTTGAACTTCATACCATCAGTTCAGATTATAGAGCACACCAAAGGTCTTCTCCACATACCTACTCAACCAAACCAACTTGTTCTCAAATTTAAGCGTCATGAACGCTTTTGCAGTCTTCGGATTGTCAACAAGTTTTACTCATGCTCTTGACCATCTACAATGCAAGTTTTCTATCACAATATAGCACCGAAATTTGTCTAACCATTCAATACATATTGGACAACAACAAATAGCAACAAAATCAAACAGATTTTAGCCACAGAGCATACATATTCTTTGTAAATTATCTTCTATATTTTCTTTAAGATTTCATTTCTATCTAGGTGAGCATGTACGTGCATGCTCATATGTACTTCACAGAGTGAAAAGAAGCAAAATCCTACTCGGAATCCTACTCGGAATGCAAGTTTTCTCAATCTCAATCTGCTGCAGGTCAAGATTGGATCGAAAAGTGTAGTACACGAGAGGAGTTGGGGTGGATGCAGGGAAGGGGTGGATTCATACCTTCGACCTGCCGCTGCACCGACGAGGACTCGACCTTGAAGCCGCCCTGCTTCTCCGCCTGCTAGCCGGCGAGTCGCTGCCTGCTCCTGGCCCGCCGCGTCGCTGCCTGCTCCTTCCCCGCCGCACCGCTGCCTGCTCCTGGCCCGCCGCGCCGCCACCTGCTCCTGGCCCGCTTCGCCGCTCCAGTCACCGGGAGGAGAGGGCTCGGTCGAGCGCCGCCACAGCCGCACAGGAAGGAAGCGAGGGAGAGGGACACGAGCGTGGTGAGATAGGGTTAGGGACGGGGTCACGGGGGTGAGGAGGTGAGAGATGGGTTTTGTTTTTTCCGTTGCTCGCGTCGGAACCTAGTCGTTCCACCGAATCGGAGGTATCATCTAATTCCGGATCTCGCTGGAATATTCGGTTTCCAGGAATCGGTGGGTTCTGCTTCTAGCACAAACTGAACACATGAATTTGGGCTGGGTGCAGGTCCAACCCGTTCCGTTCCTCTTGGTGACACAAACCGAACACACCCTTAGAGAATCTGGCACCACCTAATAAAATGTGTTAAACCTCGCTTGGTTTGGAGATTGAAATTACGGAGTGAAATTCCCACCCACTGCGCGCGGGAATTTTATCAGGACCTCGACAGCTCCGTAAAGTTTACCTGTCGTTTTGGTTAATTTCCAGTGAACCAATCGGGGCCTTAATGTGTTACGAGCAGAATCTGGTACCACAGAACGAAAGTAAAAACTTTACATGCATCAGTTGATCATTTTTGTCGAATGTGTTAAGCGCAATATTCTCATTTAGTCTTTTTATTACATACATGATATGCACTATGTGCCTCATATATTGAAAGACCATGTTGACGCTCGCTCATCCTTGTCCTTTCATCTCCTAAAAATGTCTTTCTATATCACACCCATCTCTTTTTGGTTGCAAGTTTCTCTATTTGACGTTCCTTGATCTTGTTGCTCAACATTTGGTTTGTTGCAAGTTGCATTGCTTCGTTTATCATCTATGCTCTCTTGCACTTGTTTGTGTTCAAAATTATCTAGGAGGGAGTGAGGATTTCATGTTGTGCACACTATATTGAAATACGAATCCTTATTGTGCACGTACCTTGGGGAGTTCCCTCTTGATTATTAGAACACTTGGTTGATCTTATCATAATATCTTCTTATGTTCAATTGGTTTTTTGGATCCTTTGATTGGTTACTTCTTTTGTCGAATTATCTTTCAATTTGATTTCCTTTTACAATCTTTGGATCCTCAATATAGTTTAATATCTCCCAATTATTCATCATTGGATATGTGCATTCGATTTCACTCATATTATGAGAAATGCACACACTATGGGGGAGCTCTTTCTATATTGGCCTTCTACATTTTTCCTCCCATTTCGGCAATCGATGCAAATGGGGGAGAAGTTTAGAGGGTTTAAGGGAATTTGGTTTTATACTAGTTTATTCTTAAGCATTTGCCTTTCATGCTCATACATCCTTGCTCTTTGTGTTGCATGGTTGCTTATTATTCATTATGTAAACCCTCGTAAAAGGGATTGTCATCAATTACCAAAATGAGGGAGATTGAAAGTGCATGGTGCCCCCATGTGTGGTTTTGGTAATTAATGACAATCCTTATGGACTAATGTTTGCATTGAGATATTCTTGTAGATCTTGCCTATAGGAAAAGATTGGAATTCATGTGTTGGACTCTAAAAGATTATATGATGACCAAGATTCTATCCAAGGGTTTATATGAAGAATGGTCATGTGTAGAGTTGATCATATTGCAAGTATGTCTTGAAGGTTTCAAGACATCATCTTTGTGAAAACAGTGAAGAAGGTGAAGTGCAAGTTCAAGAGAAGCATCTCGAAGAAATCCTATGCTTGAACCTTATCACCCATTTGGAGATAATGGTCAAGTGAAGATGTGCCTAACAGAGGCTTCCCCATATTGGTGCACTAGTACAGAACGACACATCGGAAACGGGCCAAAATCCCATCGGCAACAGAGAAAGGGTCCGTGTCCCCGACCCTGTCACTGATGTGAAGATCTCAATGGCAATGGAGGAGATAAACCGTTTCTGATGTATTTAACATTAGACACGGAGTTTTACTAATAACCGTTTCTAATAAGGGTTACAGGAAAACAAAAAAAAACACGGTGACGGGTTGTACCGTCGATGGAGCCCCGCTCCATGCGACTAGATGGCCGCCCGGTCGTCACCGTATTCCTGTACGCCCTGCTTTACAAAAGTTCATCAGTGCGCGTGGCTGGAACTCTGCTCCTATGTCTTCACGACCGCCAGATGAACATCTACTGTCTTTCCTGCTGCGCAAAATGTACTGCTCCTGGTGACGGCACCGTGTATGGAGCCCCGCTCCTAGGTCTTCACGGCAGCAGCATCGTCACCAAGCATCCACCAAGCCCTTGAAACAACGAATATTCTTTGTTAAAAACAGCAAACAAAGCTAATAAACAGAGCCAATAAGCAGTAAACAAAGCAAACCGAGCTAAATACATAGCTGAAGAGCTAACTAACAGAGCAAACCAAGCTAAATAAGTAGCTAATATAGCAAATACATAGCTGAACAGAGCTAACTAACAGAGCAACCCGAGCTAAATAAGTAGCTAACATAGCAAATACATAGCTGAACAGAGCAAACCGAGCTAAATAAGTAGCTAACATAGCAAATACATAGCTGAACAGAGCTAACTAACAGAGCAAACCGAGCTAAATAAGTAGCTAATATAGCAAATACATAGCTAAACAAAGCAAACCGAGCTAAATAAGTAGCTAACATAGCAAATACATAGCTGAACAGAGCTAACTAACAGAGCAAACTGAGCTAAATAAGTAGCTAACATAGCAAATACATAGCTAAACAAAGCAAACCGAGCTAAATAAGTAGCTAACATAGCAAATACATAGCTGAACAGAACTAACTAACAGAGCAAATTGAGCTAAATAAGTAACTAACATAGCAAATACATAGCTAAACAAAGCAAACCGAGCTAAATAAGTAGCTAACATAGCAAATACATAGCTGAACAGAGCTAACTAACAGAGCAAACCGAGCTAAATAAGTAGCTAACATAGCAAATACATAGCTAAACAAAGCAAACCGAGCTAAATAAATAGCTAACATAGCAAATATATAGCTGAACAGAGCAAACCGAGCTAAATAAGTAGCTAACAGAGCGGTCATTTACCTTAGGCGAGGCGGGGTCGCTTTCCGTCGCGGATTGCGTCCCAGGCGTCGGCGCCGGAGCCACTGCCAGAGGAGACGTCAGAGGAGACATCATCCTGCTCGAATACCGGAGCGTCCTCCTCCTCCCCCTCATCCTCCTCCTCCGCCGCCGCCACCGCTGTCGCCGCCGCATCTGGCCCAGGGCCCTGGCCAGGGAGAAGAGAGCGGTCTATGGCCGCCCGGAGCCGCGTCTGGAACAACGCCTCCTCGGCGGCTTCTATCGCGTGCTCGGCGGCGGAGATGCGGATAGCTCTCTGCATCGCAGACGCCCGAATGACACCCTCGGCGCGCTCGCGCTCAAAGGAGGCGCGAGAGAGGAGGAGACCGACCTCCAGATCCTCGTCCTCATCGTCCGAGGAGGACGAGATCCGGGCGTCGGTGGCCGCCGCCGCCGTGGATCCGGATGGGATTTGACGGCTCAAAATGAACTCGCGACCGCAGTCGCCGGGGATCTCGCCCCAGTTGTAGGGGAGATCCGGGCTGCGCCTCGGAGGGTGGGAGGAGGAAGATGCTCCGTCCTGACTTCCGTTGGCGCCGGAGGGGTTCGCCATCGATGGGTGAAGTAGGAGGAGAGCGTGTGCGGCTAGGGTTAGGAAGTAGGGAGAGTGAGACTGAGAGTGAGAGTGAGATATAGTACTGGAGTGGGAGATATTAATACCGGCACCGCTTAATGTGCCTTCACATGGGAAACGGAGATAGACCGGACCATATCAGCAACGGATATATTCTTTCCTCCGTTGCCTATATATGAGCAACGAAGATCTTTTCAGCCTCCGTTACCATTGTGTCGGGCCCATCGACCGACTAGCGCACGCGGATCCAGGGCCAGGTGATGGGCATCCACCATGGCAGCCCTTTCCTCTCAAGGGCGGCAAGCTCGAGGGCATGAGCTTCTTGCTGGGCCGCGGACAGTTGTCGTGCCGCCTCTGAATCTCCTGGCTGGTAGCTCTCAGCGCGCCTTGCCGCGGCAACGGCTGCCACCAGGACCCTTTGCGCATCAGCCTTGAGGGCAGAGGCTTCTCCTGCGGCAAGTACCGTGGTTGCGAGGGTGGCCTCAGTCTCGGCTTGGGTGGTGGCCACCTGCCATTCCTGGGCTTGGACAGACGCCACGCGTTCCTCCAGCGCGCATCGACTCTCTTCAATCTCCGCGCGCTGGAGAAGAAGGAACTCCCTGGTGCGCTCGTTCTCCTCCTTGGCACGGGCGGCGGCGTCCACCAACAGCTGCTGGTGCTGCTCCATGCCATCCAGCACGCTGTGTGTTGAGGAGAAGACGAAAACATCCAGGACGATGCTGGCGGCGGGAACCACCTCGCGGTCTGCACGAAGAACCAGAGAAGAAGGACCGACGAGGCCCAAGGAGCTGCTCGCCGCACGCAATGGGGGTGTGGCCGGAGACACCCCGCAACCGAGGGTGGATGGAGGCAGCTCTGCGTTTACCTCCACGGGATCCAGGGCTTGGCGGCGAGGCCTCACCGAGGAGCGCCTCTCGAACCTGAGAGCCTCCCCGGCGTCACTGTTGTCGAAAGCTGACTCCACCGCTACGACCTCAAGGGCGGGAGGGGCCTGCGCCGGGCCTGGAACGAAGCAGAGAAAAATCATAAATGAGAAAACTCCCCCTTCGCGGGAAGGATGGTTCGCGTGAACATACCTCTGGCTGCGGACGCCACCTGAGGGGCAACACCGGGCCTAGGGACCCCCTCCACGGAGGGCGCCACTGACGCCCCGACGGTCGACCCGGGGGCTTCGCCGGCGCATGGCTTCTTGGGTGGAGGATCGGAGGCCCCCGACACGACGCATGCCCTCTTCGATGAAGAGGACGGAGGCTAGGGGCTGCCAGAGCAAAAGGGCGCGCTCAGGAACAAAGAGCGTTGCAGCAAAAGAGACGTCTAGAAGAGAAATACGCTACCTGGCGGAGTCAAGACGAAGGGACCAAGACACCCTCGAGATGAAACCACCAAGCGGCGGAGGAGCTGGGAGGGACTCCCCGGGGAGTTCGTCGTCCGAGGGCACGTAGCCCGCGGCAGCCAGCTCCTCCGCAGTCCGCTACCTTGCCAGGACGCGAGGACGGTGGTACAGCGGCGCTGGATCGGTGTCGTCCTCCTCCTCCTCCGGGACCGCGCATTTCCCCGCCCGAGAAGGTCCCTCGGGAAGCGATAACCCCCGGTGACAGCCGGAGTCCCCGAGGGATTCAACTCGAGGGTGACGTGAAGGCCTCGGGAGGGGAGCCCGGGGAAGCGCCACCCCCGAGGAGCACCACATCGGGAGGATCCCCCACTCGTCGCACTCTGGCAGGGACGAGATGATGCTATCGAGATCCTCGTCCCTGTAGAGCGAACGACCCCTGCTGGCAGGCCCACGTACTCCGCGGATCCACCGCAAAGTTCGTTCACCAGCCCTCTCAGGGCGCCAGGGAGCACCTTCGACTTGAACAGCCGGGTCTTGTCGTTGGCACCCTCGTACACCCACATGCAGTGGGAGCGGAGTTGTAGAGGAGGAATGGCGTGGATGAGGAAGTGCGCCACCACGTCGCGGCCGGTCAAGCCCCGGTTACGGAAGGCGAGAATCCGGCGGTGCACCGGAGCCAGATCCGCATCCTGTTCCCCAGGGTCGGACCAGCTCTCCGGGCGGATATGCACCGCTGTGGGTTCCGCGAGAGCTTCGTCGGCCGTCGGGAAGCGAACGAAGACCCAATCATGCCGCCACTCCTCCCAGCGTCTCTTGTCGAGGGGGAGGAAGGTGCCGGCAAGGTTGTCGTGGAAGCAGAAGGTGACGGAGCCGAAGATCGCATCCCCGACCTCGACTCGGGGATAGAAGTAGTGGAGGAAGAGGGCGACGCTCGGCTTGACGCCGACAAAGGTCTCGCAAAAGTGCTGGAAGATGGCCAGCAACAGCAATGCGTTGGGGTGGAGTTGGGCCAAAGCCAGCCCGTACACCCCCAACACCGCGTGGAGGAAGAGCGACATTGGCGGAGCCAACCCTGCCAACAGGAAGCACGCGAAGACGCGGACGTCGAGAGGCGTCAGCCGATCCGGTGGCGAAGACGCGTGGAATATCTGTTGGAAATATGCCCTAGAGGCAATCATATTGATGATGATATTTCCACATGTTTATGAATATCTGACAAAAGAATAATGGTCATTCTGTCCCTTGAATAAACTATCATGATATTGGTTAATGAATACGTGATTCATTTGTGAAACCCATTATCTCTATGATGTTATTCTAAATAGGTTCCTGGTCAACAATCATATGAGGGAGGCATATGATTTAGTGACTAGCACATGTATTGATGGATGATCATGTTTCACGGATCATTGACATGGAGATGTCGATCAATAATGTGGACTCGTGTTAGGAACATGGAGTTGAACTGACCCACCATGAGACACTGTGAGAATATCTATTCTTTCATGTCATCAGCTGATCTCATACAATGTGTATGTTGATTCCTTAGACCTGAGATCTTCGCATGTGCTTGGGATGTGTAAGGACTTACTTTGGTGCTATCAAACGCTACACCGTGAAAGGGTAGCTATAAAGGTAGCTTTCAGGTTTGTCACGAAACATGCTGCGAGTCATGGTTGATCAAGATGGGATTTGCCCTCCATCCAACGGAGAGATATATCCCGACCGTGGTGTTCCATCCCTGTATGTGTGGATACCTTGGAGGCGTCACACTTGGGGCGCTTGGATGATCCGTTAATGGGATCCACGAGGTGCTGTTCGTGGGATTCGCGAGGAGAAGGAGTAGTACGACTACACGGCAGCGACGCGCGACATCGACAGTCTTTCGCTGCACTGCACGTCGAGAGGTAATTCCAGCTCCGTGATCAATTACTTGCAGGGGTTCCCGGGATGAACGCGGTAGAAATTTTTGATTTATGCTAGCGTAGCCTACCCCGTTTCCCAACAAGATCATGGTGCGGTCGTTCTCGTTGCTCTTGCTGGCAACGGCGTCCTTTAGACTGGGGAGATGCTCCATCGCATACCCCGGCGGGAAGAAGGCCTGGGACGTGCGCCACTCCTCCCAGGAGAGCTCGCGATGAGACATGCGGTCCGTCTTCTTGGCCTTGCCCTTCTTGGCCGTCCTCTCCTTGGGTGCCATCAAGGCAGGGCTTCGATGCGAGTTCAGAGTTGGGAGGCGAAAGGAAGGAGAAGGCAGGAGGTGAGAAGACGAGTGGAGAAATGGAGACGGGGCCGAGGCAGCGCTGGCCCTAAATAGCGAAGAAAGCGAGAGGGGACGCGACGTGCAGGCGGTTCCTATCCCGCCCCGCATTAAAACCGTCTCGCTTCCCCCAGGCGCGTGGCGGGGCCACCATCAAGAACCGCGCTGCAGTTACAGCTTTTGCTGGAATCGAGGCGCCCGAACTCAAGTGCTTGCCACCGCGGATGACGTCGTGGCGGTTCGATTGGGCGATCCGGGTGCGCGCGGTGTAGGACGTCCCCGGGCTGCCACCGGCCACCGGCCGCCCGGGGACGCCCGGGGGCTACTGTCGGCGTACGGGAAGAGGGGGGTCCCCGTACCCCGGGCGCGCGCCCCCGGAGAGGCGCCATCAGCATCCCAGCGGCGGAAGGATGGAAGCCAAAAGAAACCCCGGAGGAGGAGCCCCCGAGACGCCCGGGACCACGCCCTTTGTGGGGTTCATCCCGGGAAGCTGCGACCGCCTCGGGGAGGTAGGGGCAAGCAACGTGGCACGAGATTCCTGCGCCGCTACCCGGGAAGGGTTGCTTCGCAGGGAAGGAAGGCGCAGCAGACGTCACGGACAAGACCGCTCACGCCTGCTGCCGGGCGTAGGCGTGACATTGACAAGACCCGGCGCGCTGTCCCGTCAGTGCAGGCGCAGCGCTCGGCGTGATGCTCGGGCCGCAGACGAGACTTGACTTGCCGTCACCTCCGCCCTGGCGGGGCAGGCGGCATGGAGGACAACACGGCGAGGCGACGCCACGAAGGAGGCCTGCGGCTGCCACCTGGACTGGGGCGCGATGCGTGCCCTGCCTCGGTGGCACGCCCCCAACACGACCACTTGTGGTGCCCCCTTGGCATATAAAAGGAGGCCCTAGGTCATTGAGAAGAGAGAGGTCACCATTGCTAGCAGCAGCTCATAGTCTAGACTTGTACTCGGGGGCTGGACAGGCGACACCTCGGGAACCTCCCGGTGTGTAACCTAACAGCTCACGGGTGTAGAGAGCGCTGGTAGTCTTTCCACTGTAACTCACCAACTCAACAATCGAACCAGACAAGCAGGACGTAGGATGTTACGCGGCGATGCGGCCCGAACCTGGGTAAAATCTTGTGTGTTTGTGCTTGAGCTCGGGGACCGATTCCGGAGCACCTCGCGCCCTCCTGCCGAACAAATAGGGGGTGTCCAACATCCCCGGTGTTCGCGTACCGACACGCGACACTCTCTATGATCTTGTAGTGCTCGTTGTGGTGATTCCAATGAGTCCAAGAACATCGAAAACGGAGTCCGGATGATCAAGTTATGTTCGTTTTCGTGTTGGGTGTTCCTGCAGTTTTTATAGGCCGGCCTGGCCGGGCTCCTAGGCCGGACCTCAGGACGGGTGCCTCTGGTGGTCAGCCAGTCTAGGCCGGGTGCCTCTGGTGGTCAGCCGGCCTCGAGCCTTTTAGGCCGGCCTGGTCGGGCTCCAAGGCCGAGCTCGCGTTTTGGGCATAACGGTTGGTTTTTGGGGTCCTATTTAAGGAGGTCTTCTTCCCCAACGACCCCTAACACTTGCAGCTCGTTTTTCCCCTCTCTCTCCTCTATTGCTGACCTTGGAAAAGCTTGCCCCCTCTCAATCCCTCCCATGATTCTTGCATATCTTTGAGAAAAAAATGAGAGGAGATCTAGATCGATAATTCCACCAATCCATCTCTCCTCTAAGTGAGGGGAACCTAGTAGGTCTTGATCTTGAAGTTCTTGATGTTTCTCCTCCTTTGTTCTTCCTCTCTTATTCCCCATTAGTATTTGTTGCTGTGTTGGAATTTGAGAGTGAAGGACTTGATCACTCCTTGTGTTTTTGCCATTGCTTTTGTGCATCGGTTTGTGCTCTCCACGAGGATTCGTGGAAGTAAAAGTTTGTGAGCTTGTTACTCTTGAGTCTTTGGACCCTAGACGCCATTGTGGTGGTTGAGATCTTTTGTGGTCACTTGTAGCCATCCGGGAGCCCCCAATTCAGTTGTGGGTGTGTGCCCCGGATTGTTGTTGTAAAGGCTCCGGATTCCGCCTCGAAGGATTCAGATAGTTGAAGGTGAACCTAGCCTTTGTGGTGAAGTTTATCGGATAAGAAGGTGAGCCTCTTGTGGCGTTGAGACCAACCTGTTGTGGTGGCTCACACCTTTCCAACGAGACGTACTCCCCTAAAAGGGAGGAATTCGAGAATACATCATCGTCTTCGCGTGCCTCGGTTATATTCCTATACCCGAGCTTTTTACTTATGCGCTTTACATTGTGATAGACTTCGTGCTTGAAGTTGTATACCTTGCTATCACCTTGTTACTTGTCTTGCTTAGCATAAGTTGTTGGTGGACATAGTTGAGCCTAGAATTTTTAGGTTGTGTGTTTGATAAATTAAACACTAATTTTATTTCGCATTTATCAAGTCTAAACCGAAAAAAAGTTTTAATCGCCTATTCACCCCTCTAGACGACATCCTTGTAGTGACATTGTAGCGCTAACCAGTAGCTAGCATTCCCTAGCCACCCCAAATACTATACTGTATACTTTTTTACAAGCTTAATTTTTCGTTGGATAGCTTAAGCTGAAGCCGTTTTCTGAGAAGTCAGAGCAGAGCGGCTGCTTGGTGTGGTCCATTAATCCAATTCACCTGCTCGGACAAAGATATAGTGACTTGTCATCCGATAAAAAACTAACGAACACAAACTTTTAACTCAAAATTCAAACAGTGCAGAAAAATTGAAAGAAAATAATGTAAATCATATATGTTGAATTGATTATTGTGAGAAAGTTTCATTTCATTTGGATAATAGTTTCGTTTTAACCTCGAAACATAAAAATTATTTAATTATAAACCATTTATCCAATTGAAGTGAAACTTTCTGGAATACATAGTGAAAATTATAATTTAAATTTTGGACTTAATTTAAACTATTTTTTCAGTTTTTTCTGAACAGTTGGAATTTAATTTAAATTTTGGAACAACCATATTATGTACTCCATTTTAATCGGATGACAGCCACCTAGGCAAAATTCATCGAGAAACTTTTGCTTCACAAAGTCAGCAAATGCCACGGCTCACGGCACCGTTGGCCTAAGACAAAACAAACATCCTGGACTTGCAGCCGCGAAGAGGAAAAGGATTGACCACGGTGGTCAGCCAGTTTCAAAGCTTCGTCTGCGGTTTTGCCGGACAGGAAAGGAGCCTAACGTCCAGCCGGCCACCGCTCTCCCCCCCCCCCCCCCGCACCACCGCCGGAAGCTAGCACCGGCTCCCAGCTGCCGGTAGCGGTAAGCACGTCCCCAGCCCCTAATCCTCCTCTTCCCCTTCCGACTATTCACCGCGAGATCGTGATCTGACCCCCCCCTGCGTCGCGGTCAGATCCACCACACCTGCCCACCAACCATCACCCCCGGCGGAGAGCCGATGTCGGCGGCGGTCGAGGAGCAGATGGTGGTGAAAGCGATCCGGGAGGAGTGCCCGTGGGAGTCCCTTCCCAAGCGTCTCCAGTCCACGCTCCACACCAAGGACGAGTGGCATCGCAGGTACCTAGTCCACATTCCCTAACCCTTCACGTACATGGATTTGCTCTGCTGCTCCTGGTGGTTGCTTTTGAGCTCGAAATGCTGCTACATCAATATGGGTAATGCCGCTTGGAGTTGCTGTCTAGTTGATGCTTGTGCAACAGTTAGAGGGTTGCATTCACATATATACCTTGCACTTCCCTTGATCTCATCCTTCTAGCTGCATTTAAGTAGCAGGCAATTACATGAAATTTTTTTGGAACACCAAATCATACAATATCAACGAGCTAGAATTTGTAGCATTTTTAGAAACATGTGCGCTGGTTCGTTTCTTGAGCTTCACATTCAACCCTCTTTCGTTTGAAAAATGAACATTTTTTTTTCTCTTTAACCATCGCCTACTCACTATCACTGCATCTTTAATAAAGTACCTGCATGCCACAATTTCCATGACCTGGTTTGAATGTTCCCCAGTTTAGATGCAAAATTCGGAACCAATCACGCAAGAAAAGCAAAATCGGAACACTAAATAACCTCAAGGAGGGTGAGAGAAGCTTGCATCATCGTTGGAGGCTTCAGCAGTGGTCGTCTGGTCGCCGTGGTCGGAGCTCGACTTGGTAGCTGTTGCGCCAGGCCGCCAGCCAGAACTTCCAGTTCGAGTTGCTGCTGGGTGCTCGCCGCGCATGGTGCCATGGTGCCGGCGACCAGTCTACGCTGAGCTCTGGACGCGGACGAGACGAATCCCATCGGACCACCGGCCACCCACCGCCTCCCACCGGCCAGTCGGCCACCCAATCGTGCCGCCGTCGAACCAGTTGAGGAGAGGGGGAGAAATTGAGGAACAACCAGCGAACTGTCGAGAAGAAGCTCGTATTTTTTTTTTTGATAACAGAAGAAGCTCGTATCTGGTCTCTCAGACTCTCACGGTCTCACCAATCGACATGGATTAAATGGGCCTCGTGGGCTGCATGTCACGGTAGTATTAGGGGATAGTAGAGATTTTGCAATTTTGTTGGGGGGGCCATGGCCCAGGTTGGCCCCCGTGAAGGTCCGCCGTTGGCAGGCTTCGGAGTGGCATGTTATGGTCTGAATTTTGGTAGGGGACATTTCAGTACTAGGATTTCGAACAAGCTTGTATAAGCTTTTGGTTAAGTAAAGGCAGATTGGGTTGAATTGCACTATTGCCTGTCAAATTCACTTCCAAGCCTGCAAACGACTTGGGAAGCACATGATGTTTTGATTGGTCTTTCACCCTTTGCGCTCTACTGTTTGGTTACACATTGTTTGCTTGCCTGCTAGCTATTAGTCCGTTCCCAGTTTATTGTCTCTTAGTGCGCTCTCCTGGGAAATAGTATATTTTTAGAGACAACTACCCCAATACATTGTTTCTTAGATGCATGTGTAAGAGATTTTTTTGTGTGGGTCTAAGAGAGATTTCATTTAGTTAGTTTAGGGATTATGTTTGGATGTAAACATTGTGGTCGAGTTTTGACATCAACTAACATGTTCCTTGATGAATTTGAATTTTAAGGCGCTCATACAAAAGTACCAATATATTATCATAAAACATATATCAATATGTATTTCGGGGTACACGACACTTCCTCAACGTGACAGCGATTGCCAAGATTTGTACAGAAGGACAATTGATAATTATGCTGGTTGCTGGCTGTAGAATAAACTGCTACCAGTGTAGAATGACAAGTAGCAAATACATGTGTAGTTTAGTTCCATATTTCGGGGCATCTACAGAAGGAATCTTGCCTGAAATAGTAACGCGTCTGCTACTTTATGCCAAGTAGCTTCGAACAAAAATGAAGTTGAGCTCAGCTGCAAGCAAACAACAGGTGCAAGTATACAGTCCATGAGCTTTAGAAGGAAGTTCAGCTGCAATCAAAATCAGATGCACAAAACATCTATGCCACCTGTTACAGCTAAACCAGCTGCATCAAGAATGAATCCCTGATACACATTGATAACCAAAAGCTAGTCAGTATTTTCATTCTAAAAGTTGGTAGGGCCAGTTCATTTCTGGTTTCTTTGCTCGGCCGATGAACCTGTTGAACCATTTGCTTGTCTTTGCTTTTTTCAATCAATCGTGCCTCCCTGCTCCCATTTATCACAGTAATTGCTTAGTGTTGGGCCGTGAGCTAAGAGCCTTTTCCTGCCTAACATACGGCTATACTCTCTTTCCTCCTTCATTACACTATCACATTAGATTACTGACTACGTAGCAACGCTAAGAGGCAGCTCAGGCTGGAGCACTCGGAGCGGCCTTAGTTTGTTTTACTGATTAGAATAATGACAGACCTGATCTATTAATTGATGAGCCCCGTTTTAAAAGTATCAACTCACTTACGATCCAGTGGAGTTGGTTATGTGCTCCCTCATGATAACAAAATAATCCAAGTATATGTTCACGCCCTTGGATATTAGTTCTGTTATTAATTGCTGAAATTTTTGTTCAATGCAAACAGTGACAAATGGTTAAAATGCTTAGATACCTGTCACAATTCAAATGGAATTAATTACGTACTTTGTGCTTGCCATAGGAAATGTTTAGACTCACATATTCAATCGCAAAAAAAATGAGAATTCTGTGCCTGCCATTGGAAATGTTTAGACTCCTGTCACAAATTCAATAGGAATTACTATGCCCTCTTTATATGCAATGAAAATACATGTCAACTTCACCACTGCGATAGGTAGCCTGCGGTAACTCATATGGACCATGACTTTTGAAAGAAACGCATAGACCACGACTTGATTCGAAACGCTAATGTGATACTTCCTCGTGATTCCTCGTGAGAAAACAACGTCAGCAGTACAAATCTTAGGCATAACTTCCGACAGTTTATTCTGACCCGAGGGAGTAACTGTTAACGACTAGCTTGATTTAAATTGATTTCCCATTTAAACTATCCGCTTGAATGTCTACTGTTCAGAAGGTTAAAGTATGTTAAGTTAAATGTGTCTGCAAAAGCCAAGTGAAGCTAGTGTAGTCATGGCCCCATGGGTACCTTGTGGTGCCTTGGTACCCTATGCTTAATGTCTTGGTGCTATACCATGTCAGTGGTTCCTTCATAAGTGACCTTCTCGAATAACTCCCTTGTAGTACTTCAAATATTCTGTATCCTAATTCCTGTTGTTGATACACACTTAACTTTTTTGGACTCACATTGGGCTGATAATTTTTGTGTCAGGATTGTGGATTATTGCATCCGAAAACGATTACAGTGGAATACCTGCTTTGCCCGTAGAGTTTACAGAGAAGGGGAATACTATGAAGAAATGATGCGCTATCTCCGGCGGAATCTTGCAGTATATTCCTTATTCTTCCCCTTTCCTGTTACTTCTTAGTTGATAAAGATACAATAATTTTGTGTGGGTGCAACCAAGTCTTTATCAGTGGGCGCTGTCTGGATCTTGGTGCCACCTAGACTAATATAGCTTAGTCGCTAATATCAGCAGGCCTCTTCGAATTTTCCAAAATACTACCCGCTGAACATATCATAACATTTCTTTCCCCTGCTGTCTCCCTCCTTATTGCTGCACCTTTTCTCTACACTTCTCATCTTCTGCACCATAAGTCCTTTGAGAGGAATTAAATCGTGATGATGGTGGACAATCGTCAAAGGTGGCGCTTTATTCACCAATTCCCGCGAGATGCTTGCATCACCAATTCTCCACTCCAAGTCTTCAACTCTCAGTGTCATCTGGGGTTTCGGAGACGCATATGAGGTCAATTTGGAGGAGAGAACACTGGAAAAGAGGTTGATCCTGGTTACGATTCGGCCTTGCCGAAGAAGGGCAGCCCCTAATCACCGGCATTGCTCTGCCTGCGACTCGATAGTCATGGTGATGTTGTAGCCTAGGTCATAGGTATAGGACGTCAATGAGTTAGCGTCACGTGGTCTGCATAGATCCGTTTGCTTTTCAGTAGAACGAAGCAATCTAACCTGCATCAGGTGCGAATTCTTGGCATTAGCAGCCGAATATTCTCCATCTCTAAGGCCAGAACTTGTTCATTTTTCTCCATGTCTATTTGGTCCGAGAAGACGAATGGCAACTCACAAGAATGTAACATGAACCGACAGGGAGGAGGAAGAAACTGTTATGGCTAGGTACAATTTTTTGTCTTTCAAAATCCCAAGAGGCCCACATATTACTTGACACGTCAGGCGCTGGCAAAGTGAGCTTAATCCAAGGATTAAGTGTCGCTCGACAAGTCTAGATAAGTCGTGCGACTTGTCTACTTGTCGGTACTTGTGTTCCAACCAAAAACCTCGACTAGTCGCGACAAGTTGCGACAAGTCTAGATAAGTCGTGCGACTTGTCTACTTGTCGGTACCCAAGCGACAAGTTGCGACTCATCGACTCGTAATCCTTGGCTTAATCCAGGTGTTACCTTGACCTGAGCTGACACAATAATCAAGTTTTGTGACCAAAATGAGCAATAGTCATTTTTTGACATATGAGCAATTATCAAGTTTAAGTAATCAGTCACAGCTACTACACTATTTATTTCACTCACAATGGAAGTTACTATTAATTTATCTCCATAAACTTTGTTTTGCATTGTGTATCTCGCCGGTTAAAATTTCTATCATTTATCCTGTATTTGCTTCTGCATACTCATGTTTATGTAATGGAAACTGGTTTAACCCAACTAGTTAAAAACACTGCTCTCTCATGTTAAATAGTTGACCAAAAAACTTCAACGATCTTACTTTATACACAATATTTTGCAGTTATTTCCATACCATCTTGCAGACTATATATGCCGAGTTTTGAGGATCTCACCATTCAGATATTACTGTGATATCCTGTTCGAAACTATGAAGAATGGTAATGGGTTGTTAACAGCAATATTCTTTCGAAAGCATTCTATCTATACCAGTATTATACTATTATGTACTGTAATTCGAATCAATCTTAATCCTTTTAACTATTAAGCATATTTGCTGGTATCCCACATTTTTATGGGGCATCCTCTGCTCTGATACTAAGCATATTTGCTGGTATCCCAAGTTGACCAGAAAAATCCATTTAAATCCATTTCAGTTTTGTAAGTTGCAAAATAGGGCAATGTACTAATAGGATCGTATCAGCCTGAAACATCCACGTATTGCATGGATCAGTTTCTGTGATCTTAAGTATTATATATTCAAATTTGTGCAGTCAACATTCCAGCAATGGGACATTGAGTTCTTAATGTTTCTTCCAATAATAATAGTAAGTTAATAACCACGCTGAAACGATGAGGTGGAATATCAGAACTGACAGGATTTTAAGTTGCTTTTCATGGATAACATTCACGTATGTTTTCTTACATAGTTACATGTGTTATTATGTTTGCAGAACAACCATATGATAGTATTCCAAACTTCACTGCTGCTGATGCCCTAAGGATTACTGGTGTTGGAAGAAATGAATTTATTGATATTATGAACAAATGCAGATCAAAGGTACTACTGTACAATTGTTGATGTTCTCATGACTTTATTTGAATATTATCACTCGTTTCTTTCAATCTTGTGAATCATAGATAGTCCTTAATAGGATTGCAATCTGTGGAGGCTTTCCCTAAATGGTTGTTTGATTTGTACCAATCACTCAGCTAAACTCCATAACCCCATTGCGATAGCAGCATTGGGCACCAAGTTCTATTGCAATCTAACACTTTGAGTTCAAATTGATCTCCAGTTTTAATTTCCATGAAATTGGAATTAGTAGGTAAATAGCTAAATTCCATTCCTTTTTTCAATTCGATGTTCCAAACGGACCCTAATAAATGCACAACATTGCATAAACCACCATGAGAAGTGTTGGATTAGCTTATACTATGCATATATGGCTGTGTATTCTCCCCGTTGTAAAGGGCTTTCTGCATATTTACCACACCTGTACGTGCATCATATATTGGCTAGTGGCCTTGGCTAGTGGCCTTCAGGAAATACAAGTTGCATATTTCCCAACATGGTATTAGAGCCCTAGCCGCACTCTCTTCGGCTTTCTAGATGTGGACTCACACACCTTCACCAGTGTTATTAGCCCTCTGTTGACACTCTCAGACCTGTCCGTGATTCGCCAGGAGAACATATTTCAGCAGGGTGATGCCACTACCAACTATTGCAAAGTTTTATGCTCAGAGTTAGCTGGATTCTCTCCGCTGCTTGCTGTGGCTCCTGTCCGTGTTGCCACACTGTTTGTGCTGACAGAGAGTTCCAGCATGTTTATGAGTTCTTGATGTGGCTCTGTCAGGAGTTTGAGGCGCGGCGATCCAGCCTTTTGCACGCGTGCTTCTAGTACCTCTTCTGGAAGCGCTCACCGAGCTTCGGCAGAGGCTACTCGTCTGCGTGGTGCTGGGCTACTGTAGCTCGCCACGTCCACAGGTTGACCGATATGGTTTCGGTGGCACTGTTCTTCTCGGATGTCTTCCTATCGTAATGCCATTCTTCATCCGGAATGGCAACATGCAATGGCTGAGAGATTGCTGCCCTTGAGCGCACCGACACGTGGGATCTTGTTTCTCTTCCTCCCCGTATTCGTCCCATCACTTGCGAGTGGGTCTACAAGGTTAAGAATCGCTTTGATGGTTCTCTTGAGTGCTGCAAGGCGCGTCTTGTAGCACGCGGGTTTCAGCAGAGCATGATTGCAACTACGACGAAACATTTGCTCCTCTGGCTCACACAACTGTTCATACTCTTTTTGCTGCGTCTTTTGTTCACCACTGGTCTTGATGTGAAGAATGCCTTTCTTAATGGTGAGTTCTGTGAGGAGGTTTATATGCACCTACCACCTGGGTATTCTGTTCCAGAGGGCATGGTTTGTCGTCTTTGTCCCCATCTTTACGGCCTTGAGCAAGCCCCTCATGCCTGGTTTGAGCACTTTACCTCTGTGATCACTTCTGATGACTTTATCGGCGAGTGGTCATGATCCTCCTCTTTGTCAAATGTCCATCTTTCCCCGAGGTCGGACTCTTGTATTTGTTGATGACCAATGATGATTCGGAGTATGTTGCCTTTGTTAAGGCTCTTCTTGGCGACCAGTTTCTTATGTCTGATCTTGGTCCTCCTCTTCGCTACTTGCTATCGAGTTCTTTTCTGCCTGACTCGCTATCGCCATCTTGTTAGGAGCCTTGTCTATCTAGCTGTAACTCGTCTCATATTTCTTATCCGGTTCATTCTGGATCAGTTTGTTTTTGCTCCCACTCAAGTTCACCCCTTTTGGGTTCTATGATATCTTCGTAGGACCATCTCTCTCTGTCATTTTGTTCCACGCTCCAATTTATTACAACTTTGGGCATATTTGTCAAGTTTCATGCACTAGCCAACACAACCAAAAGTACGAACTGATGGAAAGGGCTCGGCATTTCGGCAACCCACATATATTGTAACATCCCCTCTCACGTGTGACTCGGGAGGCCAACACGTGCATAGAGGAAAAAGAATCTCACGTATGACTCAAGAGGCCTATACATGGACAGAGAGGGGGCCAAAGCAGCAACCAATAGAATTGCGCAGCAATTTTCATAAATTGCGAAAGCCGAGACTTGAACCCAAGACATCACCGACTCTGATTTTCAAGTTTCATGCACTAGCCAACTCAACGAAAAGTCCCAACTAGCCAACGCAACAAAAAGTCCGAACTGATGGAAAGGCTACGCAATCCACATATACTGTAACAATATTCAGATGCTACTTGGTATAGCGATCCTTTGAATCGTCGGTCGATTTCTGCTTACTGTGTTTTTCTTGGTGATTCTCATTGCCTGGAAGACGAAGAAACATACTACAGTTTCCCATTCAAGCGTAGAGACTGAGTTGTGAGCTATGGCTTGAGTCCGTATTGCTAGGTTTGGTGCTGGTTTGTCCCTTTCCTGTAAATGGAAAAGACCTTGGTGGCTGTACTCGTTTAAATTTGGTTGCTTCTTTTTGAAATGTTCTCTGAAAGATGCGGTAAATTCCCGTGTTTGTAGATTCCTTGCACATTCAAGAACTATTGGCTAAAATTCTGTGTTTCAACCTCTGTTTGCGTATGCATTTATATTACATCCCTATCTTGTTAGTGGCCTGTTAATCAAAGTAAATAGCTGTTCATCTTGGTTTTTTAGTTATGTGTTACACAGATGACAGATCTATAATACATGGTTTAAAGCTTCGGTGATATCTAGAAGACCACAACACATTTTAACTAAGAGGATAACATAATCTAGACCATAATACCATATATACACTTGGTTAGATACACAATTCTAAGTCAATTCTAGTTTTTGCGAGAAGTCTTAAGTAAATTTGAGCTGTACAAAATTAGGGTCCTACGCATTGTACTTTATCAACTGGGCATCTGTTTTAACCAGTCCGGCCTAGTTCACGTGGGAAGTCGGGAATATACTATTTGGTTAGTCTATTTCGTGCTGGAAGCCATGATTATCAGGTTATCTTTGTTCTTGGTATACATAGAGATTTTTTCATGTTCATAAACACTATCTTGCAGAACATTGATATCCGTAGCAAATAATGGGTTTCTTTGTTTAACCCTTCAGAGACTAATGTGGAAACTGAACAAATCAATCGCAAAAGATTTACTGCCTACACAGCCTGTTGACTTTCCAATCGAGCCTTGGTGGGGAGTTTGTCTGGTTAATTTTACATTGGAAGAGTTTAAGGTCAGGTTTGCCATGCTCTCTCTCTCTCTCTCTCTCTGGAACGTGCATAGTATAGTATGTGAGCTTATTGTTCGGTCTATAGGAAGCTATCGTTTCTTTGTGAAGTCTTATGTTATTATGTAGCACCGATAAGAACTAATATTTATTGATCTACTGTAGAAACTTTCAGAAGAAGAAACATCAACCATAGACAAAATATGCAAAGAGGAAGCCAATTCATATGTTCTTTTTGATCGCAAGATTATAGATGACTTCTACAAAAGAGGGTTAGTGTACTTTGATGTGCCTGTTTACACTGATGACCGCTTCAAAGGTATTCATCAAATTCATGAAATATTTTGAAGATAATAAAGGAGTGCTTAGGTTTAACAGCCTAGTGTTAAATTGAGTTGGTTCATATTAGAATTAATCTAAATGATGCAAAGAGGAAGCATTCTTACTCGTGATGTCTTGTATCTTAATTCCACATTCATGTTTCCTCTTTGTTTTATGCCGACAAGGATGACGTGCATGTAATATATTTTCTCGTGATTGCCAGTACATGGTTTGGACAGCTTTTTTCCCAGTTCGATCAAGTTATGACCTAAATGGTTTATTTTAAATTTCTTTATCTCTGGCGCATATAGGTCATATAAAGATCCTAGTGCATAAATTTTCTATGTTAACAAATTCAGCATTTAACCCAGCCAAGGTACATTTTACTATTTTAGAGAAGTGCTGATATTTTCTGCTTTAGAAGATGCTAATTCTATCCTGCAATATAGTGCATACACTGATACAAAGTAGTTGTGCTGTATGACCTAGTTTGTGTTTATACAACAAAGCTACAAGAGAGTTGGATAACTAGTTTAACATTTTGAATCTTTCTATGTATTTGATAGCAAAATGAAACATGATAGATAAAATTGCATGCAATGCTGGCGAATGAGGCACTCTTTTTGAACACGATTTTTTATTGACTTCCGTTGTATGGATGGCACTTTTGTATGAGTATAATACCAGCATGTGTCTTGATTTTTTGCTAAGTAAACTTGTAATCAAGTTACCTTATTTTTGTTCAGTTTCTAGGCTTGAAGGCTTTGTTTCGAACAAGGATCAATCCTATGAAGACCCGATTGAAGAGTAAGTTCTGGCAGTCCTTCTATGTCATGATGACCTTCATTTCCTATTCAAATATATCTCAGTGCTGTATTACCATCAAATTCATGACCTGGTTTTCTTGATTGCAGGCTACTTTATGCTGTATTTGTTTGTCAAATGCTAATGCTACTGTTGCTGAATTGGCTGCAACTTTACAAGCTGACCTTTATCAGCTGCAGGCAGCGGCATCATTTGCATGTCGACTGGGCTGGGCTGTAAAACTTGTGGATGCTGGCTCTGTACTTAAAGATGAAGGTGGACCTGCATTTCCCGGTAACATTCTCAGTGATGATGAAGAAGGTTCAAATGCAAGTATCAACTCAGAAAAGTCTGGTTCACAGTCGCTTAGCATTGACACTAATGGACCCAGGAAAATATCTGGGACTGCTCATGTGGGCTTTGTTGTTGATGCCAATGTTACTTCGTACCTGATGGTGGGTTCATTGTCTCCAGGTTAGATACTCTTTATTTGTAGTACTGAATACGTCAATCTGTTCAACATCAGTTTCATGGGACACCATTGTATACAACCGTTTAAGATTTCACTTCTTGATATTTTAAGGAATAATATAGAAATACAGGGTCTGCCTAAATAAATACTGTACTGAGCACCTTAAGTAACCTACTGCAGGTCTAAAATCTCATGCTGTCACGCTGTACGAAGCTGGAAAGTTGGGTGATTCTTGCATTGCAGAACTATGTAGTGATCTGGCTAGTTTAGAAGGAAGGAAATTTGAGGGTGTGCTAGAGGAGTTTGCTAATCATGCATTCAGTCTACGGTGGTCCTTGGAGTGTTTAAAGTCTGGTGGAGTTTCTACCAACGAGAATACTGATGATGCTGGTGAAGCAAAGACTCGAACAAGCTCCTTGCATGACAATATTACCGCCCATCTGGCCAAGGTGAACATTGAGGATGCAACAGACGATGACAATGATGAAGTGTCCCAGGAAAACTGCTACACTGGTGTTTTAGATAGTAAGGATCAAAGTACATCGTCTATGTCAATGGAGTTACCAGTAAGTGGGGAAAACATGGTCAGTATTGAGGCTGAGAATGGCTCAACTGACACCGATGCTTTAATGATTAAAAGGAAGTACACTGTTGATGTCCTGCGATGTGAGAGCTTAGCTTCACTTGCTCCAGCAACACTGGAACGGCTATTTCTCCGTGACTATGACATTATTGTGTCAATGGTCCCTCTTCCTTCTTCATCAGTTCTTCCCGGTCCTTCAGGCCCAATACATTTTGGTCCACCCTCTTATTCCTCAATGACACCTTGGATGAAGCTAGTATTGTATACTGCAGGCCATTGTGGACCATTATCTGCTGTTTTCACGAAAGGACAGCGCTTCAGATTGCTGCCGGAACCGTTAGCTGGTTGTGAAAAGGCACTGATATGGTCTTGGGATGGCTCTGTGGTTGGTGGGTTAGGAGGGAAGTTTGAAGGGAATTTGGTCAAGGGCAATCTACTCTTACACTGCTTGAACTCAATGTTGAAACAATCTGCTGTGTTGGTGCAACCGCTTGGCATAAATGATCTTAGCACATCAGGAAACCTTGTCACTGTGGATATCCCTCTACCCCTGAAGAATGATGATCATTCAATTGCATCTGTGGTAGCTCAATCTAATTTGCCAAAGGATCAGGTCTTAAATGTTACCTCAGTACTGAAAGACCTATCCAGTAAATTTGAGTTGAGCACACTTGGCTACCTTCGTTTACTAAGACTTAACAGGCTTGCTGAATTGGATAGCTTTCATCCTGAAGATACAAGTTACCAGTGGGTGCCCTTGAGTTTGGAGTTTGGAATTCCTTTGTTCAATCCAAACTTATGTGAGAGGATTTGTA
>CAMZMU010000108.1:2993351-3267748 GCA_947311845.1 Poa pratensis | reverse complement strand
CCCCCCCCCCCCCCCCCCCCCCCCCCCCCCCCCCCCCCCCCCCCCCCCCCCCCCCCCCCCCCCCCCCCCCCCCCCCCCCCCCCCCCCCCGCACCACCGCCGGAAGCTAGCACCGGCTCCCAGCTGCCGGTAGCGGTAAGCACGTCCCCAGCCCCTAATCTCCTCTTCCCCTTCCGACTATTCACCGCGAGATCGTGATCTGACCCCCCCTGCGTCGCGGTCAGATCCACCACACCTGCCCACCAACCATCACCCCCGGCGGAGAGCCGATGTCGGCGGCGGTCGAGGAGCAGATGGTGGTGAAAGCGATCCGGGAGGAGTGCCGTGGGAGTCCCTTCCCAAGCGTCTCCAGTCCACGCTCCACACCAAGGACGAGTGGCATCGCAGGTACCTAGTCCACATTCCCTAACCCTTCACGTACATGGATTTGCTCTGCTGCTCCTGGTGGTTGCTTTTGAGCTCGAAATGCTGCTACATCAATATGGGTAATGCCGCTTGGAGTTGCTGTCTAGTTGATGCTTGTGCAACAGTTAGAGGGTTGCATTCACATATATACCTTGCACTTCCCTTGATCTCATCCTTCTAGCTGCATTTAAGTAGCAGGCTTCAGTGGCGGACCTTGAACAAAATGTCTGGGGGGGGGGGGGGGGGGGGGGGGGGGGGCGAAGCTGCAAAAATTACATGAAATTTTTTTGGAACACCAAATCATACAATATCAACGAGCTAGAATTTGTAGCATTTTTAGAAACATGTGCGCTGGTTCGTTTCTTGAGCTTCACATTCAACCCTCTTTCGTTTGAAAAATGAACATTTTTTTTTCTCTTTAACCATCGCCTACTCACTATCACTGCATCTTTAATAAAGTACCTGCATGCCACAATTTCCATGACCTGGTTTGAATGTTCCCCAGTTTAGATGCAAAATTCGGAACCAATCACGCAAGAAAAGCAAAATCGGAACACTAAATAACCTCAAGGAGGGTGAGAGAAGCTTGCATCATCGTTGGAGGCTTCAGCAGTGGTCGTCTGGTCGCCGTGGTCGGAGCTCGACTTGGTAGCTGTTGCGCCAGGCCGCCAGCCAGAACTTCCAGTTCGAGTTGCTGCTGGGTGCTCGCCGCGCATGGTGCCATGGTGCCGGCGACCAGTCTACGCTGAGCTCTGGACGCGGACGAGACGAATCCCATCGGACCACCGGCCACCCACCGCCTCCCACCGGCCAGTCGGCCACCCAATCGTGCCGCCGTCGAACCAGTTGAGGAGAGGGGGAGAAATTGAGGAACAACCAGCGAACTGTCGAGAAGAAGCTCGTATTTTTTTTTTTGATAACAGAAGAAGCTCGTATCTGGTCTCTCAGACTCTCACGGTCTCACCAATCGACATGGATTAAATGGGCCTCGTGGGCTGCATGTCACGGTAGTATTAGGGGATAGTAGAGATTTTGCAATTTTGTTGGGGGGGCCATGGCCCAGGTTGGCCCCCGTGAAGGTCCGCCGTTGGCAGGCTTCGGAGTGGCATGTTATGGTCTGAATTTTGGTAGGGGACATTTCAGTACTAGGATTTCGAACAAGCTTGTATAAGCTTTTGGTTAAGTAAAGGCAGATTGGGTTGAATTGCACTATTGCCTGTCAAATTCACTTCCAAGCCTGCAAACGACTTGGGAAGCACATGATGTTTTGATTGGTCTTTCACCCTTTGCGCTCTACTGTTTGGTTACACATTGTTTGCTTGCCTGCTAGCTATTAGTCCGTTCCCAGTTTATTGTCTCTTAGTGCGCTCTCCTGGGAAATAGTATATTTTTAGAGACAACTACCCCAATACATTGTTTCTTAGATGCATGTGTAAGAGATTTTTTTGTGTGGGTCTAAGAGAGATTTCATTTAGTTAGTTTAGGGATTATGTTGGATGTAAACATTGTGGTCGAGTTTTGACATCAACTAACATGTTCCTTGATGAATTTGAATTTTAAGGCGCTCATACAAAAGTACCAATATATTATCATAAAACATATATCAATATGTATTTCGGGGTACACGACACTTCCTCAACGTGACAGCGATTGCCAAGATTTGTACAGAAGGACAATTGATAATTATGCTGGTTGCTGGCTGTAGAATAAACTGCTACCAGTGTAGAATGACAAGTAGCAAATACATGTGTAGTTTAGTTCCATATTTCGGGGCATCTACAGAAGGAATCTTGCCTGAAATAGTAACGCGTCTGCTACTTTATGCCAAGTAGCTTCGAACAAAAATGAAGTTGAGCTCAGCTGCAAGCAAACAACAGGTGCAAGTATACAGTCCATGAGCTTTAGAAGGAAGTTCAGCTGCAATCAAAATCAGATGCACAAAACATCTATGCCACCTGTTACAGCTAAACCAGCTGCATCAAGAATGAATCCCTGATACACATTGATAACCAAAAGCTAGTCAGTATTTTCATTCTAAAAGTTGGTAGGGCCAGTTCATTTCTGGTTTCTTTGCTCGGCCGATGAACCTGTTGAACCATTTGCTTGTCTTTGCTTTTTTCAATCAATCGTGCCTCCCTGCTCCCATTTATCACAGTAATTGCTTAGTGTTGGGCCGTGAGCTAAGAGCCTTTTCCTGCCTAACATACGGCTATACTCTCTTTCCTCCTTCATTACACTATCAACATTAGATTACTGACTACGTAGCAACGCTAAGAGGCAGCTCAGGCTGGAGCACTCGGAGCGGCCTTAGTTTGTTTTACTGATTAGAATAATGACAGACCTGATCTATTAATTGATGAGCCCCGTTTTAAAAGTATCAACTCACTTACGATCCAGTGGAGTTGGTTATGTGCTCCCTCATGATAACAAAATAATCCAAGTATATGTTCACGCCCTTGGATATTAGTTCTGTTATTAATTGCTGAAATTTTTGTTCAATGCAAACAGTGACAAATGGTTAAAATGCTTAGATACCTGTCACAATTCAAATGGAATTAATTACGTACTTTGTGCTTGCCATAGGAAATGTTTAGACTCACATATTCAATCGCAAAAAAAATGAGAATTCTGTGCCTGCCATTGGAAATGTTTAGACTCCTGTCACAAATTCAATAGGAATTACTATGCCCTCTTTATATGCAATGAAAATACATGTCAACTTCACCACTGCGATAGGTAGCCTGCGGTAACTCATATGGACCATGACTTTTGAAAGAAACGCATAGACCACGACTTGATTCGAAACGCTAATGTGATACTTCCTCGTGATTCCTCGTGAGAAAACAACGTCAGCAGTACAAATCTTAGGCATAACTTCCGACAGTTTATTCTGACCCGAGGGAGTAACTGTTAACGACTAGCTTGATTTAAATTGATTTCCCATTTAAACTATCCGCTTGAATGTCTACTGTTCAGAAGGTTAAAGTATGTTAAGTTAAATGTGTCTGCAAAAGCCAAGTGAAGCTAGTGTAGTCATGGCCCCATGGGTACCTTGTGGTGCCTTGGTACCCTATGCTTAATGTCTTGGTGCTATACCATGTCAGTGGTTCCTTCATAAGTGACCTTCTCGAATAACTCCCTTGTAGTACTTCAAATATTCTGTATCCTAATTCCTGTTGTTGATACACACTTAACTTTTTTGGACTCACATTGGGCTGATAATTTTTGTGTCAGGATTGTGGATTATTGCATCCGAAAACGATTACAGTGGAATACCTGCTTTGCCCGTAGAGTTTACAGAGAAGGGGAATACTATGAAGAAATGATGCGCTATCTCCGGCGGAATCTTGCAGTATATTCCTTATTCTTCCCCTTTCCTGTTACTTCTTAGTTGATAAAGATACAATAATTTTGTGTGGGTGCAACCAAGTCTTTATCAGTGGGCGCTGTCTGGATCTTGGTGCCACCTAGACTAATATAGCTTAGTCGCTAATATCAGCAGGCCTCTTCGAATTTTCCAAAATACTACCCGCTGAACATATCATAACATTTCTTTCCCCTGCTGTCTCCCTCCTTATTGCTGCACCTTTTCTCTACACTTCTCATCTTCTGCACCATAAGTCCTTTGAGAGGAATTAAATCGTGATGATGGTGGACAATCGTCAAAGGTGGCGCTTTATTCACCAATTCCCGCGAGATGCTTGCATCACCAATTCTCCACTCCAAGTCTTCAACTCTCAGTGTCATCTGGGGTTTCGGAGACGCATATGAGGTCAATTTGGAGGAGAGAACACTGGAAAAGAGGTTGATCCTGGTTACGATTCGGCCTTGCCGAAGAAGGGCAGCCCCTAATCACCGGCATTGCTCTGCCTGCGACTCGATAGTCATGGTGATGTTGTAGCCTAGGTCATAGGTATAGGACGTCAATGAGTTAGCGTCACGTGGTCTGCATAGATCCGTTTGCTTTTCAGTAGAACGAAGCAATCTAACCTGCATCAGGTGCGAATTCTTGGCATTAGCAGCCGAATATTCTCCATCTCTAAGGCCAGAACTTGTTCATTTTTCTCCATGTCTATTTGGTCCGAGAAGACGAATGGCAACTCACAAGAATGTAACATGAACCGACAGGGAGGAGGAAGAAACTGTTATGGCTAGGTACAATTTTTTGTCTTTCAAAATCCCAAGAGGCCCACATATTACTTGACACGTCAGGCGCTGGCAAAGTGAGCTTAATCCAAGGATTAAGTGTCGCTCGACAAGTCTAGATAAGTCGTGCGACTTGTCTACTTGTCGGTACTTGTGTTCCAACCAAAAACCTCGACTAGTCGCGACAAGTTGCGACAAGTCTAGATAAGTCGTGCGACTTGTCTACTTGTCGGTACCCAAGCGACAAGTTGCGACTCATCGACTCGTAATCCTTGGCTTAATCCAGGTGTTACCTTGACCTGAGCTGACACAATAATCAAGTTTTGTGACCAAAATGAGCAATAGTCATTTTTTGACATATGAGCAATTATCAAGTTTAAGTAATCAGTCACAGCTACTACACTATTTATTTCACTCACAATGGAAGTTACTATTAATTTATCTCCATAAACTTTGTTTTGCATTGTGTATCTCGCCGGTTAAAATTTCTATCATTTATCCTGTATTTGCTTCTGCATACTCATGTTTATGTAATGGAAACTGGTTTAACCCAACTAGTTAAAAACACTGCTCTCTCATGTTAAATAGTTGACCAAAAAACTTCAACGATCTTACTTTATACACAATATTTTGCAGTTATTTCCATACCATCTTGCAGACTATATATGCCGAGTTTTGAGGATCTCACCATTCAGATATTACTGTGATATCCTGTTCGAAACTATGAAGAATGGTAATGGGTTGTTAACAGCAATATTCTTTCGAAAGCATTCTATCTATACCAGTATTATACTATTATGTACTGTAATTCGAATCAATCTTAATCCTTTTAACTATTAAGCATATTTGCTGGTATCCCACATTTTTATGGGGCATCCTCTGCTCTGATACTAAGCATATTTGCTGGTATCCCAAGTTGACCAGAAAAATCCATTTAAATCCATTTCAGTTTTGTAAGTTGCAAAATAGGGCAATGTACTAATAGGATCGTATCAGCCTGAAACATCCACGTATTGCATGGATCAGTTTCTGTGATCTTAAGTATTATATATTCAAATTTGTGCAGTCAACATTCCAGCAATGGGACATTGAGTTCTTAATGTTTCTTCCAATAATAATAGTAAGTTAATAACCACGCTGAAACGATGAGGTGGAATATCAGAACTGACAGGATTTTAAGTTGCTTTTCATGGATAACATTCACGTATGTTTTCTTACATAGTTACATGTGTTATTATGTTTGCAGAACAACCATATGATAGTATTCCAAACTTCACTGCTGCTGATGCCCTAAGGATTACTGGTGTTGGAAGAAATGAATTTATTGATATTATGAACAAATGCAGATCAAAGGTACTACTGTACAATTGTTGATGTTCTCATGACTTTATTTGAATATTATCACTCGTTTCTTTCAATCTTGTGAATCATAGATAGTCCTTAATAGGATTGCAATCTGTGGAGGCTTTCCCTAAATGGTTGTTTGATTTGTACCAATCACTCAGCTAAACTCCATAACCCCATTGCGATAGCAGCATTGGGCACCAAGTTCTATTGCAATCTAACACTTTGAGTTCAAATTGATCTCCAGTTTTAATTTCCATGAAATTGGAATTAGTAGGTAAATAGCTAAATTCCATTCCTTTTTTCAATTCGATGTTCCAAACGGACCCTAATAAATGCACAACATTGCATAAACCACCATGAGAAGTGTTGGATTAGCTTATACTATGCATATATGGCTGTGTATTCTCCCCGTTGTAAAGGGCTTTCTGCATATTTACCACACCTGTACGTGCATCATATATTGGCTAGTGGCCTTGGCTAGTGGCCTTCAGGAAATACAAGTTGCATATTTCCCAACATGGTATTAGAGCCCTAGCCGCACTCTCTTCGGCTTTCTAGATGTGGACTCACACACCTTCACCAGTGTTATTAGCCCTCTGTTGACACTCTCAGACCTGTCCGTGATTCGCCAGGAGAACATATTTCAGCAGGGTGATGCCACTACCAACTATTGCAAAGTTTTATGCTCAGAGTTAGCTGGATTCTCTCCGCTGCTTGCTGTGGCTCCTGTCCGTGTTGCCACACTGTTTGTGCTGACAGAGAGTTCCAGCATGTTTATGAGTTCTTGATGTGGCTCTGTCAGGAGTTTGAGGCGCGGCGATCCAGCCTTTTGCACGCGTGCTTCTAGTACCTCTTCTGGAAGCGCTCACCGAGCTTCGGCAGAGGCTACTCGTCTGCGTGGTGCTGGGCTACTGTAGCTCGCCACGTCCACAGGTTGACCGATATGGTTTCGGTGGCACTGTTCTTCTCGGATGTCTTCCTATCGTAATGCCATTCTTCATCCGGAATGGCAACATGCAATGGCTGAGAGATTGCTGCCCTTGAGCGCACCGACACGTGGGATCTTGTTTCTCTTCCTCCCCGTATTCGTCCCATCACTTGCGAGTGGGTCTACAAGGTTAAGAATCGCTTTGATGGTTCTCTTGAGTGCTGCAAGGCGCGTCTTGTAGCACGCGGGTTTCAGCAGAGCATGATTGCAACTACGACGAAACATTTGCTCCTCTGGCTCACACAACTGTTCATACTCTTTTTGCTGCGTCTTTTGTTCACCACTGGTCTTGATGTGAAGAATGCCTTTCTTAATGGTGAGTTCTGTGAGGAGGTTTATATGCACCTACCACCTGGGTATTCTGTTCCAGAGGGCATGGTTTGTCGTCTTTGTCCCCATCTTTACGGCCTTGAGCAAGCCCCTCATGCCTGGTTTGAGCACTTTACCTCTGTGATCACTTCTGATGACTTTATCGGCGAGTGGTCATGATCCTCCTCTTTGTCAAATGTCCATCTTTCCCCCGAGGTCGGACTCTTGTATTTGTTGATGACCAATGATGATTCGGAGTATGTTGCCTTTGTTAAGGCTCTTCTTGGCGACCAGTTTCTTATGTCTGATCTTGGTCCTCCTCTTCGCTACTTGCTATCGAGTTCTTTTCTGCCTGACTCGCTATCGCCATCTTGTTAGGAGCCTTGTCTATCTAGCTGTAACTCGTCTCATATTTCTTATCCGGTTCATTCTGGATCAGTTTGTTTTTGCTCCCACTCAAGTTCACCCCTTTTGGGTTCTATGATATCTTCGTAGGACCATCTCTCTCTGTCATTTTGTTCCACGCTCCAATTTATTACAACTTTGGGCATATTTGTCAAGTTTCATGCACTAGCCAACACAACCAAAAGTACGAACTGATGGAAAGGGCTCGGCATTTCGGCAACCCACATATATTGTAACATCCCCTCTCACGTGTGACTCGGGAGGCCAACACGTGCATAGAGGAAAAAGAATCTCACGTATGACTCAAGAGGCCTATACATGGACAGAGAGGGGGCCAAAGCAGCAACCAATAGAATTGCGCAGCAATTTTCATAAATTGCGAAAGCCGAGACTTGAACCCAAGACATCACCGACTCTGATTTTCAAGTTTCATGCACTAGCCAACTCAACGAAAAGTCCCAACTAGCCAACGCAACAAAAAGTCCGAACTGATGGAAAGGCTACGCAATCCACATATACTGTAACAATATTCAGATGCTACTTGGTATAGCGATCCTTTGAATCGTCGGTCGATTTCTGCTTACTGTGTTTTTCTTGGTGATTCTCATTGCCTGGAAGACGAAGAAACATACTACAGTTTCCCATTCAAGCGTAGAGACTGAGTTGTGAGCTATGGCTTGAGTCCGTATTGCTAGGTTTGGTGCTGGTTTGTCCCTTTCCTGTAAATGGAAAAGACCTTGGTGGCTGTACTCGTTTAAATTTGGTTGCTTCTTTTTGAAATGTTCTCTGAAAGATGCGGTAAATTCCCGTGTTTGTAGATTCCTTGCACATTCAAGAACTATTGGCTAAAATTCTGTGTTTCAACCTCTGTTTGCGTATGCATTTATATTACATCCCTATCTTGTTAGTGGCCTGTTAATCAAAGTAAATAGCTGTTCATCTTGGTTTTTTAGTTATGTGTTACACAGATGACAGATCTATAATACATGGTTTAAAGCTTCGGTGATATCTAGAAGACCACAACACATTTTAACTAAGAGGATAACATAATCTAGACCATAATACCATATATACACTTGGTTAGATACACAATTCTAAGTCAATTCTAGTTTTTGCGAGAAGTCTTAAGTAAATTTGAGCTGTACAAAATTAGGGTCCTACGCATTGTACTTTATCAACTGGGCATCTGTTTTAACCAGTCCGGCCTAGTTCACGTGGGAAGTCGGGAATATACTATTTGGTTAGTCTATTTCGTGCTGGAAGCCATGATTATCAGGTTATCTTTGTTCTTGGTATACATAGAGATTTTTTCATGTTCATAAACACTATCTTGCAGAACATTGATATCCGTAGCAAATAATGGGTTTCTTTGTTTAACCCTTCAGAGACTAATGTGGAAACTGAACAAATCAATCGCAAAAGATTTACTGCCTACACAGCCTGTTGACTTTCCAATCGAGCCTTGGTGGGGAGTTTGTCTGGTTAATTTTACATTGGAAGAGTTTAAGGTCAGGTTTGCCATGCTCTCTCTCTCTCTCTCTCTCTGGAACGTGCATAGTATAGTATGTGAGCTTATTGTTCGGTCTATAGGAAGCTATCGTTTCTTTGTGAAGTCTTATGTTATTATGTAGCACCGATAAGAACTAATATTTATTGATCTACTGTAGAAACTTTCAGAAGAAGAAACATCAACCATAGACAAAATATGCAAAGAGGAAGCCAATTCATATGTTCTTTTTGATCGCAAGATTATAGATGACTTCTACAAAAGAGGGTTAGTGTACTTTGATGTGCCTGTTTACACTGATGACCGCTTCAAAGGTATTCATCAAATTCATGAAATATTTTGAAGATAATAAAGGAGTGCTTAGGTTTAACAGCCTAGTGTTAAATTGAGTTGGTTCATATTAGAATTAATCTAAATGATGCAAAGAGGAAGCAATTCTTACTCGTGATGTCTTGTATCTTAATTCCACATTCATGTTTCCTCTTTGTTTTATGCCGACAAGGATGACGTGCATGTAATATATTTTCTCGTGATTGCCAGTACATGGTTTGGACAGCTTTTTTCCCAGTTCGATCAAGTTATGACCTAAATGGTTTATTTTAAATTTCTTTATCTCTGGCGCATATAGGTCATATAAAGATCCTAGTGCATAAATTTTCTATGTTAACAAATTCAGCATTTAACCCAGCCAAGGTACATTTTACTATTTTAGAGAAGTGCTGATATTTTCTGCTTTAGAAGATGCTAATTCTATCCTGCAATATAGTGCATACACTGATACAAAGTAGTTGTGCTGTATGACCTAGTTTGTGTTTATACAACAAAGCTACAAGAGAGTTGGATAACTAGTTTAACATTTTGAATCTTTCTATGTATTTGATAGCAAAATGAAACATGATAGATAAAATTGCATGCAATGCTGGCGAATGAGGCACTCTTTTTGAACACGATTTTTTATTGACTTCCGTTGTATGGATGGCACTTTTGTATGAGTATAATACCAGCATGTGTCTTGATTTTTTGCTAAGTAAACTTGTAATCAAGTTACCTTATTTTTGTTCAGTTTCTAGGCTTGAAGGCTTTGTTTCGAACAAGGATCAATCCTATGAAGACCCGATTGAAGAGTAAGTTCTGGCAGTCCTTCTATGTCATGATGACCTTCATTTCCTATTCAAATATATCTCAGTGCTGTATTACCATCAAATTCATGACCTGGTTTTCTTGATTGCAGGCTACTTTATGCTGTATTTGTTGTGTCAAATGCTAATGCTACTGTTGCTGAATTGGCTGCAACTTTACAAGCTGACCTTTATCAGCTGCAGGCAGCGGCATCATTTGCATGTCGACTGGGCTGGGCTGTAAAACTTGTGGATGCTGGCTCTGTACTTAAAGATGAAGGTGGACCTGCATTTCCCGGTAACATTCTCAGTGATGATGAAGAAGGTTCAAATGCAAGTATCAACTCAGAAAAGTCTGGTTCACAGTCGCTTAGCATTGACACTAATGGACCCAGGAAAATATCTGGGACTGCTCATGTGGGCTTTGTTGTTGATGCCAATGTTACTTCGTACCTGATGATGGGTTCATTGTCTCCAGGTTAGATACTCTTTATTTGTAGTACTGAATACGTCAATCTGTTCAACATCAGTTTCATGGGACACCATTGTATACAACCGTTTAAGATTTCACTTCTGATATTTTAAGGAATAATATAGAAATACAGGGTCTGCCTAAATAAATACTGTACTGAGCACCTTAAGTAACCTACTGCAGGTCTAAAATCTCATGCTGTCACGCTGTACGAAGCTGGAAAGTTGGGTGATTCTTGCATTGCAGAACTATGTAGTGATCTGGCTAGTTTAGAAGGAAGGAAATTTGAGGGTGTGCTAGAGGAGTTTGCTAATCATGCATTCAGTCTACGGTGGTCCTTGGAGTGTTTAAAGTCTGGTGGAGTTTCTACCAACGAGAATACTGATGATGCTGGTGAAGCAAAGACTCGAACAAGCTCCTTGCATGACAATATTACCGCCCATCTGGCCAAGGTGAACATTGAGGATGCAACAGACGATGACAATGATGAAGTGTCCCAGGAAAACTGCTACACTGGTGTTTTAGATAGTAAGGATCAAAGTACATCGTCTATGTCAATGGAGTTACCAGTAAGTGGGGAAAACATGGTCAGTATTGAGGCTGAGAATGGCTCAACTGACACCGATGCTTTAATGATTAAAAGGAAGTACACTGTTGATGTCCTGCGATGTGAGAGCTTAGCTTCACTTGCTCCAGCAACACTGGAACGGCTATTTCTCCGTGACTATGACATTATTGTGTCAATGGTCCCTCTTCCTTCTTCATCAGTTCTTCCCGGTCCTTCAGGCCCAATACATTTTGGTCCACCCTCTTATTCCTCAATGACACCTTGGATGAAGCTAGTATTGTATACTGCAGGCCATTGTGGACCATTATCTGCTGTTTTCACGAAAGGACAGCGCTTCAGATTGCTGCCGGAACCGTTAGCTGGTTGTGAAAAGGCACTGATATGGTCTTGGGATGGCTCTGTGGTTGGTGGGTTAGGAGGGAAGTTTGAAGGGAATTTGGTCAAGGGCAATCTACTCTTACACTGCTTGAACTCAATGTTGAAACAATCTGCTGTGTTGGTGCAACCGCTTGGCATAAATGATCTTAGCACATCAGGAAACCTTGTCACTGTGGATATCCCTCTACCCCTGAAGAATGATGATCATTCAATTGCATCTGTGGTAGCTCAATCTAATTTGCCAAAGGATCAGGTCTTAAATGTTACCTCAGTACTGAAAGACCTATCCAGTAAATTTGAGTTGAGCACACTTGGCTACCTTCGTTTACTAAGACTTAACAGGCTTGCTGAATTGGATAGCTTTCATCCTGAAGATACAAGTTACCAGTGGGTGCCCTTGAGTTTGGAGTTTGGAATTCCTTTGTTCAATCCAAACTTATGTGAGAGGATTTGTGAAAGGGTTGTTGCTTCCGGTATACTTCAGAAAGATGATCTCACTGAACATTATGATGTGATGCAAAATGTTAGAAGGCGGCTAAGAGAACTTTGTAGTGAATATCAAGCAACTGGTCCGGTAGCAAGGTTATTTAACAAGAGGGGAAGCTCAAGGGATTTACCTCGCACTTTAATCAATAGTATTAGTAGCAGATGGAATCCAACTAATGATCATTCAACGCCAACCAACAGAGGAGCCCCCAGTCAACACGAGAGACTAAAATTAGCTGGTCGACAGAGATGCCACACAGAAGTTGTGGGCTTTGATGGGAGCACTATCAGGTATTATTTAATTTGCTCATTCTTTGGATATTATGATTTCCTGACATATATTTCATATGATCCTTCTCATCTTAATTCATTGGTGGCTAATGTTCTGAACCTCAAAAGGTCATATGCCCTTTCTCCGGAGCATGATGAGGCTACCACCATACCAATCTCTGACGAACAATCATCCACCCATGAGGGAAAACCAGATCCAGAAGATGCAGACAGCACATATGTACTCTTACCAGGAGTGAACCTTATATTTGACGGGGTTCAGTTACATCCCTTCGATATTGGTGCTTGCCTTCAAGCGCGCCAACCTCTTTGGCTGATAGCCGAGGCATCAACAGCTTCATCAACCTTTATATGATGTGTTGATGCGGCAGTCTCATTTTCACTCCAGTATCTCCGTCTATGGAGGTGGTCAGAAATTCAGAACTGAAAAGCTGCAACTAATGCTCCTAAAAAGGCTGATTTCGTCAATCCTGACCTTGAGGATTCTTTGTGGGCATATTTTGCTGTAGAAAGGGTTTGTTGATGTTTGATGTGCAATGTGATGATTTTCATACGAACTGACCTTGAGGATTCTTTGTGGGAATATTTTGCTGTAGAAAGGGTTTGTTGATGTTTGATGTGCAATGTGATGATTTTCATACGAACTGGCCGCACAGTTCTCATCAGCTCGGAGAACGTATCTGTGGAGGCCTTGTTTTTAGTGGTAAGATTCAGACTCTTGAGATTCAAAGTTTATGAGACTTCTGGAGAATTCTAATCTCTGGTTTGTTATTGGAGCTATTTGATTCATAGGAATTTTCGAGTATTATAATTCTAAAGATTTTTTTCTGTGGGTCATTTTATCTATAGGCTTCTTTGAGCTTATTTGCACTCTATTTTAAAGGAAACGTTAACCTTTTTTTGAAAGAGTCTCTCCCATTGGTGCAGCCATGCGAAAATAGAGCATCCATATTTCTTTGCTGTTTGGTAGAACTATATTTCACAGGAGACTTTCATGTTTATTGTTTTGTTTTGTTAGAAGATCCGACTTTATTGATCGGTTAAGCTGGGTACATCAGATCGAAAAATGTAAAATTACGTGTTAGCAACAAAGATTTGGGATAAACTAAAGTTACATAAAAAATCTTTCAACACTGACGTCCGGAGGAGTTTGTCTCCTATGTCCTTGGAGGATTGGACAGCGAGTACGACTCCCTCTACGAGGTAGTCTCGGAACGCCAAACACCGATGGCCACTCGTGATCTCTATGCTAGGCTCCTCTCTACGGAGCAATGTACCGAGCGTCGCCACTCTGTAGAAATCGCCCCCGAAATCCACTCCGCCAATGCTGCCTCCTTTGGCTCTCGGAATGACGGCTAGGGCAAACCACAGTACCGACCCTCGGGCAGTGGTTCAAGTGGCTACAACGAAGGAAATCGCGCCACCGCCCCTGGTGCCAACAACCGTGGTGCACAACCCCGTGGTGCACAACCTCCTCCACCGAACGGCAATGCCAATGCTGGCTACGACGATAACAACGAGCAAACGTGTGAGCTGTGTGGCATTGTTGGCCATCTCGCTTCTTTCTTCCACAAGAGATTCAAGCACGACAATGAGCGTCAAACACAGATGGCCACGCAGGGAGACTCACCCTCCTACCATGTTGATCCTAGCTGGTGCATCGATACGGGTGCGACTAACCACCTCACCAGCGACCTCGACAAGCTTCACATGAAGGAACCCAACCACGGCCACGATCAGGTTCACATCGTCAACGGCGCAGGTATGCGTATTTGTCATATTGGTCAATCCACTCTATCTATAAATACTTCGTCTACCTCTCCATCTTGATGATGTTTTTCATGTTCATGATGCTACTCGTAGTCTCGTTTCTATTCTAAGCTTACACTTGATAATCGAGTCTCTGTTGAATTTCACCCGTTTGAATTTCTTGTCAAGGACCGGGACACGAGGGAGACAATTCTTAGAGGTCATCGTCGTGGAGGTCTTTATCATGTTCGTACACCACTATTCGTCAAGTCTACATCAGCATCCGTGCCTCCTCTACCAAGTGACATTCTCGCTTTGGACATTGTCCTAGCAATTGTGCAACACATTCGTTGGCGTCATGAGCTACCTTTTGTTTCAGTTAATAAAGATGTAGCAACGATATGTGAATCTTATCAACAAGGGAAAAGTCATCAATTATCTTTTCCGGATTCCAATAATGTATCGCTCAGCTACGTAATCAATTATTCTCTTGAGCTTATTCTGTCAGATGTATGGGCCTCTGCCCAAACCTCCTCTAGTGGTCATATAATTTTTATATGAATTTTGTTGATACATACAGTCGTTCACTTGGCTGTACTTGATCAACCATAAATCTGAGGTGTTCAATTTTTTTCTTCAATTTCAATCACATGTTGAACGTCTTCTTAAACGGAAAACTATTCATGTGCAATCTAATTTCGGCTCAACACTTTCTTTAACAACCTAGGTATTCTTCATCGGGTTGCCTGTCCACATACACATCAACAAATGGAACAGTTGAGAGAAAACATCATATCGTAGCAAGAGGTCTTACACTTCTGGCACATGCATCTATTCCTTTTCATTTTTGGAGTGATGTGTTTACCACAACCTATTATTTGATTAATCGCATGCCTACTCGGGTCATCTCTACGCAAACTCCCATTGAGCGTCTCCTCGGTGAAGCACGCGATTACACTTTTCATATAGTGTTTAACTGTGCATGTTGGCCACATCTCACCCCATACAACAACCATAAGCTCCAATTCCGATCCAAGAAGTGCGTCTTCTTAGGGTACAGTCCGCTGCATAAAGGGCGATAAATGTCTCCACATTCCATCTAATCGAGTTTACATTTATATCACGTGATGCCATTTTTGACGAGGACGTTTTCTTCCTTGCCATCCACCGACACAACTCATATTCCTACACATCATACAACCATCCCTCTGACCAATTTAATGATATTGCATATGCTCCTGCATTGTTATGTAACCATGGTGCATGCACAGGTCTCGGAGCACGTCTCGAAATTCGGCCAGACATCACTCCTACCGCGGCAGAGAATTTGCTGGTTTTTCCTGCCACGACAGCTTCTTCACGAACGCCTGCCGTGGCAGAAAACTCTGTCGCGCCTTCGTCTCCTGCCGTGGCTGCCCCATCGTCTCCCCGCAGCCCCTCACCGACAGTTTTCCCGTTGGGGCATGGGTCTCCTGACCTTGACACATCTCCGATGCCGTCTCCGTCACCGCCACCACCACCACCGCTGCCACCGCCACTGAACCGTCATGTGACCGACAGCAAAGCTAGTCACAATCGACCACTGAAACATACGGATGTCACCGTCGCTTGGCTCGTGGTTTGCCTGGCTCACTCTGCTATGAATTTGACAGATGAACCGCGTAATTATCAAGCAGCTCTCAGCATTCCTCATTGGCGTGCTGCCATGGAACTCAAACTTGAAGCCCCGATGAAAAATGGTACGTGGAATCTTTTGTATCCACCTCCTGGTGTTAATGTCATTGATTCCAAATGTGTCTTCAAGGTCAAACATCATGCTAATTTCACCATTGAGAGGTTCAAAGCGTGGTTGGTTGCAGATGGTTTTAAGCAGAGATACAGTATTGACTACGATGATACATTTAGTCCAGTGATAAAGCCTACCACTATCCGTCTATTGTTGTCACTTGCAGTCTATAAAGGATGGCACCTACGTCAACTTGGCGTTTAGAATGTGTTTATGCATGGTTTACTCGAGGAGGAGGTATACATGTGTCAGCCCCCTGGATTTGAAGATCCAGCTCGTCCACGAAATTTATGCAAGCTTGTCAAGGCCATCTATGGGATCAAGCAGCTCCCCGTGTCTGTCATGCTCGACTTGGCACAACTCTCCGTGATAATGGGTTTGTTCCTTCCACAACTAACACCTTGATGATTGCGTGGATCACACGTCCATTGGGAAACCCCAAGGGGAAGGTATGATGCAGCGTAGCAGAAGTTTTCCCTTGATTTCAAAACCAAGGTTATCCAACCAGTAGGACTTGAGAGACTTCAACTTGATGTCACTCCACACCGGTGCAAGAGCTTAGTGACGTGGACCTGCACACAACACAATCAAACTACTTTGCCGCAACGAAAAAAGGTTGTCAATCTTCTTGGCTTGCTGAATCAAAGTTATTAAACGTATGGTGTGGAAAATATTATGAGAGAAAAATGAGCAGCGAGAAAATGATGATTAAAAGCTATGGAAACTATTGTAAACAATATGAGGAAATTGGACCGGGTTCCACAATTCACTAATAGTGTTTCTCCAAAAGATATAACATGTTGGGTGAACAAATTACAGATATGCAATTGCCAAATTGTGGGGCATAACAATGCTATCATGACATAAGATAGTTTACTGTAGTATTTAATTGAGCATTACGACAAAATACATATACCATTATCCAACTGCGTCTATGACTAATAATCCACCCTGGGATCGCTATCCAGCATGTCACCCGAAAGTATTAAGTTGCAAGTAATAGATAATTGCAATAAGCAAAGTATGTAATGTAAGCAATAATTACAACAAAAAGTAATAAACACCGCTGTTTTACCCCTAGTAGCAGCATCACATCCTTGGTCTTAATCGTTTCTGTCAACTCGAGCTCAGACAAAGGAGAACATGAACCTACTATCTAGCATAAATACTCCCTCTTGGAAATACGAGCAAGTACTTGGCTTAAGAAACAAGTAGTATCGGAGAGCATGCAAGATCATAAATAAAATACATCATAGATAAATGAAAAAGATGATCATAATTCCACAATTCATCGTATCCCAGCAAACACAACATGTAGCATTACATAAAGATGATCTTGATCATGTTAGGCAGCTCATAAGATATAAACATGGTGGCACAAATAGGAGAGAGAACCATCTAGCTACTGCTATGGACCCGTAGTTCTAGGATGGACTACACACGTATCACTCCGGAGGTAGGTATGGTGATGTAGAAGCCCTCTGGTGATGATCTCCCCTCCGGCAGAGTGCTGGGAAGAGCTCCAAAACCATCCCGAACTAGGGTTGGTGACAGCGGCGGCCTCAGATGTCTTTCGTGGAAATTGTTCGGGTCCCTAGGGTTTTCCCGTGGAATAGAATTTATAGGCGAAAGGGCGTCGTGAGGCGGTAACCAGGGGGCCCAGGGGACCCCAGGCACGACCAAGGGTGGGCCCACGCCTGGGTCCCTCCTGGGGCCCTCGTGGCTCGTCTGGTCTTCATCTTCTGGCAGTAGGCCCCCTGGTGATAAAAATAATCTCCGTAAAGTTTCATACAATTCTGAGAATATTTCCTTACTAGTTTTCTGAAAAAAAAAATCAGAAAAAATGAACTGGCACTGGGCATCTTGTTAATAGGTTAGTCCCAGAAAATGCACTAAAATGATATATAATTGTAAATAAAGCATGTAGCATTGATATAAAAGAAGCATGGAATAATAAAAATTATAGATACGCTTGAGACGTATCTGATGCATGTAAAATGCATACATGAACTTTGCATTATTTTATTCATATTCCCATCATATTTGCATCATATAAGGGTTATATTATTGATTTATAATGATTTTGGGAATAATTCACAAGTTCCCCTATTTTTCTGGAATTAACACTGCGCAGGCAGAAAACCCTATTTCTTTCCTTTTATGTTTCAGGGACCCAAACGACGTCCAAAAATTATGGAAAAATACAGGCGTCAATATTTTGGAAGGAAGAAGACCTGGGAGCGAAGGAAGCAAACAAACGGAGGTCCGAGGACCAAAAGAGGGGGGCCCACGTGGCCAGGTACTGTAGCCGCGTGGGACCCACCATCTTGGCCCTCGACGCTCCGTTGCCGTCGATCTTTCTTCCAGAAGCTTCGTCTTGACCTAAAACCGACTATAAAAATAGCCCCGAGGCTCTTCAGAGGAGAGCGCCGCACAAACACAGAAACATCGAAACAGAGATCAGGAGCTGCAGATTGGAGGGGGAAAACTCCGGCGGGGCGCTGCCGGAGAGGTCTCCACCTCCTCCAACGACATCTCCATCGACTCCATGATGAAGAGGGAGTAGTCCACCCTGGACTATGGGTTTGTGGAAGTAACTTATGTATCTCTCTCTCTTGTGCTTCACTAATTAGCACCATATGAGCTGCCGAACATGATTACGGTCATCTATGTAATACCTTTGTGGTGGATCTTTATGAGTTAATATATGTGTGAGATTGCAATTGTTTTACTTCAGTTATGAAAGTAGATGCATATTATGTACCCGTTCTTGTTTACTTGTTATGATCAAGCATGTTTATGAGAGCGTGTGAGGGGGAACGTGTGCATTAGATGGAGTAAGGGGGGGGGGGGGGGGGTGGCTAGTGCGGTGAACGTGAGAGAAAGTTCCGCGATCCACTTGGGTATTTTACCTTACTTTGTTGCCTCACTAGGGATAAAAAGAAATACCTTGCTACCGGAGATGTGGGTGTGACCATGCCACTACTCCATGACTAGATCTAGCATGTTCTTATTTCAATTTCATGTCATGAAACTTTTTGCTATGCTCTGATTTATCTTAATACTAAGGTGTTATGATTTAGTTCGCATCTTAGTGGAGTATAAGAGAGGTTAATAACCAAAAGATCTCTATGTTAGGACGTGATGCCCATATGATTATAACTTGTCAATGAAACTTTGTTGCAATCTCATATGTTAACTTTTGTGTTCCATTGTCCACCACATCATTAAAGAGAGAGTGCATTTGTGAAACCATGAACCCCGGTCCATTTTTAATCATAAGAAAACAACTTTCCAACAACTTTCATCCACTTTTCATTTTCAGCCATAATTAAATCCGAAAATACAAAAATACTTTTGCATCTTTCATTCATCATATAAAACTCAAAAATATCATTTATCATTGTTTCCATCATCCTTGCATATTTATTTATCATCATTGCATATTTTATTTATTGTTTTGTATTCATAACTTACTCACACTTGTGCTTGACAACCACTTGGTGAGGTTGAGGGCACAAAATAATTTATCTTTGTTTGCAGGTTTCCAAGGGAAGGATAAGGAGGTAAAGCTTCCACTACTGATTCCCCGAGAGTTCGATATAAACCCTCGAGTCACCTTCGTGGGGAAAATTGTCTTGCCCGTACTACACACTCTGCTATTGGGGTCTCAACCTATGCCTTTGAGGGCTATCAGTATCACACCTCATTGTTTCTGCTTCACCGTTCTGAAGTCACCATGTATTTGCTTGTGTACGTGGATGATCTCATTGTTGTCAGGTCCTCCCGTACCGTTCTTGGTTTGCGCTCTGAGTTTGCATTCAAGGATTTAGTTCCTCTCAGTTATTTTCTTGTGATCAAGGTCTTTACCTCTTGCCAAGGCTTGTGCCTCACTCAACACAAGTATGCGCTGGATTTACTTCGGCGTGCTGGTTTGTTCAAGTGCAATACTGCCGTCACCCCTATGTCCGCCAATGAGGCACTCACCAGCACAGATGGGGATCTCCTTGATTCGGATGAAGCAACACCGTACAAGAGCATTGTTGGTAGTCTCTAGTACCTCACCATGACGTGACCAGATTTATCCTTTTCTGTGAACGAATTGTGCCAATTTCTTCACATGCAGCGTGTTCCTCATTGGGTAGCACTTAAGTGTATTCTCGGTACATTCAGTTTACTGCTCGCCATGGTCTTCGACTGCACTCCTCACTATGATCTAAGCATTTTTGGATATAGACTGGGTGGGGAATATTGATGATTGACGGTCCACGGGTGGATATGTTATATTTCAGGGACCAAACTTGATTGAGTCACTAGTAGGGAAACCCTTAGTGTCAACATCGGTTTTGCGATGTGTAGTGGTATTAACACGTTGCCAGTAAATCTCAGCAACGCGTTACCAATAGTCGTATACTGGCAACGTGTACGTAGGGTCAAACGTGGCCAGGAACAATTTTCTGCCCGCGAGGCTCGGTAATAAATAGTAGCAACGCGTGCACGTAGCACACGTTGCCAATATTACTCTGGTGGCAACGTGTGTTGACAGAACACGTTGCCAATTTCATAAGAGTGGCAACGTGTGTTTCGGTCACATGTTGCCACCTTGATTCGCCCCCCAAATCCATCCGCGCTGCAATTGTTTGCTCAAACACACTCAAACCGCCCGCGCCGCTGCCCCTCTGTTCCACTCGCCTCGCCGTCGCCTTCCACTCGCCTCGCTGTCGTCCTCCACTCGGCTCGCCGTCGCCTTCACGTGCGCCACTGCGCCCTGGTCCGAGAGCAAGGCCGAGATCTACGCCGCGCGCGCCCTCCTCGAGCTAGCTTCCTCCGACGCCGCCGGGTCCATCTCCTGGTGAGCATTTCCGTCCCTCTCTGCCACCGTTGACCGCCTCGGATGCCCGTGCTCGCCGCCGGCCTCTCTCTACTTTTGACCGTAGTAGTATGCTCCGCCTGCCCGAAGGTGTTCGATGAAATGGCCAGCATAATTTTTGTGTATGTGTGCTGCCATTTTGGTGTATCTGTGGTGCCATGTTGGTGTATTGGTTTGGTGCCGTTATAGATGCATAAAAGAGGAGGGGTATTTTGGATGATTTGTGTATGTTTGGTGCCATTATAGATGCAAATGAGAAGTGTGCTATTTTGGTGCCATTTTTGGTATGTTTGCAGGGAATGAGGCCCTTGAGATTGCCGGAATATTGATTAACTTCCGTTCCGGCAAATTCGGGCACTCCATATGTCCTATTTTTAGCAAAGATCATGCCGAATTTTTTCTTGAATTTTGGCATATGACTTGCTACAAATAAGACATATTTGAGTGCACGAAATGTAAGTTGTAAAATTTTAGGTTTATAGGATCAATATATACTTGCATATTCGTCATATATTTGCCTAATTCTAGTTGCTTACTACGAGACTTCTAATTGTAGGATTCGGAAGATGGACAACGAAGAGGCCGGGTGTTCGGGTAAGGCATTTTTTGATGTCCCGGAAGAAGAGCTTGCATTTTCGCAAGAGTACTGGGAGTGTATGATGGGCGGCGACCCCCGCCAAGAAGATGAGCTTCCGCCCGATGTCGGCGTCGAGACCACGGATTATGGTGATAACACGTCAGGCGCCGAGACAACTGATGGAGCCGGACATTGCACATATGGTAGCAAATCCAGCGGAAAGCGAAAGAGGAAGCCAAATTCGGTCAGCACCCTGACAACTGAGGTCATGGTCAAGTTCAGCAAGGCCTTAGCCCAATGGAAACACAAGGTGAGAGTCAAGATCGATTCAGGTGCCACATTCGAGGAAGTTCATGAGAAATGGCATACTATTAATAGAGACCAATTTGAAGTTTTCAAAAAATAACAGTGGACCCTGATACCATTGCGTTGAGGGCTTGGGGGAAGGACCTGCAGAGCAAGAACATAGGTCCCCATCATCTCGGGAGCAATGGTTACCACGGGAAGCAGCTCGTGTGGACAAAGGAGGATATTGAATTTGCAAAAAAGGGCTTAGAGAACCCTTGGGACATATTCGAAGACCCAATGGCCCGTGCCTTCATCAGGGCCCGATACTATTCGGATCCAAAGAAGAAGGAATTTTGCACGAGCGATAAGGTCAAGACTTTCGGGAAAGAACGGGTAAGTTGCTTCACCAGCTTAATTAGCTTCTAGTCAGTTTTATTAAATTCTAATAGTCACATTTCTAAATGGTTCATGTAATCATGTTCCTTCTGTAGCATGAGCAACAAACTCGAAGCAATTCATCTGAGTTGTTGGGCACATGGGACAGTACTTTTAACCGGGCGATGTACAAGACCCTGGGAAAGCCGGAAGATCAGCCCCCGGCAACTGGTCGTGTTCTCACACGAGGAGTCGGTGCCTCGTGGACATACTTTTTCAATGAGGACCCCCAGAAACGAAAGAAGAGGAGGAAAACTGAGTACAACAAGTTCGAGCAGAAGATTAAAAAGTGGAAAAAAACGCCGTAATTGCGGCGAGAGAAGAATGTAAAGTCCAGATAAAAGCCCTTGTGCCTGCCATTGCTCAGTGGATAAAAGAACATCCCGGAGAAGAATTTCCTACTCCCAGCTTCAACGCTAGCAACTCGATGAACATCCATGAGAAGGATGGAATTCCAGATGGTCGTGAGCCTCAGCATAGCAGCCCCTCCTCTGTCTCTGGCATGCCCGGCACCGGTGCGGCGACATTGGATGAAATCGACGCCATCACGGTAAACTAATTGAGCGTCAAGATATCTTTAATTCATTTCATTTCCTTGCCTTGGTTGATCGGTCACTAACGCCCTATATGTTTTTGCAGGCCGACAGAACCCATGCATTCTATTGAACGAACATTTCGTGCCTGTTGCCACGGGTGAGTTATGTAATCCAGCTGACCGCATCATGCATGGACTCTTAATCATGTCCCCTAACATGGTTAAGATCAACTTGGCTCGTGCCTTACCGGGTTACGAGCATATGGCTCCCCCTGAGCAACCTTCCAGTGGCATAGAAGAGGCCCCCAACGCTCACAGGATGCAGAGGTTGGCTCCTTCTGTGCCGAAATCACAAATTCGTTTGGACTTGAGCACCCCACAGACAACGCCTGGCGCCCCGACGCCGCCAAGCCTTGGTAGGACCACTCAACAACTGCCACCATCTGTCTTGGGTCAAAGCAGACCCAAAATAGTAGGTCCAACTGTTGTGGAGGCTGCTCCGGCCGAGGCCGTGGAAGAAGACCATGCTAATCAATACCTCTTTACCGGCGCCAATGACCTTGTGGGTGCTCAGCAGATGATTCACCCTACCATGATCCCGATAATGAAATGTGTGAGGACTTCCCGGAGCAACAACGGCGTGAGTGCAAGAAGTCTCTGGAGTTCGTCGATTCTCAAGAAACGGCTCATAAGCAAGCTACTTGGAGTCCTTAGCTAGAGGGAGGTGGTCATTCTGTTGAAGAAACTTCATTACCATTGTCTTGCTACTAGTCATTCTGTTTCTGTTGTATCTCATCATGCTTTAGATGATGAGCGAACTACTTGTACCTTAGGATGAAAACTCTTGATGTTTGGTGACTTTGTAAGCACATGGATGACTCAATTATGTACCTATGCGAGACTTTCGATGCATACCTACTTATCTGTATCGTTGTATGTTATTACTGCTATTTCGTACACTTTATATGCTGCTGTTAATTTACTGTGCAAATGCTGGAATTAAATAAATAATTTACAAATTATATATATTCAAAAATAGGTAGCAACGCGTGCAAAGAAAGCATGTTGCTGCTACATATCCATAGCTGGCGACGTGTAAGTCCTGCACGCGTTGCCGATATGTGAACTGTGGCAACACGTGCTATATGCACACGTTGCCATTATTATGGCCCTGGCAACGTGCCCATCATACGTTGCCAGTACAAATAGCAGCAGCGTGACACTGGTAACGTGTGCCCACATGTTGCCAAGGGGCATATGTCACACGTTGTCAATGAGCTATTCTGTACTCGTGAGTGGAGTCCGGCAAACAGCTGACAGTCTCTCACTCCATCACAAAATTGGAATATAAAGCTTTGGCCAATGCAACTGCAGAGTTAATTTGGTTTCAGTCATTGCGTCATGAGCTGAGACTTTCGCAGCCAAATCCACCTATCCTATGGTGTGATAACACTGGAGCAACGTATTTGACCTCTAACCCGGTGTTCCATGCGAGAGGACAAAACACATTGAAATGGACTACCATTTTGTGAGAGAGCGGGTGGCACAAAAACTCCTTCAGATTAAGTTTATTTCCTCCAAAATTCAATTGGCATATATCTTCACCAAGCCATTGTCTTTGCCTATTTCTAGCTTGTAGGCGCAATCTCAATATGCATGGCACTGTTGAGACGAGAGAGGGTGTTAGAGTTAACATGTATATCATGACGATAACCTAGTTAGATTTAACTTAGATTGACTAGATGAAATCCTAACGTCGGTTAGTTTGTTGTACATGTAAACCCTAAACTATTATCAAGATAGCCACGCCTTAGTGCGTTGTGTAGTTGCCACACAAAACCAATCTCACCATATAATCGTACAGGGTCCACCGACGACGAAGTCACTTAGCGCGTTTAAATCATAAGATCAGTGTAATGTGTCTAATACGCGACGGTTTCCGTCATTTTCGACCAAGATAGTGATTCTCTGACGCAACTGTCCCAAATGTGTTAGTTTTGCGTCATTTCCTCGATTCAGATTCAGAGAGGCATGAGGCTAGAGTTTTACGGGGTTTTTCTTTCTTTTTCTGCAAGGGGGGTTTCCCGCCTTATGTGAAGTCGTGCAAATAAGCGATGTCAAAGTTTGTGAGAAGAGAAATATGACCGCCCGAGATACACAGAGACACACCCCATCGACCCTTATCCTCTCGCTACTGTAGCAGAGGCGATTTCTTGGACCTCTCCGGCGAAACCACCTTGTGCGGCGGCGATTCGCGGGATTTCTTCGTCTCCAGCGGCTGATCCGGCAGCGGGAGGCGGGGGAATCCCGGATCCCGTCATGTATATAGCGTAGGTTTGGTAGGAGGCCTTGCCGGCGGCGCTTTGGAGGTGGTGGTGCGGTCGGTGGCGGCTTTGGCGGCGGCGTGTTTCCCCTCTGTTGCAGGTGCTCCTCGGAGGCCCGCGGCGGCGCGCTTGTCGTTCTGGAGCTCGCGGATCTTCGGATTCCTCGAGGCCTCCAGGCCCCTGCATCTGGTCGGCGGGACGGCGTCGCTGATCTGGTGCGCCGGGGTTCTGGTCCCTGGGCTTCTTCGCCGTTGCGTCGCCGCTTCCTCCGGCGGTGGTGCAAAGCCTGGGTGGTGGTGTGTAGGAGGTAGAAGCGGCATTTGCGAGGAGGCTCTGCTGGCTTCGCCGGACTTGGTGGCTGACGGAAGGTGGTGCGGCAGGCTGCGGAGGGCGCTAGCCGTGTTCGTTCATCGAGCAAGGTTTCATCACCGTGTGGCGGACGGTTTCTGCGGCCCTTTCCATGTGGAGAGGTGCTCTCGGATGGAGGTAAGAAGGTGGTTCGGCTTCTTCGTCTCCGGCGTCGACAGCGGCGTTTTCTTCCTCGTAGCTATGCTTCCTGCGTATGTTGTGCTGTACTGCTCGAGTCTCTGTACTAGTTCTTGATGTATGCATATGCAGTTCTCTAAAAAAAGAAATATGACCGCTCTACTCCTTCGCTTCCATATCTCGATATCAGGAGACGGGAGAGTCCAGCTGGAAATGCGTTTCGCATAGTATCTGCCTAGATCTCGTCAACTCGTGTCACGTGCTAGCTTGTCGCTCGCTGATTAGCAAACTCCGGCATGGCCACCTCCTGTTCCGTAGCTGCCACCGAGAGAAACCACCTCGCGAGCTAAAAACGCGGAACCGCCCAAATCAGCTGGTGCCGTGCTGCCACGCTCCGTGGCGGAGGAGGGAAGCTAGAGAAACCAACCAGGCAACCACAGGCACATCTCTGCTATACGTTCCCTAAAAAAAAAAAAACTGCAACTGTCCAACACGTCCCTAAAAAAAAAACTCTGCAACATGCTCCCGTATAATTTGTGCTAAATGGTATTTTTTTTTGAGGAAGGATCTGATCATATATTCAAGAAACTCCGGTACAAATTACAACCAGGACCAAAAGTAAAAAGAAAATTACAAACGGACCCAGAAACTTGCACATAGCACCTTGAGTCTCCCGAAGAAAAGCAATCAGATCCACGCCGCACCCAAAGCTTCTAGCTGATGCCGGCGACGCCGTACCACTCGCCGCCGGGAAGAAGGCGCCGCCACGCGTTGTAGAAAGCCGCAGAATCCGCCCGCCGCCAAGCGACGAAACCTAGTCTCGTTGAACGAGCACGGCCACAGCTCCAGCTTCCCCGCTCCGCCCATCTTCCAGCCGCCACCGCAACAACCAGAACCACCATCATCATCACCCAGCCACCTCCAGACAGCACTCCCCTCGCCACCACGGCCGGCCGGAGTAGACCCATCAAAGGAGAAGACAACCAGAACCACCAGCAGCAAAATCGGACCACCCTCCACCACCACCTCCTCCCCTCGCCACCACGGCCGGCCAGAGAAAGGACGGAGAAGAGGCTCCGAGCACACACACCTACGCCACCAGAGCGCAGGGATAGAAAACCGCACGATCGAGCAGATCGGCGGGACAGAAGACCTCCGGCCGCAGCACGAACGCAGATCCACACCACTCTCACCTCAGCGCCGCCAGAAGCCGCACCGAGAGAAGGGGAGAGTCGTACCTTAAATACCCTAGACGGACGGCGAGCCTTCCACGCGCCACCGCCGGGACCTAGACTACCCCTATCTACACACCGGGAGACGAGGACCCAGATCCCCACCTTCTCCCGCCGCCGGAGCGACGAGAGAAGGCAGAGATCCGGCCCCGCTCAGGCGAGAAGACGGGAAACGCGAGTTCGCTCCCTTTTCGCCGCTCTCTCCTGTAGCAGAGGGAAGGGGAGACACTTGTGCTAAATGGTATTTTGCCGAAATATCAGTCACTAATAGCCATTTATAAAACTTTTAACTAGATATGCCCCTCCAAAAACGCTATTCAAGATTAGTTTATGCCTAAATTGTAGTTGCAAAATGCAAAAATGACTAAATTATTTGAACTAAGACATTTGAAATGGCGTATCTATAATCTCATAAGGTCCGACGAGAATCTCAAAGGTCTGAAAACAACTAAATCTAGTAGATGCGCTATTTCAAATGACTTAGTCGGTTTTACATTTCGTAGTTTTAAATAAACCAAACCAAATGGCGTGTCTGCTTAGTCAAATAAGTCATTTTGAATGCCGTTTCTTGGAAGGAGCCAGATCTGATTGAAATTTTTCCAAAGAGTCATTAGTGGTTCAAGTTTTTGTAGAGGCGGGCCTCTTTGATTTAAAAGATTTTCATAAAAAATCTGGAGGATTTAATTCCTTAAATTTTTTCTATGGTGCTTGTTTGATTTGTAGGTTGACAGAATCATTTCTAATATATTTATAAGAAATCTAACATCCACTCAAATTAATTTTTTTTTGCTTCTCCTGTGATGAAATCACACAAACTTGGACACACATGAAATCCTATAAGATTTTATTTTTAAAACGAGAATCCTATAAGACTATAATGTACTCCCTCCCATTGAAAATAATTGATACAAACGTACTTTAATATGTAGATATATCCGTGTTTAGACAAATCTATGTTAACCATCGGAGAGAGTACTTGACATGTTTTCCTCCCGCAAATCAAAAGAGGCCCTAAGAACAATATGACGTCGATTGCTTCACAACTTTCGGCCAGTACCCTTTGATCTGTGAGGCAATCTACTAACCAGAATGCCATTTGACCTTTGGGCCATTTGAAGAGAGGCCTGCATAGTACCAAGCACTGCCAACGGTCGACCAGGTGATCTACTCTTTGTAAGCAACGGCAACGCAAGATGACAACCAGACAGTGAGTCGTCCCGAACAGGAAAGGTCAAACCGGTTTGGTTTATTCAGCCGCTGCACGAGAGGATCTGAAAAAGAGTAAACAATCCATTAGTTAGGACATGACAGTGCTCGCCAGCACAAGGCCACAAAGCATATGGATCCTCAAACTGGCGACACCACAACGTCGTCTCCTTCCTCGCGACCGCCTTAGCTCCGTATCCGTCTTCCCCTGCCGCACGATTGCCCCCGCGCCTAAGCAAATGAGGCCACCACCTATCAATCCTTACAGGCCAAGAAACCCCGCCCAATTTATGCCGGCCTCCCGGTGCCCAGCAAGATGCCGCCGCAGCTGCAGCCTGCAGCCACGCCCCAAGGACCCCACAGTTGGCTGCAACATCATACATACATGGCGCACGCCGGTGAGGACATGGCGGCTTTCTACGACGCCTGGGTGCGCCGCGAGGAGGAGCTCGTTGCCGAACTCACGGCCGCGCTCTCGACGCGCCAGCGCGACGCGTTGGTGCCGCTCGTGGACGCCGCCATGGACCACGTCGGCACCTACTACGAGCACAAGTCCCGCCTCGCGGACCGCGACGTGGTGGCCGCGCTAGACCCGCGCTGGCTCAACCCGCTGGAGCGCACCTTCCTGTGGGCGTGGGGGTGGAAGCCCGCGCTGGTGTTTCGTTTCGTGGACGGCGAAGCCGTGCGCTCTCACCAGCAGCGCCGCGCGCTCGAGGACCTGCGCGCGGCCACCGCGGCAGCCGAGAGGGAGGTGGAGCGTGAGGTGGCAGCCGTGCAGGAGTCGTTGGCGGGACCGAGGGTGCTCGCGGCGCTCCGCCGCCAGCACCCTCTGAACGGGGAGGCGGACGAGGCCGTGGCTGGGGTTGGAAGGTCGCTCCGCGTGCTGCTGGCCGCGGGCGACACGCTCCGTGAGCGCACGGTGCGCGCCGTCGTCGGCGTGCTGGTGCCGGAGCAGGCGGGCGCGTTCATCGCGGCCATGCTCAGATTCCATCTCGGGGTCCGCCGCGCTGGCCGTGTCTGGAACTCCGGCCACGGCGGTCGACGGGGCCCATAGCTAGCCGGTGAACTCTGCTTATGCGTGACAGGGGAACGCCGTTGCGTCTTACGTATGCACATGGGGAAATTATGCCCCATCTTATGTCATTGTCCGTTTGTCAGTCGCCCGAGTCCTGTTTTCTCGTGTCGACGTCGTGCGCTTGTTCTCGTTTGTCCTGTTTTTTTTAATGCTGTTCTTCGGCATGTCGAAATTCTTTGACTTCCTTAAAACCGTCTTCCTTATTTGATCCTAAAAAAAAAATATTCCCAATTTCACATCTTAACGTGCATTTTGAGCATTACAAAGACGATTTTAAGGAAGAGCCAAATAAGGAATTCTCTCAAATTCTTTTTGTGTCGACTGTCATTTTCAGTTCCTAAAAAAACTAGTACCTCTCTTAACAATTATAAGATGTAATGTAGACTATATACGGATCAAGATGAGTGAACCTACACACTGAAACCCTTCTAGATGTCTGATGGGCTTGTTGACTTTTTTTGAGTTAAATGATAAGTTTATGAGCGTTGACGACCTAGATAGGAGATCTCACTTTTTTTTCTTCTGAAAACCACCACGGCGGAATATATTAATTTGACACAATAGTTACATCATCCGTGATTACAGAACACACACAAGTCGGAGGATCGGCATGCCATATCTCATGGTCGACCTCGAAAAACTTTGCTAAAATATGTGCGGCCCTATTAGCCTCCCTCGGACAATGAGAAAAACTAACACGGCTAAAGTTACGACAAAGGAACGAGCATTCTTCGTAAATTGCTGCAGCTGCTCCAAGAGAGTTCCCGTTATTTTGCATGGTCTCCACAACTTCCATGCAATCAGATTCAACCATAATTCGATTGCATCCTACTGATCCAGCTAGTAGAAGTCCATTGCGGATCGCATGTGCCTTCGCCGTTGCCGCGTCCTCCACATGATTAAAAGTCCAGCGACCACATGAGATGAACATGCCAGAGTGATCACGAATTATAGCCCAGTACCTCCTGTACCTGTATCAATATCAAAAGATGCATCCACATTTAGCTTGACACAATCTTCTGGTGGTTTCAGCCATCCATGTCTGTTTATATGGTTGCTCCTGATCTTCTTCGCCCTGTTGAAATTCATAGCCAATGCTAGAATAGACTGTGCTGAGCGGATCGGATCAACAACCTCTTCACCATGTGTTATCTTGCGCCTCTCCCACCAAGCATAACAAATGGTAACTGAATGAGGTCACATGTTCTTAGTTCCGGGTGCATTGGTGCCTCAGCCGGGTTCAATAACAGCGAAACAAGAGCCGAGTCCCCTTGCACCTCTTCAATACATGCTTTAGTGACCGAGTCTAATAAACCAAAGTATTGCCAAATCTCCTTGACTCTCGGACACTTGAAGAAAGCGTGAGAAATGCTCTCACTGTCAACCACACACAGAGGGCACTGGCTTGATGGTTGAATGTGGCGATTAGCTAAAACCCCACAACATGGTATAGCACCTAACACCGATCTCAAACAATGAATTTTTATCTTAGCTGGTATCTTAAGAGACCAGATAGACTTCCAAATAGGGTTGGACCCCGATGCATCAAAGAGTCTAGTTCTTCATAGCTTCCTCCCATGCTGAAAATCCCATTCTTGATAATACGCAGATTTTACCGAGAACACTCCGTTTTTATTATAATGCCATGAAACAAAGTCCTCCATCGTACCAACGGCCAACGGAATCTTAAGAATTCTTTCCGCATCAGCCCTCCAAAATAGATCTCTAATAAGCTCCTCATCCCACTCATTGTTTTCATTTATAAGTTCCGAAACATGAGTATAGACAATGTTACCTCGTCTGGTCATAATTTTCCGGTTTGAGCTAGTTGGAATCCAACAGTCATTCCAAATATTGATATTCTCTCCATCTCCCACTGTCCAAATGTGTCCTCTTTTAAAAGTTTGGATCCCAGCCCATATGCTCTGCCAAGTGTATGAACTTCCCTTCTTCAACTCACAATTTAATAAGTCACCCGAAGGAAAATACTTTGCTCGTAAAACTTGGGCACATAGAGAATCAGGTTCTGAAATCAACCTCCACACTTGCTTAGACAACATAGCAAGATTAAAGCTCTCCAAGTCTCTAAAACCCATACCTCCATTCTTTTTTGGTATACACATCTTCCACCACGCAAACCAATGCATATGTTTTTGTTGGTCATCATCTCCCCACCAGAATTGAGATATTACAGAGATTATCCCTTTACATATCTATTTGGGCAGCTTGAATACCGACATTGCATACGCTGGAATAGCTTGAATAATGGATTTGATAAGAACTTCTTTCCCTCCAAAAGAAAGCATTTTCTCTTTCCAACCCGTTAGCAATTTGCACACTCTATCAATAATATGTTGGAAGCAGTCCGATCTATCAACTCCCACCAATGGTGGAAGGCCCAAGTACTTATCCGTGATGGCCTCTGTCATTATATCCAGAGTGGTGCAAACCTCCACTCTCACATCCACCTGCGTACATGGGCTAAAAAATATGCTAGATTTCGACACACTTATCATTTGCCCTGAGGCAGCACAATAGTCATCTAGGGCCCTCTTAAGACTCATGGCATTGTTATTATCAGCCTTCATTAATATTAGAGAGTCATCTGCAAATAACAAATGGGAGATAGAAGGAGCTGAGCGGCACACTTTAACTCCCTGTATATTACCTGCTGTCTCCTCATACGAAATCAAGCTTGTGAGCCCTTTCGCACATAATAAAAAGAGATATGGTGACAATGGATCCCCTGTCGCAACCCTCTGCCAGGGACAATATATTTAGATAAGCAATTATTTAAGCGAACTTTGTACCTGACCGAGGTCACACACTCCATAATAGGATGCACCCAATCTGCTGCGAAACCGAGTTGCAAAAGAATCTGCTCCAAAAATCTCCATTCAACTTTGTCATATGCTTTGTGCATGTCCAGCTTGACCGCACAGCTACCATACCTCCCAACTCTCTTGTTTTTTATTGCATGATAGCTCTCATAGGCAATTAAGAAATTATCAGTAATAAGTCTCCCAGGTACAAATGCACTTTGCATTGGTGACACAATCTCAGGAAGGATCACCTTCAGCCTAGCCGCAAGGAGCTTCGAAATTACTTTGTACACCACGTTACATAAACTTATTGGCCTGAACTGTGATATATGTTTCGGATTGGGAACTTTTGGAATCATAACAATTGTGGTTTCATTCCAGCTCTCTGGAATTTTCTTCAGATTTATTGCCAAAAGAACTTCCTCAGTTTAATCTTCCCCAATTATATGCCAGAATTTTTTGTAAAAAACAGCATGGAGACCATCTGGACCAGGAGCTTTAACATCTCCAATGTTAAATAATGATTTTTTAACTTCCTCCCAGGTATACTCCGCAGTTAGTGCCGTATTCATCTCATTACTAACTCGAGTATGTACCTTCACAATTGTCTGGGGGTCAGGATTTTGAACTTCGGCTGTGAACAAAGATGAGAAATATTCAGAAGCCAGCCCCATTAGTTGATCACCATCTTCGATCCAGTTCCCGTGATCATCCTTCAGCTTATTGACAAAATTCTTTTTGCGACGAGCCGACGCAAACCTGTGAAAATATGATGTATTTTGATCTCCACTTCGCAACCAATCTATCCTTCCTCGCTGAACCCAATATAACTCTTCTTTCTCCAAACAAATCTTCTATTTGCATTTGGAGGTCACGCTGTAATGCTAGAGCATCATCAGATAACGGACCCGTCATCACATCATTAAGTTGTTTCTGTAATTCTCTTAGCTTCGTCCGAGGCCCTTTCAACACGTCTTTGTCCCAATCATGAAGAGATGAATGAATAACACTAGTTTTCTTGGCCAAGGACGCACCAGGTAAAAAGCTTGCACGATTCCATGCCTCCTGCACTATTGTGTCAATATTCTCCTCACAAAGCCAGCGTACTTCGAAGCGTTTCGGCACGTTTCCACGGTTATGCACAGCACTAGAATAATGCTCTGTGTCAATGAGAATTGGCCGATGATCCGATTTATCAAAGCCTTCATGAATCACCCCTAGAGAAGGAAACATCGAGGTTGCTGCTTGATTTCCAAGAACTCTGTCCAAACGTTCTCTAATCCGGCCTCTCCTCCATGTATACTGATCACCAATGAAGCCGAGGTCTTCAAGATCACAATCATTAATGGCATCTCGAAAGGCCTGCATACATCTTTGTGGTCTAATGTTACCACCTTCCTTCTCACTACCAAATAAAATCTCATTGTAGTCCCCGCCAATGATCCATGGCAAATTATTCATTCCAAAAAGCTGTCGCATGTAATCCCAAGAGAGATGTTTGCGATCAGCACTAGGTTCACCATAGAAGCCGGTGAATCTCCATCCCAGATTAGAGTGCTCGTCAACACGAATATCAATGAAGTTCGGTTGAATTTCTCGTGAAGTAACGTTTAAGCTACTATGCCACATCATTAGTAGTCCACCTGATCTTCCATCACTCTCAACGCTTCCACCTCATCGAACTGAAACCTTCGCATCAAATTTCCCGCCTTAGCTTTACTCAGATGTGATTCAGATAGGAACACCACATCCGGTTGTAACCTTTCCAGAAGCACCTGGAGTGCACGAATTGCCGAGGTCTTCCGCATCCCTCGGCAATTCCAAATTAAGATTTTCATTGCTCCCGGTCAAACTCCAAGTTTCTATCCTCCTTATTGCTTGAGCCAACGTGCAGCAACAGAGCACAAACGCTTGGGATCCACACGTAGTACGTAGAACCAAGTACAGGAACCTTTCACAGCAAACTGATTTCAAACGACGACGACACACCAGCCTTGACTTGGAGTCACGGAGAGGTCGGACAAAAAACAGACGCCCTGACGAACGAAGACGACTGGATCATTGACGACACGCCTGCCGCATCGCGGAGGGGTCGGAGTAAGCCGCGGCGACGCTGCCGCCGCCGAAGTGGCGGCCGGCGGCCGCCGCTAAAACCTAGATCGCCTGTCGCGAGATGCTTTTTGGATGCCCCTCTTCTAAAAAAAACTAACTAAAACAAACTCACTTGACTTGCCCGTCATGGATGAAAGGTCTTCGATGATGTCCCGTGTCTAGATGATAGTCCTCGACAAGATAGTCATCGACGCTTAGGTCTCGGCATGATCCTCTAGCTGAAAGAGTTAGTACTAATCAAGGTAGAAAAATAGCATCCTACAAAAATAGCGGAGTCCTCTCTCCAGATGTTATACACGCTATATCGTGCTATATTTAAAATAGTGTTTTGAAAAAATATATCTGATATAGCTAAGAAATAAAAGATTTCAATAAGAATAAATGATATTTCCAAAAATGTCTGAATAATATATGAGTAACCATATACAAAAATTGTTCTCCAATTATTTAGAAGCCTAACATCAACATCCCACGGAAAAAATATGACATAAATTATTTGCTCAGAATTATCAACATTAGCGATGTCATTACCGATTCAGAAAACGAACCAATAGATTGCAGTTCATCAGCATAACAAACAGGAAGCAGCTTCCTCCTCTTTCTAAGGTGAAAAATTAGGGTCTTTGACTCGATAGGCTGGAAAAAGCATAGCATGCGTTTTAGCGCAATACAGTGTGCTATTTCATGAATTGCACCATAACGAGTAAAAGTAAAGAAAAACGTGGACTTTTTAGATAAGTTATAACGTGCTATTAGCGCCAAAATAGTGTGCTATTTTTTCATGATAGTAATGCGGAAGGATAATTCCAATATGTTTACCTTTACGACATCTTCTTTGTGAAGATCTTCGATCTGATGAAGTAGCATGTCTTAGTTGTTATCGTTTGACCGGATGAGGTATGTGGTGTCCTCTGCTGCGTAGATAGGTCGCCACGGGAATGAGACTTTCCTGACTATGTTAAAAGCACGACCTACAAAGGTTTTATGCTCCTCTATGACCTTAGTAGGCCATCACGGGGATGAGACCTTCCCGTCTTGGATGTTGTGCAAGACCTTATGCTGAATAATCCGGGCAGTTTTCGAATCTGAACTCTTAAGTGACCTAGGAGGTCATTGGTGCGTGGAATTCTGTTCTGGTTGAGAGACCTCGAACCTGAGCGGCCACGTAAACTGGGAGGTCATTGATGCGGGTGAATCTGCACCGCATGGCGTAATTAAAGGTGGTGATCATGATGATATTTCTTCCCACGAGATTCATTGATGGGACATGACGGGCCCATAATGTTTTAGCGCAATACAACATGCTATTTCAGTAAAAGAAAAAAATACCGTGGACTTTTCAGATATGTTATAACGTGCTATTAGCGCCGAAATAGTGCGCTATTTTTTTCATGGTAGTAATGCGGAAGGATAATTCCAATTTGTTTACCTTTACAACCTCTCCTTTGTGAAGAGCCTTCCATCTGATGAGGTAGCATGTCTTAGTTGTTGCCGTTTGACCGGATGAGGTATGTGGTATCCTCTGCTGCGTAGGTAGGTCGCCATGGGGATGAGCCTTTCCTGACTAAGTTAAAAGCACGACCTACAAAGGTTTTATGCTCCTCTATGACCTTAAGGCCTGTTTGATTCATAGGAATATGGTAGGATTTTTGGAGGATTGATTCCTATAGGAATTTTTCCTATTGAAGTTGTTTGATTCATAGGATTCAATCCCATAGGAATTATTCCCATAGGAATCTTGTAGTGCAAATCCTATAGGAAAAAAGCATGAGGTCTAACCTCTTGAAAAAATTCCTTCACACAATCAAAGACAATCTCTATTCCCATAGGATTCACTTAGACATGCCACTCCAATCCTTTAGGTTTCCTATTCCTACACTTTTCCTATCCTATGAATCAAACAGGCCCAGGTCATCACGGGGACAAGGCCTTCCTATCTTGGATATTGTGCAAGACCTTATGATGAATAATCCTAACAGTTTTTTAATCTGAACTGTTAAGTGACCTAGGAGGTCATTGGTGCTTGGAATTCTATTCTGGTTGAGAGACCTCGAACCTGAGCGGCCACGTGAATTGGGAGGTCACTGATGCGTGTGAATCTGAACTAGCTGGCCTGATTAAAGGTGGTCATCATGATGAGATTTCTTCCTACAATATTCATTGACGGGACATGATGGGCGTACCTAGAACATTTTGCTGTAAGTATAGTCGGTGTTCCCTCGAAACTCACCCACTAGCTCGCGTGTTTTGTTAAGATCTTCATTTGTTTGATCTGGAGCTGTCGGTCTCTATTATTTAAGAGGAGACAAGGAGTCTCTTTACACTATATAAACCAAGACTGCACTTTGACATGATCCATTGTTCCATGTTCATCTTCTTCTATGGTCCAATATGTGTCTCGCCTTCCCCGAAAGAGTCTCCGAGCGATCGTAGTTGCGTGGTGGAGCTTCGCCGAGGGCAGGCTCCATGCATCCCATTTACGCCATGAAGGTGAGCTAGATGGAGAAAATATCGTATGACCCGCCTTAGAAATCACCCGACAAGAGATCGAAGGGCTAAGTAGGGATGAACTCCCTGCCCCCTTCCTACTGCAAAGAAGCCGCGCTCCACTAGGTATCAGTCTTGAACCCTTAGGCTCCTCGTTCCCACTTCTACGGTTTTTCATCGTGTACCTTTTTGGTAATAAGTCATCTAATCTTTGTTGCTCATTTCGGATCCGACCACAACAGCTCATATCTCTCGCTGACATGTTAGCCCCCACTGTCATGTTTAAATCTCGACCCGTATTGTGGATGATTATGCTTTCTTTGCACGGACTCATATTTCCTTAGTGTGCCTTCCAAATGGGCTTGGCCCCTTTCTGCTCCGAAGATAGCCCAAGATGAACAGTACACTTTCCTTTCCTATTTCTACTTTCTGAGTTCAATTTTAACCTAATTTTCAAATTCAAATATCTTTCAAACCATAGCTCCAAATGAGATGATTCTTTTTGCACTGTATTACATAATGTAATATCTCTCTAATGCTACCGATCTATCGTCCATGGTGATGATGCTCTTTGCACTACAAGTTGGCACACCTCTATGCATTTTAGGTGACTAGGTGAATGCCCGTGCGTTGCTACGGAAATACAATATCATCTATTTAAATGTTCATTCATCATTATGTGTCGTTACTTCGTAGTGTGCACACATTTTTGCTAATTATTTGAAGTCGCCTTTAGTGATACTGCCACCTAGAATCCGCTCTATACGTCTGGCCAAGATGTTTTTTTTTTGCCCCGCTCTAGCATCTTTCTGCTCGAATCCCCTCACATGTCCTTCTAGTTGTTTATCTACCAACACAAAAAAATCATCAAATTCGCGTCAGCTAGAGTGACACCCAAAAAATTAACAATGAGCATATGCTTGACAGAGGATAAATCAATGGAGATGAATATTTCGTTTTCAATTCATATTATTTCATACTTGGGTAGTAAAATGTGCAAAATAAGACTCAAAGACGCACCACCACATACCTCCTTAAACAGTAAAATGTTGCAAATTTATTTCAATAAAGATTCTGGCACACCGAAAATAAATTTGCTCAAATGTCACTACTCAACTCATGATGAGCACCTCTAATAGCTCTAGTTTTCCACAGAACATTTGTCATGGACAAATTTTACAAAATTTCTTGACTATGAACATATGCCGAACTTGCTAAGGTTATGGCATCAATAGTTAATTGATGTGGGGTAGGGTTGGGGGGGGGGGGGGGGGTTGGGGGGTCATTTGATATTTAGAGTTGCTGCTAATTTACATTGAATGCTATGCAATTATAGAAAATATATATGCATACAAATTTCATCAATGTTGGTATTCCTACATGACGGAAATAGGGCTTCCCCACTGCTACACGGGGCACCGTTCAATTGAGGTACTCACTGTCGTGCTCCTCTTAGTGGTGTTCTGTTTCTCTTTCTCCATCTTCACTCGTCTGCCCGCCATTCTGCTAATCTGGCACAACAGCTAAAAGGATTAAACAACAATAACAATTCACTAAAACAACAAACCAAAGTTTACCTTAAGACGATTAATAAAGCTCATTTACCCTAGTATCCACAAATCATTGATAACACTGAATCTTGCTACAACCCTCGCGTCTTCTTCAACACGGGAACACAACATGAAGACACATCCCTCAAATTAGGTTAAACATGCAAATAGTTGAAATTTCATGTGTACAACCAAAAGGCCACGATCATTAAAGGAACTCATGTGTATCAACAATTTATCCGCTGATGCTTATATACTTTCTTACAAAACGATAAAATTACCAAAGAAAAATACATTGTGCCATGTAGGCATGCCCAAAAGTGGGTGCGAGAGGAAAATAATCAAGACCTAGATGCATTTTCAAAGAACTATGGGATAATATATCAAACCTTAAGACAGTTAATAAAGCGGCAAAGCACATATCTGATGTGATGTAGAACGTGTGAAAGCAACTCATATATGTTTACGGTCAAACTAAGAGATAATTATACTTCCTGGAAAAAATTATCTGAATGTAAAGGTGAGTTTCAATGTAAAAACAATTGTGTTCCTCTCATATAGTCCAGAAGAAAGGAAAATAAACCAAAAATTGTACAATTCCTGCAACCCATCAGATTGCTCCTACTCATTAAAGAAAATTTACAGCAGTACTTTTCAACCCTTCCACCTCCTCTGCATAAAACTGGAAGTCGTTTCACATTGCATGTATTTCAAAGGCGTTTTAACTCCATATAGCCCAATGTAGCATTACAAATAACTCTAGCGTTTCTAAGATCAATGGTGATAACTGAAATTTTTTGTAAGCTGGTGATAACTGAAAAATTTGTAAGCATATGTAACTTATAGTTTCCTAAGGCACCATTGTGAAAAAAATAGTGAAACGTCTCACAGCCCCACATGGAGAAACAAAATGATTGGATACAGCCTCACAATAACAATTCACTAAAACAACAAACCAAAGTTTACCTTAAGACGATTAATAAAGCTCATTTACCCTAGTATCCACAAATCATTGATAACACTGAATCTTGCTACAACCCTCGCGTCTTCTTCAACACGGGAACACAACATGAAGACACATCCCTCAAATTAGGTTAAACATGCAAATAGTTGAAATTTCATGTGTACAACCAAAAGGCCACGATCATTAAAGGAACTCATGTGTATCAACAATTTATCCGCTGATGCTTATATACTTTCTTACAAAACGATAAAATTACCAAAGAAAAATACATTGTGCCATGTAGGCATGCCCAAAAGTGGGTGCGAGAGGAAAATAATCAAGACCTAGATGCATTTTCAAAGAACTATGGGATAATATATCAAACCTTAAGACAGTTAATAAAGCGGCAGAGCACATATCTGATGTGATGTAGAACGTGTGAAAGCAACTCACATATGTTTACGGTCAAACTAAGAGATAATTATACTTCCTGGAAAAAATTATCTGAATGTAAAGGTGAGTTTCAATGTAAAAACAATTGTGTTCCTCTCATATAGTCCAGAAGAAAGTAAAATAAACCAAATTTTGTACAATTCCTGCAACCCATCAGATTGCTCCTACTCATTAAAGAAAATTTACAGCAGTACTTTTCAACCCTTCCACCTCCTCTGCAAAAAACTGGAAGTCGTTTCACATTGCATGTATTTCAAATGCGTTTTAACTCCATATAGCCCAATGTAGCATTACAAATAACCCTAGCGTTTCTAAGATCAATGGTGATAACTGAAAAATTTGTAAGCATATGTAACTTATAGTTTCCTAAGGCACCATTGTGAAAAAAATAGTGAAACGTCTCACAGCCCCACATGGAGAAACAAAATGATTGGATACAGTTGAGCTGCATGATAACAAATAATACTGGAATCTGGCAGCTCTGAATCATAAAAATAAATAACTCGTAGGCATGACAAAGAGAACATGTAAAACCAGTCTCCCATATTTTAGAAGAAAAAAAAGTACATGAGCATTGAGTGGTATAGCAAAGCAGGAATCCAAAGTTACCTCAGCATTGTCCTCCAATCAGGAGTTTAACCATCGACTCGAAGATCTTACATGTTCATTGCTTTTTGCAGCAGCACCGCCAACGCAATAGCTAGCACAGTTACTGGAGCGAGCGAGGAAACGCCCAAGGTGTTAGTGCAGGTGTTCCATGTCTCGGCACCGGTGTTGTGGCCGCTATACCTGTCGCTGCCGCTTGCTCGCAACCTTTCGCAGTTCTGTACCACTGTCCGCGACGCGCTCGCCGCCCGGAACCTGGCTGTGCCGCAGCTCCAGAAGTTCCTAAGATGACGAGGACCAGCGCCACTCATGCTCGACAGCGTTGCCTACTAAGATGCAAAATCAGACGGTGTTAGTTCACTATTTCTTTTTTAGTTCAACGCGATGCATACCATGCTCGATCATTATCCCCGACTCTCCGAGCATATCGTGTGATCTGTGTTAAGCTAGAGTAAATCATGTTTGTAGAAGGAAGAAGCCATAAAACTCACATTGAGTACTTCATTGCGCTGATGGCAACTAATGCCGGGAGGAAATCATTCAGTACAACCTTTTGTTTTCATTCTTCTTCTCTGCCAACACAATAGAAGTTCAACTGTCAGAATCCAATTACTGTAGTTCATGGATGGCGCAACAGTTTCGTAAATAAAAGCAATATCACAGTTTCGGAATATACAATATTCAAAGAAGCAACAAATGTCCTAAAGGCGACGCGGGGAAGTTTAACTAATGTCTCTGATGAGACAGTATTCAGGTCATGAGTATATCAAACCCTAAACCCAACATAGAACTAATAGCCTGTTATTTTCGGATCACACACAAAACACGAGAGAGCGAGGAGAGAAAACGCACGACACCTTGCTTGGAGATGAGGACGACGGGAGAGTGTGGCGTCCATGGTGACCCGAGGAGAAGGAGGAGGTTCGCTGTAGGAAGATGGCTGCCGGAGGACCTTCAACGTGAGGACGAGGGTAGAGCTTCGAGGAGGATGACGGATGCCGATCAGGGACGGCTCAGCGGGATCAGGCGGTGTCACAGCAGATCGCCATGACGTCGCATCGTACCTGGACAAGATGCGCCATCTGAGGAGTTGGACGGGACGGCGGCGAGTGGACTGCAAGGAGCGGCGGCCGCACGGGAAGCTCGAGATAGGGATTTCGGAAATTCGGGGAGGCGGCTGAGGCGCCCGGTGGTAGCAGCTCTCTCCACGGCCGTAGCAGCTCTCGATGCGGTCATCGCGAAGGCGCCCATCTTCCCCTCCTCCAGTTCGGGAACCGTCGCCTTGCATCGCCCCTTGCTACGAGTTCGTGGAAGGAAGGCCCGCGACCGGCGCAAGGTGGAGCCGCGGTTCTCGTGCACGATGGAGGCCGTTAGGGGCGGCGAGTCTGGCTGGGCGCTGGGCGGAGGCTAGTTTGGCGATGAAGGTGTGGTTCCTCGATGGAGGCAGCGGCGGCGGCAGGTGCCAGAGAGAGAGTTGAGGTAGGAACTGTTGGGCTCGGCCCATTTGGTCGGACGCCGCGTGGAGAGGAACGCGAGGGGCGAAGTTGGATGAAGCGGTGTTGTTGGACGAAACAAAACGACGAAATCTGGGAGGCCGAAATTGATTAAAAAAAAAGGAAAATGTGGGGAGAAAACTGGAGGCTGGACGAAGGGAAACTCTTCGTTTTTTAGATAGGAGAGATTATCGATCTTTATCATAAAGTCTTTATGCATCTTGTTTTGCTTATTTGCTCTATGTATGGTCGTTAGGATATTATTATTACTTTTATTTGGTTGTAAATTTGATTTACGCCATTGAGGCAGTAGATTTTTCGATAAAAATATTCCTGAAAAAGTCGGTGTGACCAACTTGCTGTAAGCCATATTGTAGGCACAACTACATTCCAATGAGGATACAAATACTGCAACCGCAAAAAGAAGAGATAAATATATATTGCAACCGCTCTTTAGTATAACAACTTAAAATGTGTCTTAGGGGTGGTGTGACAACACTATGCCCTTAGGGCTTAGAGTACTATTTAGAGCAGTGGATCTTTACAACAAAACAGTACAATCAGAGAAGTTCGTCATGGTGAAAGCATGGACGAAAATTCCCAAACACTTCTCATCGTTTCAGTGTTCAGCCTCATGTCTTCCTGGGATATATTTCGCAACTAAACTAATACTAAATGCAAACATGCGTTCACCAAATGTTCTCCATAGTAAACGCATTGCAGAGCGTCAGATTTATTCTAGTCGTAAATAAAAAAATAAAATACTAAAATCGAAATGACCTGGCCATGGCAGAAATTAGATTAAGACTAATATTTGATGAAAAAATAGGAAACATCTGGTAAATCCTCATGAGTGCATTTCAACGAGAATCATATGCCGAATCAAATAAACAAATGTTAATTTTCCAGCTTTACCGCTATGTGCTCTAATTCTTCTGTTCCTAAAGACCTAACTCAGGTTTGTTTCAAAGGTGCAAAGATTTACATGGTGTCTCTCCTCAATAAGGAACAAAAATAGCGACAAAATTTCATTCACAATGTACAAAGATAAACAGTAAAACTAACATCATGTGTATCCAAATTAGCTTTGACACAATAGTCCTGCAGGGAAGACCAAATAGATGATTCAGTTTTAGAGTAGATGATTCAGTTATGTGAAGCAAACGGTGGCTCTTGAAAGGCCCAAAATTAGGGGAAACAATAAGGGAAACGGCATAAACTGTGAATGACAAGCACGACAGTTATGCCAGACATTGTTCTTGGACTATAATATTTAATGGTTTTTATACAATGTAGCATAAGGGCGGAATTCATCTCAGAATAGGTATAAGGAAGATATTCATCAATAAACATACTCCTCAAACCGAGAACTATTACCATTAAGTGCCGCATGATACATTGTTACAGTAACCTCAACTGTCAGTATACAAACAGTGATGCAAGGGCTTTCAATCATCTTTCTGATGCAGAGCACGAGGACTATTACCATTAAGTGCCCCATGATAAACCCTCTTTTCCGCCAGCCCAAGATTAGAAAGAACTAAATTACCCTGCAGAAAAAAGATTGTTTTATTTGTGGAATCCTTAAGAAGGTAATTCGTATCTCATAGCTAATAATTATTAAAAGAACACGTATAATCATGTTGGACTAGCTTAGCAAAGCTGGAGGATACCTCAGTTGCTAGCAATTTTCTGACATTGTTGGCATAGATTCTGGGATCCTCCTTTTCTTGTTCAGAAGGATAGTATACAGGCAAGCGAACCACCTCCATGTAATTTGCAAACTGACAGAGTAGCAAAAACACATGACGTGCCTGCAGGTTGTGATGAGGCAAAATGGTATTTTCAGATTTGAGGTGTTTCAGAGTTAAACTAATCAACATGAGAGGCAATAGTAGTTGTTAGTATAGAAGGTACAAAGATGGAAAAGGCACCACAAGATTACAAGTTGACATGCCACATACTTTTGAGAGGTACAGTATAGTAACCATAAATAATTGTTGAGATGCTGCATACAAGAGAAAAAACTCTACTCGTTGCTATCTCATGCACATTATGCAATAATGATATCTTTTCAGAAATGTCAGTGTATTTCACTTGGCAGCATATGTGTAGGGATTTTATATCAATTTTAATGATTGTATTAATAAAGCATCAGCCTAGCAATTCTCAACATGGAAGATGATGCTTTGCTGAACATGAAAAATGAGGGTATAAGAAGTTGCACAGGGAGGTTAAATATTATATTAACTCAAGTTACGCCACGGAGATGGGCAATACTATTGAGAAAAGATAATTTTGGCAAGAATCCTATTTCATCTCATAATAAAGCATAAATGTGAATATCTTACATGAAACAAAATGTTAGTCTGCGCGCCATTATCCCACAGGAATGGGATGTCCATTAAGTCTCTTAGTTTTTGATAATATGATGTAACCTCTTCGGAGGATGTAACAAACTCTATCTTTCCAAAATAATGAAACGCAAAAGTCTTTTGCGTTTTCTCTAAAAACAAAATGTTAGTCTTCCTTTTTTGCGATTACTAAAATGTTACACTTGAAACCCATACGAAAGATACATATAAGGATCCAGCAAATTGCTCTTGCATACTTGTACCTATTCGCATGTTCGTCTACTGACATTGAACATAAAAATGCTTACCCCGTTCATGGAGTCCCAGGCGGGACTAAATCTCTTGTAAGGATATCTCAAAATGACAGGTTGCACTGGTGCTTTGCAAGGAAGGCTCCTGTTTTAAACGGGAGGAGGTAATCCCCATTCGTAGTAGTACCCTCTGACAAGAAAAGAAACAACAGGACTATAAACAATGGACGAGCAAGTTTCTAATAATTACATACATAATAAATTGAGGTTTAAAACTGGAACAGCATTTGGCCATATGCATCAACCAATGCAGAGGCCCGGGGTTATACTCATTTTCGGGGGGGGGGGGGGGACCCGGAACAGCACACTGGAATACCGGAAAATGTTGTGTTTAGAGGTCATAACAATAGCTCTTTTTAACTTAGAAATAGTACCATAGGACTAGGTATAGAATGATACATGGTAAATGATGACTAGAAGATTAAGTGGATAGAAAACAATATCTTCTAAAGATAGTGACGGATGATAATATGGAATCACAATAGAATGAGAAACCACTGTACATTAAAAAGATAGCAAATGAAACAAAAAAAAGTGTGCACTAACCAGGAAAGAGTAATAACATAGGGGAATTCTTGTATTGCGAAACCTCCTGGACCCTTTCAGTTACAGCACCTACATATAGTATGGACAGTGCAGTGAAAATCAAAGAAAAGACACAGGACATAGTAAGTCTGCATTTTGAATTAATCTTAACTAAATAATCGTATGTTAAAAAGAATTTTCCTCGCACAGCAACAAAAATAAACAAACATGCCTATTAGGACTTTAAGGCGCTCATCGGCTGATGAGCTAAAAGTGCATGGCATATTTGAAGCAGTAGCAAAAATAAGTATTTCAGTACTAGACGTATTTTTGCTAACACAGAGAAGGATTGTGTCTTTTTGGAGAATAACGAGTAAGAGAAACAAAATGAAATCGATAAATGTATGTCAATACATACCTGAGACACCTCTAGAGTCTGATCCTTTGGATTCTCGTTGAACAAAAATGCACCCCAGACACTTGCTGTATATGACAGAAATATTTGAAATATATTATATGCATTGACATAAAAAGAGATGTTGAGCACGAAGAAAATTTTGTAGGCAAATGAAAATAAGGCCATTTTCTTACGTATTTTGTTAATAAGACATGAATAAGAAATCAACAAAGTTACCTTATGAGACCAATCAACGGCAACTTGGACACGGAGTTCTGCAAAGAATAATTAAGCATGAACAATCATTTAGAATTAAGAACACGTACGTTCATATTAGAAAAAGAATTGTATGAACTACTATTTTGCATGGAAATGCAACATGAGTAATAACATTCCCTGTCAAAAAATAAACTTGAATAACATTATTCATGGTACCTTAGCAACAAAACTTGGAGAAGATGCTGACATGTGATAGAGAATGTCCACATATGACACGTGATTAGATACAATCGCCCCTGGTCTTTCTAATTCTTCAGACTGATCTTGAGGTACATCCTTAAAATAACATATACTAACATGTCATGGGAGCCAGTTAACGAAATTATAAGAGTTCAGTCACATACACACATGTTTTGTGGGGGCAGCAGTATAAACGGCAGGCCTATCCCTAGATTCGCACCAGGCCAGCTAGTGGCACAGCTATGGCGCTCTGCCCACCTACCCTTTAAGGATTGGATCTGTTTAGGGCATGTACAATGCAAGGTGCTTATAAAAATGAACCGGTTTATCCTTAAGAACCCGTTCTTACTTATATAGTACAGATGATTAATTAAGCACTTGTCCTATAAAGACTGATGCTTAAACTACATATTTTTGGTAAGCACCTCCTCAAGCACCTTGCATTACATGTCCTTAGGGTGTCACCGTCTATATAATGAGACCACCTGCTATTGAATAAAGCAGACGAGAATTTATGAATAATTTCTATCATACTCCTCTGCCCTAGCGGCACTAGCTCCCGCTAACCATAGTCGGTAGCGGACAGCCATAATTTTTGAAGTTTACCGGGCCCAACTTTTAAGGACCAAAATTTTAAGGTGGAGGGAGGGGGGTGGGTACCCTGGTTAGCATCGAGAGACCAAGGGTGTCCGCCCCTGCTAGCTCCTGCCCTAATTATGGTCTAGAACAATGCAGGAGCGATGATAAACAGTGCTCGTATAAGGCACTACACTACATGAATAAGATTGCACGAGACCATTGACTTTTTGGTTCCGACCAATTTGTCCAACAAGATTGACATCTATGACCAGTTATTGACAATTGTAATGAATCATACTCCCTCCGCTGCGTTTTAAGTGCCGGGGAATTTAACGTACGCAGCACAATTTCCTAGCTGTGCCAGCGACACATTTTGCAGATCGGAGGGAGTAGAATTTATGCTTCCACATTCTGCATTCATGAACCAAGACAGTCACGTCATGTTGCAAACCATTAGTTTAGGTTTCACACACAAAAGTGTTTGCAAATACCATTTTCTGATAAAGCATTATTAGAAAACATTGATAGATCAGAATAACTACGGAATATGAACCAATCCAACTCCTGATACCATGACACCGATGGATCTAGATAGGAACAAACTGCAAAAACATTAAATTTCTTACCAAAGCTTTAAATCTGCACTTTGCCTATGAGGCTATAACAATCAATTTTTTAAAGCAGACTAGATGAGCTTAAACACAATTGTCAAAGCACTAAAAATTACTTGAGGCACATTATTTTGTCCATTTGTGATATATTCCAATGTCTATCACAGCATACTGCATGTTCCTCACTTTTACTCGCCTGACAGACATAGAAACCAAAATCATAAACCAATTGCTATGGGCCCATAGTTTTTTTTTCTATTCTCGAAAAGGGGATATGCATCGATTGAGGCACAGGGCCATCTCACGCCAACATGAGAGATGCTGCAACACAGGCATTACCAAATTAGTGGCAAGTATTCATCTAACGCAGCAGCTAGAGATCAATGGTTACCACAGCGAACAGCATCACAAAGAAGCTGTATTCCTAGAATGTGACACACACATCGCCATCAGAACTACCACTTTGTCTCTGTTCCAAACCAGTGCATTGTTCCACCATTGAACAAAAAAAAACAATGTCGCGGGACCTCGTAAGAGAATACGCATCAAAACAACCAGGCCACATTGGCTAGATACATTACATGGTGATGAAAGAGGAAGATCGCATACTGACCTCAGCATTGGGGACGCTTGGATCGGATACGGGGATCCAGTAGAACCCGAAGACGAAGAGCATCGCCCGCGACAAGGCACGGCCAGCACCCAGCACTGCCTCCCTCCTCCACCCATGTAAGCGGGGACGGCCCTCTTCCACTACGTCAGCGAACAGCGTGCACACGCGGCACACGAGGTAGTAGGCGACGACCAGGAGCACCCCGGCGACGAGACGGAGTGGAAGGAGCAACGCGGCCGCGAACACCAGACGCGCCACCTGCGCCGCGGGGAGCGGCCCGCGGCCCATCGGCCCGTACGCGTCCCGGCGCGCGTACGGCGCGTACTTGACGTCCAGCTCCTCATCCTCCTCCGCGGCGGGCGCACCCGAGAGGAGGGGCCGCACGGCCTCGCCGCGGCCGTCGCCGCCTTCGGGCTGGGAACGCGCGGTGGTGGCGGTGTCCACGGCCATTGGGGATTGACGCGCGAGCGGCGTGCCGAGATCGCCGCGATGCCGAGATCGGCGCGATGGCCGTTTTTACGGGTTTGTGTCGGGGAGTTTGGTCGGCGCTGGTCGCTGGCAGAGGGTGGACGGTGGAGTACGAGACGTGGGCCGTTGGATCTGCATCTGACGGTGTTGGACCCGTCCGTGTCGGGTAGGTTCGGGAGAGCGGCCGTTGGAGGTTGGATCGGTTGGGGCGGTTGTCGATGGGATCATGCTCGTAAGTGCTCCCCATGTGAAAAGGCAGAGCAGATACCCCCGTCCCTCCCGCACAGTGCTTTGAGGGTCGACTCCTGCATCTCGTCGCCGCCCCTCTCCTTCCTTTGCTCCGGCGGGCTCGCTGGCCGGCGTAAAGATGGAGTAGGTGGTTGTGCTTCTCTTGTACATAGTAGATCTAGGCTAGCTAGGTTAGTGTTTGGGTTTGCCGCTATGGCGATGTCTCGCGTCATGCCGTCTATCCCCTCTTCGCATCTGGTCGGGTCGTTCCCGAGCGACGACCTTGGCCTGGAAAAGCTCCAATCTGCTGAGTTCCCGTGGTGGTGGGCGCGGTGGAGGATGGATTCCGAAGATGCGTTCTTCAATAAGCTCGAAGCGGATCGTGCTCTGCTTCCGACTTCTTCAGGTTTCCGTGATGGGGAACAAGATGGGGCGGAGGTGGAGATTTTGCAGGCTTTCCCCTTTGCTGGAGTTACTCCGAGCTGTGACGCCGGCGTTTCATGCCGTGCTCGGCTCGAGCGTCTGCTCTGGTCGGGGCGTGCCCCCCGCCGATGCGCTATCCTCGGCGCCAAGGCCTCGTTGATTTCGGCGAGCAATCTATGCGGCGACATCAACGGGATTGATTTCCCAATAGGCTGGTGCAGGCGAATCAGTGGCCGGCCGACTCCGTCTCGTCTTCCTCTTCGGCGGCGCGATGGTGAAGATTTGGTCGGCGGCGGGAATGGTGCTGCAGAAATCCCCAGGGTTGTGTTTGTAATTTTCTTGTTTTTCGGGGTGGTTTCTGTAAGAAGGGGGACAGCTGTCCCGTGTCTGGAGGGTTCCAGTGCTATCGTTGTAATCTTTGCCAAGTAATCCAGATACGTGTACATTAAAAAAAAAAAAGTGCTCCCCATGTTTCGTCTCACAAGGTGACTATTGATTTTATGAAACAATATTTTTCTATTTTTGTCCAGAATTATAAAACTATCAACATCGACAGTACTAAATAAACAAAATAAAAGACTTTGCTATTTGACTACCGTTTTGTAATTAGACATAGGTACCGAACATCCATATGAGGTAATTAGCTTTTCCCGCGTCCAAAACTTGAGCTTTCATTGCATGCACGCGTATAAGATGAAATAGCTGATGTCAGCGAGGATTATCTCCTAATTTGAAATTTTAAAATATTTTATCTATCAAATCATAAATCAAATTTTTTTGACAAAGACCAGGTTCAAAAATATATCATAACTAGATACACGGTTTAACTATTTACTCAACACCTTACTAACTACATCGTCATCGTGATGGTAACTTTTCACTCGACGTTCTAGTAACTACAATATCAACATGGTGATAACTATTTAGTCAACACCTTGGTAAGTGTATCAACTATCTGTTGATAATTATTTACTCAATATTTTGGTAACTAACATATGACATGATGTTAATTACTTACTCCACACCTTGGTAGCTATATCAACACCATGTTGGAACTATTTACTCAACTTCATGGTAACTACATTGTCACCGTAACTTTTCACTCAACACCTTCGTAACACCATTAACATCATCTTGGTAACTATATCAAATACCACCTTGTTAAATACATCAGCATCACCTTGATAACTATTTACTCAACACCCTGTTAACTACTTACTCAATACCATATTAACTACATCAACGCTGTAAATTTTCACTCAACACCTTCAACATACGTAGCCAATCGGACGCCACATACAACGTTCTGTCGTAACGCAAGTTTCAGAACGTTCTGAAAATACTCCCTCCATCCTAAAATATCTAAAATAGATTTGCTCAAAAGTGAATGTATCTGCTAGACATGATATATCCATTTTTTGGTAAATCTAACCCACTTATTTGAGGACGGAGGGAGTAAATATTACCCGCCCTCGTTGAACTTTGAGCTGTGTCAAATTTTGCCATGAGGCCACGATGCTCGTTGCTCAATGGACTCCGCGATGATCTTCATGGCACCCCCCCCCCCCCCCCCCCCCCCCCCCCAAACCATTTTTTCATGTATTCCACATCTATAATTTAGGTGTCGAAAGATTGAGCTATGGACTTGGCAAACTCTCTTTAGCAAACTAGTCCATGATAGGTTGAAACTTATCCTTGTCCACCCTTCCTTCCGCTCTGGAAACCAACATACTTATCAGGTGTTGTGTGGCAATCCTAACAAGGCACACACATATGAAAGAGATGGACATTTTTTCTAGGCTTACTGATTTCAGCATCTTTCGTACAATGATATAGGACATTTTTTAAACCAAGATAAAATCTATGCCTCATCACATTAATAAAAGAGAAGTGTTACATAAAACACAATGGCACACAGATTACTACCGCAACATTATAAGTGCTTGGCACTAGTGGTGCCTTCAGTTGGCCGACTTGGTTTCGATCTGATCGATAATTGAGGTTGGTAAGGATGTGATGTTGTGGAATCCCCTCAATCCATATCCGTGAAGATGCCAACATTAGTAGGTATGTCAACGTGCCGCTAGGATTAGTGATATGAGACCACCAAAATGTGGGTTAGGGGGTGGAGTCCGCCGTGTAGCACGTTCCACATACGTAGAGAGCATATGCATTGGAAAACAATGTGGGGCTTGAACAAGCAAACAATTTAGCCAACCACTTTTTTCTAACCGGTCTACCATCCAAATTTGTTTTAGATGATTAGCCATGCGAAGAATTTGCACCGATGGGCTTAACTTTTCAAATTGTTTTCTCGAAGCCCCTGGGGATGGCCCCATGGAGGGCATGTTTGGTTAGTCACATGTGCGCAAATTCGTGATCTTTGATGGACTGGGTCGCATCTAATTTTTTGCCCACACAAATCACAAAGTAGTCCAAAACACTGTCATGGTTGATTTGGCCGTTTCTCGCAAGACAAATTTTGGTGGGCCAAAAGTGAAAACACACATTTTGGCGTCATAAACTCCCACATACATTGAGTTCTGCTCAGCATACTTAATCTTCTTCACCCAATCCCCTCTAGTCTACACAATCATACGAAAAAAAATATATATGGAAAAGACGCGGATCAACGATGTGGTTCCATTCCGACAATCGCTTCCGAGTTTTGTCGATTGGAACTAGTCAATTTTGGACCGGTGTTTGGAATTTTTTAGACGCATTTTTATCAAATTCTCACGCTGGTCGACAGTTTGAAGTGTTTGACGGGTATATTCATCTCGTCGTTCCGCATAATTTTTGTTTTTTAAGTTTCCATTTTATGGGTCATATATGAGTAGATTTTGTACTGTAGCTATGTATGTATTCATTTTGTACTTGATGGTGGTGTAAGATAAGTTCACCACGTGGATAAGCAGCGAGAGTATATGAAACAAAACATTCAACCAAACGTTGTTACTTGTCAACTCAATCAGACTCTCCCGGTTCTGGCTAGTAACTGCACAGCATTGGTTAGAACTAGTATAAGTTCCGATTAGCTTCAGATGGCCATATTCCACACGGTGAGAACAAACATGAAATGCGACTAACCAAACACGCCCTGAATTGCATTATGTACACCCAAGTTGATGTATAGCTTGCTGTTGGTTAGCCTTAAAAAAAGAGGTTATCATGAGAAAAAAGGAGAAGTGATATACCTGCCCCATCTACGAATATTTAAGTTCTTTGAGGTGTTCATGTTCAACTGCTGTAGAACTGCTTTCGGTACTTGCTACCGGAAAATCGCAAAATGAACGTGGCATGCATGCATGTGTGCAATGAGCCAGGCTACAGTGCGTGCACATGGACCCGCTAGCTGATATGCCCCCGATCGAGTCGATCCGTGGTTTGGTGTTAGTTATCGCTAAACCAGTCGCAAACACGCTGGCAAATTATTGCCTGTTGGCGAGGCAAGTAAAACTACTCCCGACTTGCTCCAACTGATTGAGGTTGGTAAGGATGTGGTTTGGTGTTAGTAAGCGCGCTGTGCGCCTGTGCGAGGGCCACCGTTGCTGCCGCCGCGTGCGGTGTGTCGACGGACGCAACTTCCTGCCGCGCGCTGCCACCACAAGTGTCAACGAACAGCAACAACAGTAGCAGCCCATGTGTTCCGCGCCAAGCACACCGCCGCCGCCTCGTGGCGCTGGTACTGAGGCTATCTCCAGCCGTTGTGCCCCCCAGGGGCCAAAACGTCGCCTTTTCTGGGCTGCCGCGGCGCGAAACCGAACCCTGAGGGCGTGTTTACCAGCCGTGAACCGCCCAGCCGGCGATGCGGCCTAAAAGAAAGGCCGGTCCTTTTTTGGCATACAAATTCACACATAGAAATAATTTAACATACAAATTCACACATAAATAAATAGTTTAACGTATAAATCCATACACAAATAAATAGTTCAACAATACAAGCAAATAAAACAAATCGTACTAGGCATTGGCATCGTCATTATCGGCATTGCCATTGCCCTTGCGCGCCCACAAGTGCTGCACCAGATCATCCTGTAGAGCTAGATGTGTTCCAGCGTCTCGAATCTCCCGGCGCGTGGTGAGGAAGGCTGTCCATGATGCCGGCACCTGGTGATCAACCTCTGCAAGAGGACCCTGACGGTAGTATGGTGCACTTGCCTCACTGTCAGGCACCGGGTGATCCCGCTCACTCTCAATAATCATGTTGTGCAAGATCACACAACACTGCATCACCTCCCACATGTTGGACTTCGACCAAGTCATAGCTGGGTACCGGACAACAGCGAATCGAGACTGCAGCGCGCCAAATGCCCGCTCAACATCCTTTCTGCAAGCCTCTTGGCACTTGGAAAACCAAACCTTCGCGCTTCCTGGCACAGGGTTGGAGATGCTCTTCACAAATGTTGCCCACCTGGGGTAGATGCCATCTGCAAGGTAGTAGCCCTTTGTGTACTGGTGCCCGTTGATCTCGTAGTTCACAGGGGGAGCATTGCCTTCGACAAGGTCGGAAAAGACATCCGAGCACTGCAAGACATTGATGTTGTTGTGAGTTCCTGGCATACCAAAGAATGAATGCCAAATCCACATATCATATGAAGCTACGGCCTCAAGAATCACGGAGCACTCTCCTTCCTTTCCCTTGTACATCCCCTGCCACTTGAATGGACAGTTCTTCCATGCCCAATGCATGCAGTCGATGCTACCAAGCATCCCAGGAAAGCCTCGTGCTTCATTCTCTGCGAGGAGGCGAGCAGTGTCTTGCGCATTGGGTGATCGCAAGTACGTTGGGCCAAAGACTGCAACCACTGCCCGGCAGAAATAGTTCAAGCACTCCAGGGCCGTGGACTCGCTCATGCGCAGATAGTCATCCTGTGAATCTGCGGGAGCACCATATGCAAGCAACCTCATGGCCATCGTGCACTTCTGAATTGAGGTAAAGCCTACCGTGTCGGTGCAGTCCTTCTTCAATTTGAAGTAGGGGTTGAACTCCCGGATGGCGCGCATGATCCGGAGGAAGAGCTCGCGGTTCATCCTGAACCGGCGCCGGAACACCTTCGCGTCCTGCGTAGGATTGTTGGCGAAGTAGTCGGAGTAGAGGATGCAGTAGCCCTCGTACCGCTGCCTTTGCTTGCTCTTGCGGCGCCCGCGCGTCGATCCAACACGACGCGGCCCGCTGTTGACGAGCAAGACGGCGAGACAGGCCAAGACCATGAGGTGTTCCTCATCGTCGATGTCGGCCTGATCTTCCTCGTCGAAGAGCTCGGCGAGCATGTCCTCGTCGTCAGAGTCCATGCCTTGGGTCGGGCGAATCGCCGAACACCTTGCGGGCGGGGTGGCCGCGCTTCGCTCCGAGAACGGCCCAGCCGGCTAGATCGCGGCGGAGGAGAGTGGGCGGTGCCGGTGACTGCGCGGGGGCTCGACGGGGGGTTCCTAGCTGCTCGACGGGGCGGGGCTCGAAGGAGGGGTGGTGGCGGCGACGGCGAGGCGACGGCGAGGTGGACAGAGGGAAAGGCGAGTCGGGGTGGGAAAAAGGCTTTGTCTCGCCGACAGCGCTGCCCCACGCGTGCTTCTCATTCCGCCGGCCTCCCCAGGCCGAACCCAGTGGGCTGGGTTTCGCCTGGGTGCGCCGGCGCTTTTTTCCGCCGAAACGGCGCTAACTGGGCTTCTGGGGGGGCCGAGTGGTAGAAAAAACGGCGCTTTTCGGCCGACGCGGCGCAAAAAAGGCCTCCTGGGGGGATCTGGGGGACGGCTGGAGATGGCCTGAGTGTCTGTGCCTCTAGTTGTGCGTTCCGCCGGTCCCGGTCCCGCACAGCACACAGCAGCACAGCGCAGGTCTCCGGCCACGTGTGGGTGCGGCTCCCGGTTCCGCCGTCTCCGGCCTGCCACAGCATCGCATCTTTTCTTTCCCCGGCCAGCGGATTGATCTGGAACACGATGCGAGTACGTACAAGCATGCACTCTGCTGCTCACCCTCCGTCGTCCGTAGCTGAGGCCTGAGCACCGAGTGACCCACGAACAAGTAGGCCAAAGTCGGTGTCTGTCACCGGTTGGCTTAAGTTATCTTTCCAATGTCACCAGTATCAATATGGTTAGACAAGTAGATAATATTGTGTGCATTTATTTAGGGTTTATATTGGTTTATTTTTTGAATGCTCAGACGATTTCGAAAACATGATTGTGAACCAAGATTTGGTCCGAAATCTAGAACAAGATGAGTATCTTGAGCCAAACAAGTAGACCATGCTTCGTCCATATTTTCAACTATGAACTTAAAATTGTTGAATGTTACTTATTAAAAAATAATTTAATACTTAATACAGATCAAGCAAATTTATTACTATGGTAGATAATGGTAATACTTTGTTAACTTAGTCCTTGTTACTTTTAGTTGATATATGCAACCGATCGTGTTTGTACTCCCTTTGTACTTATGTATATTATTAGTTGTTATGCACATATGTGCTTATTAAAATGAAATTATGACATGGGACAGTGTTTGTACTCCCTACTCGAATACATATTTTTAAGAACCTTAAGATCCATCTTAACTTTTTTTTCTGAAAATGGTATTTATAAGTGTTATAATGGTGAGATGTGAGTTCAGTAAAATTATCAAATGCTTGTTTTTTACTAAACTCATATGTCATAAACAATATTTTGTGTACAAACATCCCTTGTCAAACATGGCTCTTAAGGTTTTTAAATATATATTTGAGTATTAGATATTATCCCTTCGGTTATTCCCGGAGTGCACAGATATGGTTTTCCAAAGTCATAGTTTTATTTTAATAGACATGTCTATGCATATTAATTAGACCATGAGTACAAACACGATCAGTTGCATATATCAACCAAAGGTAACAAGGACTAAGCTAACAAAGTATTACCATCATCTACCATAGCATAAAAATTGATTGATCAATACTAAGCATTAAATTGATTTTTAAAGTAACACACAACTTGTAATTTGCTTGTGTCGGTGTTTCATAAACGGCTAGTGAATTTCTATGTAGGTAAAGGCTTGTGACCATGATCGGATGGGTTAACAGCCTCAAGCACACAAGAATATATATAGGTTCATGCCTCGGGACCATCTCCGGTACTCCTGTTGGGGTCTTGTATTATGGCGTGTGAGGCGCTCAAGCTACAAGATGATGCCGGCTAGCGGTTCAGCCGGCTAGGTGGATGGTGGATTCTCCGGTGGAGAAGGTGTATGGTGTGTGTTTGTGGGTGTGTGTGAATGATCGTTCTCTCCGTGGAGAGGAGTGTACCCTTATATAGCGCGCATTACCACCTTGTAGGTGCGGCAAAGTAATGCTACAGGTTACCTGGTACATACTATGATGGGACGACAGGTATGTTAGATCGTTGTAGCTGACGACTTTGAAGAACCAAGTTGTTTTCCTACCCTGACTGCGGGGATGAGACTACTCCAGTGTTGTCCCTCCTTTTAGGATGCCGGATGGCGTTGGGGACACGACTACAGTCTAGGCGTGCCTCCAAAATTTGGAGTCCAAGGTTGGCTCCTTACTAGTCGGGCATGCAAGTTGTTTACGGGATGCCGACTGATGGTTTTGGTCTCGGGTGGCGCCTGGCTAATAGTCGATCTGGTTATTTTACTTCCACGGGGCATTGGTTCCCATGATTCCATCTCGTCAAAACATTCAAAAATATATCAACATGAGAAAATAATTCACAAAATATCATATAGTTGTCTAACCATCATGAGACCGGTGGTACTCGAATGATAATTTAATTTGTGACTCATTAGCTAAGATAATTTATATTATCATTTAAATTTGTAGATCAAAATTTACATGGATTCAAAATTATATGTTTTCGGGGTAGCGACATGCAAGGAAGGGTGCTACCCTAAATAGGATAGCGTCCCAGCTTAGCGCGCTATCCTATTTGATTTAGAATTTTCGTGACAGTTGCTTACTGCAACTTATTTTTAGTGGGACCGGTGTTGCCAGCTCATGACGCTACCATGTGAAGGGCAGCGCCGTAAGGGTTATTTAAATTATTTTCGAAATAAGTTTATTTTGTGCTGAAATTTCGTCATAGGTTAGTTTTGTCCTTTTCACTGTTCTTGACGCCCCGTGCGTCAATCCAGATTAAGCACGAAAAATGGAGTGAGCAGGAGCCCTGGTGAAAGCAGGGAGAAAGCGTGAAACTGACAAACTCCTTGTAATTAAGTAAGCACACCGAGGAGCAAGCAACGCAACGCCACCGCACCCGGCCGACCAAAGGCAACGCCCGCCACCTTGCTTTCCGGCTTCCGCTGCGTCGCTCTCCAGATTAAGTACCCCCATCCACCAGACAGTCAGCTGCACTCTCGCACGCTCCCACTCTCCCATCCCCATCACCAACCCCTCTGCTCCCTCCCACATGGCCATGGCTCCCCACCTCGCCGTCCTCCTCCCGCTCATCCTCCTCTCGTCTATGCTCCCCAATGCGGCGCGCGCTGGCGATGAGACCATCATGCTCAAGGACGGCACCACATGCACGCTCTGCGCCTCCTGCGACAATCCCTGCAACCCATCCTACTCCTACCCTTCGCCCCCTCCTCCGGTACCGGTCACCCCCACACCGCTGTGCCCGCCTCCCCCTTCCTATCCCTCCAGCGGCGGCGTACCCCTCCCTACACCGGCGGTGGAGGAGGCGGAGGCTACTTCTACCCTCCCCCCACTGGTGGCTCTCCCGGAGGAGGAGGTGGCGGTGGAGGCGGTGCCTACCCGACGCCGCCGCCGCCCAACCCATTCCTGCCCTACTTCCCCTTCTACTACTACAGCCCGCCACCGCAGTGGGTTGCCAAAAGCTCGCCCCGGCCGTTTCAACGTCAGCGCCAACGCTCCTGCTTCTTGCGCTCTCCGGGCTCCTACTCTGGTGAGGGTGGTGGGAGTGTGAGGTAGATCTGCTCGCTGTTTTTTCACACTAGGAAGGCTGTTATTGAGTCAGCTGGCTGGGTTCACCTGTAATTTTCATTTTTTTTAATTATTGTAATATTTTCGCTTCTCCGTCTTCTCTCTCTGTGATTTATTATATGTGCCGGTATAAATATCAGTAGCAAAGTGTAAAACAAGGGCAAGTAATAAGCACCAGTACTATTGTAGATGGATCTGATCTCAATTGAAATGCTCATACCATAGAAACTGTTCATTTTCTCTGATTCGAGATGTTGGTAATGTATAGTGCAGCATAGAGCATATGCCTTACTTGTCCTCTCTGATGTAAATGTCTGTGCTGACTGCTGCTGAGAGCTGGTTGATTGTTCTGAAAGTTCTCACTGAAGGGTACATGCTTGCATCAGGCAGCGACCTCTGCGCAGATTGTACACCGTACAACTTTTTTCAGATACTCCACGGCAGTAATACTACACCTGAAAAGATGGTGAGTGACGACTGGAATAAAAACCATGCGCATGTGATCAAGTAGTTTATTTTATTTGCAAGTGTTGGTGGATCTGTGAGGTTCTCACGTTGCCGACTAAAATAGAAGTGGAAGACACACAATCTAGGTTGTCATCGCTTTGTCAGAGCCTCCAAAGCCTAACGCAAGCATCCAAGCAACACACAGCTTGCTTCCACACAGGCAAGAGACATTTCTTTCTTGCGTACGCATAACTAAAAATGTGTATATATCTTGTGCATGAAGAAGGGGTGACTGTAGGGGGAAATCTATCGGAAACCCGAGCTACATGGCTCCTGGTATTTTTCAAAATTCAAATTGACATTTTGAAGTTTTAAAAAATTATGAATTTTTCTAGATGTGGCCAATGATGCATTCTAGCAACGGGAAAAATCTCAAGCTGAAATACATTGTATTTTTGGCTACACAAAAATGACAAAATCTGATAAATGTTAGAGGTTTCAAAATATGCACTGTTCAATTTTTCAGATCCATGATTTTGACAATTTTGCACAGCCCAAAATACAGAGTTTTTCGATTTGGATTTTGCACACAGTTAAGATACATCATCATCTACATCTACGATTTTGTTTCAGAATTTTCTGAAACTTCAAAATGTCGTTTTCGAATTTTGAAAAATCCGGGCTCTAAAAATCCACTCTCGAAATCTATGCGCAAATAAAGCATTTTTTTCTAGCGCTTGTACATGTAAAACTATTGGTAAGCTTTGGATAAGTGTACGTTTATGATTGGCGGTTACTATCAAATAGACACATTGAAAAGGTATATTGTCTGCTTTCTAGTTAATGATGTCTTGCATTTTGAATTTGAAGTTACCACTGAAATAAATAAAAAAAATCTATATGTAAGGGATGTGCCCCACGAGGCCACGAAGCTTTCCCGTAGAGTGGCGCTTTGAGATTCGAATAGAGAGAATGGGTGGATGGGCATTGTCCACGCGTGGTATTCAGGCGCGCCGGCGATGACGGGTTAAGGGGCGACCAACTTCAATGACTCACCTATCTTTAGTTATCTAGATTTTATTATTTAAGGTCGTAAAAAACCGAGAATGCATGATGTGACACCCCAGCCATCTCGGGGTTGGTTGTCGTTATGCCTGACAGCTCTCTAAGATCTTTAAACTGTTCCCACAGAGCAACACTATTCTTTCCTGCGCATTTAATTTGTGTTCACCAGTGCACATCCGCTTTAGGGTTTATATATGGTTAGGTTTTAGAGTTACTATTGTAAGAACGATAAATATATGTAAGGGAGGTGCCCCACGAAGCGTTCCCATACGGCGGCATTTTTAGATTGGAATAGAGCGAACAGGTGGATGGGCATCTTCAGTCGTGTAGATATTATTAGATAAGGTAGTTAAAAAGTGCAAAGTCGGGATGTAACGCCCCAAACACCCCAGGGTTGGCTATCGTTACGCATGCCAGCTCTCTAAAATCAAGGAAGGCGTTACTACTCGGCTCCACTAAGCAAAGATCTCACCGCCAAGGCAACACGAGACATGAAATCAAGAAGGCGTTACTACTCGACTCCACTAAGTCTTGAGTCTCTTGTAACTGTAGATCTTTAATTACCCCCATTGATGTATCCATTCATTGTAAACCGATCTCATTGAGTAGGTGTGGTCGATGAGATGATCGGGACAAGCTCTCGACACAATACCTTAGAAAAGCGGGAGTAGGTCTTTAACACGATCAGAGGGGCCGAACGTGGGTAAATCTCACGTGTCAATCCAGTTACTAGACAGTTACTAGACATCCATGATCACTTTCCCCACATCTCTCTCTCTCTCTCTCTCTCACGTACGACATCGACTACGAGATATGTGGCTTCCCTGCTAACACACGTCGATAGGTGGATTCTCATGTGGGCTTTAACTTGTTGAAAAAGTAATCTTGTGGGCTTTGGCTTATATCTTAGGCTTTGTTTGAGATAAATTAATCAAAGTGGCCTTGAATATCCATTTTGATAAAGTGTGTGGTTGTTTCCTTTAACAACGAACTTAATTAGATTAGAGGGTTCTACATTTGTATCTCCACCTTCATCTTGGATCATCTCAGTTTGCGGATCAAAAGCGACATGAGGACTGACAAGGGATTCAAAGAGTTCCATATGACTGCCTTTGTGAAGTCTCCGTCTGTTCATTGTGGGGATGAGGTCACATCAACTCAGGTGTACAACCACCTAAGCAAGTGAAGCCTCAGGTGGATCAAGGTGACCAAGCTCAGAGACCTCACAAAGAACAATGGTGTGAGGACACTTTCACTATCATCATAGAAAATGACCACTACCAAGGCCACTTCACACTTAGCACACCGTCCTTTTAGTTGTTTCACCTCGATCATCACTGACAATCCCCTCTAACACACTGTATTTGAATCAATGTTGGGGATATCGCTTATCGGGAACTTATCGGTCGACCCAAGATAAGGGGTAAATCGGCCGGTTTATCGGCATATCAGCCGATTTATCTTATCGGTCAGACACCGAGAAGCGATAAATCGGCAGCTTTATCGGAATATCGGAAGTTATCTTGAACAGTGATTTGAATCTTAGCATCACCTCAAGGACGTTGAGTTTCTCCACACGCCCATTATCCCATATGCATATATACCATCTTATCTTTCGGTCTCGACACCGAAAAGTTTTCTATGGGATCAAGTGAGCCCCTCGGTACGCCTTCGTCAGGCTATGCAGACATGCAAGAGTCCGAGACCATCATCCTCGATGGTCCGGACAAGCCCACTGATGCTCATACACATGTTGTTGCATTCAAGAGGAAGAGTGGAGCTCTTGGTGATGATGAGATCCAGGCCTTTACGAGCATGACCAAGGTTGTCAAGGACGTCGCCCAGGCCATCAGGGTGAACAAGCCTACCGACATGCACCCTGGCCTCTATAGTTCTGGCGTGGACATCGTTGGCTTCACCGAGGGGCTCTCATGGTGGCTCCGTGCCACCTCGTCGACAACAAGGCAAAAGGTGTCAACTTTGTTGGCATGGCAGAGCAGCAGAACCCTCTGGCCCAAGACCTTCCTGGCCAAGTACAACTACGTGTGAGGGTTCCTTGTGGTGCTGGGGTGGTGATGGCAACATCATGATGATGATTATTTTCCGATAGCTATTGCTTAAAAACTTCTCTCATGACATGCATATTTTGATGAGGTGGTATATACTAACCCTTTATATTATGGTGAACTTGGGGTGGTAAGCTGGCACTCACGTTTGATGTGGTGGTAGGTTGACACCATAGTGGTAGGATTAACGTGTGATCCTTTTTGGTAAAGATCATGCATGATGCTCTTAGTTAATTATCTGGTGTGAAATTGTAATGCTTTGTTCTTATGTTGATTCATGTTTGTCATGATGTTCATTGAAGCTTATTATTAGGATATTCAGATCTTCCTTATGTGTTGCTAGATGAATTGGTATGTAGTGTACAGAAGGGGACGTACAGGAGTGTATAGTTCGTGTGAAGTTGCCAGAAACAAGAGACATGTTTCTCCAACAACAGCTAAAACTTTGGAGGAGGCAGAGGATAATTACTCCAAGTTCATGGATTCTAAGAAGACCAATGAGTTGGTACCCGAAATAGCTCATCAGGTCCAACCAAGTAGGATCGATGACTTAATAATCATCATCATGCTTGTGCGTGATTGTTGTATAATCGGATGTAATGAAATGACTAGTACTTTTTTCTATAAACTTGATCAAACTTTACAACACTTGACTTTAAACAAATCTAATACGTGGTAAAAAGTACCAAAGGGAATGCATATTGTAGACCTGGATATATTCTTGTTTGCGCCAAATGTCTGCCATCAATAGAGACGATAATTTGCAACTTGTAGAAAATGGCTGCCATCACTAGAGAGCTACAAATCTGCATTATATGAGGTTTTAACGGGGCCACAAAGACATACAAGTACCTTTCTTTTAGCCGAGGGGATTCTCCAGGAGTGGATATCGTCCACCTCTCAAAAGAAAGCTTCTTTTGACCAAAGGAGCCCCCATCTATCATCTTGTCATGGTTTTATCTTCTCCCTTGGCCGGCAAGGGGATATTCCTATCGGCACTCCAATCAATAAATGCCAGAATTCAAAACCAGTAGACCTGCTCACGAATGGAGGCGATAACATCCAACTCATATGAACACTACCTAAATAAATACCACTGTTACAGTGTTACTCTCCATAGCTAAAACAAGAGCAGGGAACATTATCCTACAAGGCTATAACTTCATATGAACTTCTGAAGAAATATGGCCGGCTTGTTTTTAACTTAGTCTCTACTCATACGATAGTAGCTTTGGTGTGAAAAGAAAAATAGCAGCAGTTGCTGCATGGTGAATGGTGTTTCCATCTGTTAGGTAAGAAATTGGTCCGAGTTATCTAGGAGTACATATAACAGGTGTAACCATAACCGGTTCGATTCTTGTTCCAGACCGACCAAGGTCATTTTTAGCACATCTTGGAACCCACTTGAGGCACGACTACAACTCATGGAAAGTAGAGGAGCTTGTACCAAGATAGGGATATCAGAGGGGTCCTCTTTCACTTTCCAACGATTCTTTAGGTGACAGACACAAATTAGCCTACAAATATTCTATCTCAGCCCTCCGTGCCTCTCAATATAAATGCCACTCCTTTGCATGGTCCATGACTCCAGACACCCTTGTACTAATGTCTTCAGAGTTCTCCACAAGCACTTCGAGGTTGAAGCCCCAACCTAATTGTCCAATCGGGAACTTCAATAATGACTTCAGAATCAGAGGTTTGTGAGCTCATCGATATGTATAACTCAAACACATTTTTGTTCTTATGCTTGTAAGTTTAAGATTGGTTAAATTTCTGATGGCTACAATATATTATGACGCTGACCTCCTACAGTGTATGTTTCCATGACGGTGGTTGTACTAATCTGTCTAGATGAATCTGCAGACACCACGAGTAACAGAGCTACATGTTAGGATGGACTGCAATGGCTGCGTGCATAAGATCAGAAAGACCCTGAGTGGTATTGAGGGTAAACATTCTAATCCTTCTAAACAAAAACGCTATAGTTTCCCACCATTGATTTGTCGAGTTTTGCATCTGCCCGTTACTGGAAGCTTCAAGCTCTTCCACAGCATCTTACACAAACTATATATGAAATGGGCTTTGTGCAGGTATAGGAGAGGTCTATGTTGATCAAGCGAACCACAAGATCACGGTGGTCGGGACTGTTGATCCTGAGAGGATTGTGAAGGCCATCAGGAAGACCAAGAAGGTTCCTACTATCTTCTCACACACTGACCCAACAGCGGAGGCTCAGCCTCCGGCGCCACCTGCAGAAGGAGAAGCCCCACCTCCACCTGCTGACCCGCCAGCTGATGAGCCTCCGCCTGCAGAAGCTGCGCCGGCAGAACCCGCACCAGAAAACAAAGAGACGGCACCGGCTGAAACACCGGCCGCCGATGCCACCGTGATACACATGGTGCATGACTACCCATACAGCCACCATGTGCATAGAGACCACAGAGCAAACCATCCTAGCAACATTAATGGCGTCAGCTATGACACTGCACCTTATTATGCAGCACATAGCTATAGTCACAGGCCAAGTCCTTACATATCAGAGTACGGACATGTGGACTCTCGTGTCCAAGAAGGAAGATATTACAGCCATGACTACCGTCCAGCTCCTAGAGGGAAAGGAGATGGAAGCCAGATCACTTCAATGTTCAGTGATGAGAACCCAAATGCATGCAGCATAGCATAAAAAAAGCAGCGGCAACTTGGATAAGGAATTTGTTTCTGTAGACTCTTTCGGCCAAAAAGGGTAAGAGAGACAGACTTTACTCTTTCCCATGAAGACATAAATTGTATGTAGTTTTAGTTTTAAGGTGGAATGGCGTGGGTTTTGTTTAGTTTAGTAATGATGTGCTTAATTTTGTAGTGGGAGATGATTTTCATGGCAATGACCACTTTTTCTATTACCCGTCCATCACACAGAATCTCACAAAGTTGTGGTCTTGTGATCTTGTCTATGTTAAAAGGAAGTGGAACAGATGTCACGGGATGTTCGAACAATGTGTATAAGAAAAGAGAAAATCAGCTTCGCCTGAAATATCGTTAATAGCCAACATGTTAAACTTAAATTACTGGCGGAGAAAATTGGTTATTTACCCAAAAGTTCAGTGGCTTTAGACGTGTACCCAAAGTTGGTTCAATGTTTGTAAAATACCTAATAGAGAATAGAAAACAAAAAAACCAGCACCTCCAATTATAGGAGGACATGAAAGACAATACTACCCTTGATTAGAGCTGATGATGAAGGGGTGCAGTTTTGGCTCCCGTGATCACGTGCTCTTGGCCAATTAAGAAATACAATTATTATTATTTTGGAAAAAAGTGGTGACACAGATATCAAAGTGTTCTACATACGTGCAAACTTTCATGATGAAATGACATTTGTGGTGCTCTATGCGGAAAAAATAGTGCTCTAAAATATATCTTAAATCCCATGTTGCCGACTGTTTTTTTTTTTTGCACAAAGCACCGCACATATCATTTCATCACGAAACTGTACACGTATGTAGAACACTTTATGTTTGTCACCAAATGTTTTGTTAGAATTTTTAAAATATTTAACTATTTTTTTACAATTTCCTAATCTTCTACGAGCATATGAGCTCGGAAGCCGTTTTGAATTTCCGTGATCATGAAACGTTCGTTGGGTCAGCTCATTTTTTTCTCCACCCTATGCATTATTTGTGAGATCTTCCTGTTTTTTTAGCAAATCCGCTCAATTTTGGAGATGGGGACTACAAATTAGCGTTCACTACATTTTAGCAAGGACCGCGACAAAAGAAAATACAAGGACTGCCAACAAGATTACTAATAGGAAGAGGAGAATAAATTAAAATTTGTAGTTTCTTTAATCATTTCGTGTGATATGTGAATTGAACTACACTTTGGATTTTCTTGTGATATACATTTCTCGGCAACACTACTTTCGTTTGTGGGGATCCCTGTAGGAACTATATTGTTTAAACAAAAGGATATAACATGTACGACGCATTATGTTGTCTAAAATAACATGCAAAATTCAATTGGTTATAGACTTATAGTCGGGCTTCCAAAAATCACCCTCCAAACGGATTGCAATTCTGTGATGGAACTATGAAAGGATGGGAAGGATAAAAGAATTACAGAGGCACATATCATTCACGAGATGCAAGAGACGTGTAAGAGTTTCCAGGAAGTAAGGCTCATTTGCATAGGACGGGATGCAAATAGTGCGGCACATCGATGTGCCAAAAAAGTCTTAAGCATAGTTGATTTTGTTCGCTTTGATGTAATATTGGATTCCTGACTGATGCAATTCAGTGTAACCACTGTCCCCTTTAATAAAGCAGTGGATTATGATAAACAAACATTTTTGGTATAGTTCTATGCCTGAAAATAACCATTAATGCTACGTGACGCTTTATTAACGTTAATTCAAATGTGGTAGAGCAGAAAAAGACCCACCTCACCAGACGACCCAACCAAACCAAACCAAACCCGTCATCATCACCCACCTCTGCAGTCGAGGAAGAAACCGAAGACAAATATTTACACTTTAGCCCCTAAAAGTATCTTCGGCGTGACGGAAAGCCCCGCCTCGCAGCGTTGAGATCCATCTAGGGGTTCGCCGGCATGGGGACGGCGACGATGGCCACGGCGTTGGGCGCGGCCATGTTTCTCTACTTCGTGCTGAGCCGCCGGCTGGCGCACCACGAGGACGCCGCCGGCAGCCCAGGCGGGAGCGTGGCCGCAGCGGGGAAGCGGCGGAGGGGCCGTGCGGTCCGGCGGCCATCGCAGCCGCCTGCGACGTGGATCGAGGCGGTGGGAACGCTCGCCGAGACGCTGCGGTTCACCTACTCGGAGACGCTCGGGAAGTGGCCCATCGGGGACCTCGCCTTCGGGATCAAGTACCTCATGCGCCGCCAGGTGACAGAGCCCCCCTAGCTAACCAGCTACCGGCATATTGCTGCTGCTGGGATCCTATACGATTTCTGTGGCTCGATTTTTTTACAATGCGATCACTAGCTTGTGTTCTTGATATGAAATGGGGGTTTCTTTCGCTGTAATTGCGTCTCCGACGTTGCGTGCTTTGTTGCTGGTATGAGGAGATTCTGATGGAGGTTTCTAGTGATTGATCAATACAAGATTTGCCCCTTCGGCTCCAGAAAAAAAGATTGATCGGTAGTGGAGACTAGTTGATTTCGGTGCTGTTTAGTCATCACACGGGATAAAAATCGCGACTTTGGAGGTTTGGAGATCGTGGGTTATCTTCCTCTCGTTGTGATGACTAGTTCTAGTGTTATACAGTATAGCAGTAGTGATGTTAAGGTGTAAATGGTTTTCTTTTCTTGTGTGTAGCAAGTTCTAGCATCCGAGCATTATACTTCCACTCTTACCTTTCAAGCTATGATACTAATTGCAGTTAATTATAGTGCTTAGTAAAAAATGAATGCACGGTATCGTAAGAAAGAAAGAGTCCGTACAGATGGTTTCTGATGACAATATGGGATCGTTATCATAACCTAACCTTTCATCTGAGGGATGCAAAGCTGATCTGCTATTCAATAAAGTAACTGGACCCTATGATGCTATTCCATTTCGTGTACAAATAATTGTCGTTATATTCAACTTTGTTTAGCAAATCGTTTAAGCCTTTGGTGTGCATCCAATAAATGGTTCATTGTAATCCTGGTGTTACTTTTTCAGGGAAATTTACATGTGGCCAGTGTATATGCTGGAAGCAATTGCATTGAACTTAAAGGACCTGAAGTCATGGAAGAGTTGATTATTCTGCGACGTTTAATTGACTTGTGCTTTCTTTTCTCTAAGAAGTCATTCCCAGTGTTCTTGGAATTAGCTGGATTTTCCCAAGATGATGTTTTCATTGAGGAACCTAAGGCGGGGGTGAGTAAGTATTGGTAGTATTTTGTTGTTCTCTCCATTTATTAAGACGTGATTAGTTTCCACTGGTTATAGGAAGAGTCTGTTACAGGAACATAATTGCTTGGTATATTTCTCAATTCCTAACTTGCTCCTACTCTTACAGATTTTAAAGCCTGCTCATACAATTATACGTGATGAGTGCACCAAATCATTTCTTGTTTTGATTCGAGGCACTCATAGCATGAAAGACACATTGACTGCTGCTAGTGGTGCTGTAGTACCATTTCACCACTCATTATTAGATGAAGGTGGTGTCAGCAAGTTAGTCTTAGGGTATGCACACTGTGGAATGGTTGCGGCAGCGCGCTGGATTGCGAGAGGTATAACGCCATGCCTCCTTCAAGCAGTCAGTCAATGCCCAGAGTACCAAATAAAGGTGCACATTTCTTACTTCTAGTTATAGTTTCAAAACTTGAGTCATACTTAGTTTGATCCTATCTTGGATTGTTATCTTGCTCTTAAAAACTTTGGCCTCATAATTATTTTTGTTGTTCTGTAACAAAATTAGTCAGTTCAATGTTAGTTTCCAGAAGCAAGATAGTGATCATAGATATTTATTTACCATGCAAATTAACTTGAATCTGTCTATCCAAACCCTCTATTTCCATGTATAAGATGCCTACGTATTTGATCTGTAGAAGAATAGCAAAACCCAAATCCTAAATACCTGGCTCTGTTATTATTTTTGTTTAGGGCATTAGGAAATATGTGTAGTGAAATATATTAATGAAGAAAGTAGTTTACATAAAAAATGCAAGGTTCCAACCATAGGCGGTAGGAAAAACATAAAACTCACGCTCGAGGATATACTTTTTCCTAGACCCCGTCATACATAGGCGAAAACTGTATACGCTGTTGAGCTTAGACATGTCTTCTTTGTTCTGAACATGTTGCCTCCCAAACGATGGCCAAGTTATAAATCTAGACACATTGGTACCCACAGATTCCTTGTTTGTAGCCACTGAATAACAATTACAATTATTTATTTACTTTTTGGAGAAACGATTTTCAGCCGGGGCATCTTGAACTTCATTTTTACCACCATGCAGAACCCGGCATTCGCTGGCTTCTTGCGGGTTTTTTTTTCCATAGCTGGGCTGCTTGCCACCTCCATGAACTTACCAACCGAGCAACAGCTTGGCCCTACAATTTCAATGAGAAATCGAAAACTCGGGAGTCGGGATACAATAGTAAGATTCACAAAGTCTGAAACTAGTGTTTTCATGAATGACAAAAGAATGCAACTGCGGACAGCTCTCTTTTCTATTTTGAACCCATTTCCTATCCTAGTGCTAACCTTGCACTAGCTTGAGAGTTGGGAGCATATCCCCAGTTATCCGTGAAAAAGATCCCTTTGGAACAAATTAGTTGCCCTTAAAAAAGAAAGCCCTTTTAAGACCTAACTATATCACAGATTCTCTCAAAAAAAAACTATATCACATATGGAAATATCTCCAGCTGGGAGTAGGAATTTAGCGATGTAAAACATAGATAATGCAAAAAGTACCGAGTTAATGAATGGCAGTCTCCCTCGTTTTGGTAAGTATGTTGTTCCACCCTGTGAGTGTAGCAGTGTACTTGTCAGTTAGCTGATTAAAGTCTTGTATCCTCGGCTGTGAAACACGCATTGATATGGTTTTGGTGTGAATTGACATGTCATTTTGTTTCAATAAAACATCATCCACTATATTATTGTTTTATTGTCTAATTTTCCTTTGTTAGATTGTTGGCCACTCATTGGGTGGTGGCACTGCTGCTTTACTGACATACATCCTGAGAGAACACACAGAGTTCTCCACAACAACTTGTGTTGCATTTGCGCCAGGTATGTCAAATGTATGCATTTAAATTGAGTTGACAATTTGGTAACAGTTGATTTTTTTGTTGTCAGCTTCATGCATGACATGGGAGTTAGCAGAATCAGGCAAGCACTTTGTAACCACTATTGTCAATGGTGCTGATCTGGTTCCTACGGTATCAACTACATCTATTGATGATCTTCGTTCTGAGGTAGCTCCATTATTTCTGTGACTTGCTATTCTCTCCGTGTTAATCATCATTCTACGTGGTGCAAGATTCCACATGCCCCAGGCTGAATTTGAACAGTCTAAAACTAGCAACCAACTTGAGCTGCTTTTCTGGACAACAAACTTTAGAAAAAACTTCATTTTATTTCATATTTTGTACTTGTTTTGCATCTCTAAATTCCTACTTAACATAAAACCAAATACCACACAAAACTTTTATTAACAAGTATGAAGTGTTAATAACTTACATGTCAAACCCACACTAAATTAGTGCTTACAAATGAGTCGCTGAGAGGAAGCACACAAACCTGAAGCTGTGAGGTGCAGCACAGCCAGCAGCGGTGGTTGCATGGTGAAGACTTGGGAGCTCCTGGTCCTGGGCAGGATGGCGATGACTCTTGAGACTACATGTAGACTGGATGTCAGTGGCCTTGTGGTCAACTGGCATGAGGAAGTTCTTCCCTAGGCAAAGGCGATATCCTCATCGTCACCCTGCTAGCAAGATGCTGAGCTTCGAAAGTGACAATGGGCTGTGTGAGACACCATGTAGGGTTACTGTAGGTTTGTAGGCCAGGAGAGATGACTCACATTGCTTAGCCCTGGACTGGGCCAAGTGCAGCCCAGGCCTGGGACTGGTAGTCCCTGCCCTAATGGTGTTGTTCTGCATGCAATATTACTATTATTCGGGGAACATGTAATTTTCTGTTACATTTATGGTTCAAATACACGATAGAAATGGCAGAATACAATGACAATCTCATTTTGCAAAATTTAGCTGCAATGATTTCATGGTCTCTTAATCCTTATCCTCACGTCTTATCCCTCATACAGGTAACAGCATCTTCGTGGTTGAATGATTTGAGGGATCAAATACAGCAGACACGTTTCCTAAATGTCGTTTACCGGTCTGCTACTGCTTTAGGAACTCGTCTGCAATCTTTTTCTGGTGCTAGAGCTAGGGTCGCTGGTGCTGGGGCACTGCTACGACCTGTTTCAAGCAAAACCCTGGTAAATTATATCAACCATAAGCTGGCAAGCTGTAATCTGTAGATGAGTTAATCTGTGTACCACATTCTCTATTAGTTTTCTACTGTCATGTTAAGCATTCTCTATTTTTAAATTTGAATTTTGATAAGGCTGCTTCAACTAAACAGCTAAAGATACAATTAAAATTTATTTAGTGTATTCCATGATAGCCTTGTGCCTAATAATATCTATAAATATTTTGTCCACCGAAATCTAAAGAGTTACAAGAACCTTGTTGTATATTTCGGTGCAGGTTGTGATGAAACAAGCACAGAATGTTGCACAGGCTGTTGCTAGAAGTCGGTCAGCACTGTCTTCATGGTCATGCATGGGTGCACGCCGTCGAGCTGTTAGTGTAGTAGCTGCAAGTTCGAACGATGAAATGACTACAGAAACTCATGTTACAACTACAGTAGATTCGGAGTCGTTTGTTGTAGAACAACACAGCACCGAGGTAGTGGAGGAGCTGCAGTACACTGCAACCACTATTTCAGTTCACGAGGAAACAGAAGAAGAAGCTCTTTTGAGTGACCATGAAACCTCTAGGGAGCATACAGAAGAAGAAATAACTGAAGGCGAGTTGTGGTTTGAGTTTGAGAAGGACCGGGATCGGCAGGCAGAAGTGGAAGCTCAGACCCGGGAGGAAGAGGCAGCTGCTGCCAAGGAAATAATGGAGGAGGAAAGTGCTGTCCTAATGAATGTAGAGGATAGGCAATCCTTCTCATCAGATAGCTTGGAGAGGCAGCAATTCTACCCCCCTGGTAGAATCATGCACATGGTTGCAATGCCTCCTCCAATGCTGGTCCGGAGGATCCTGTTGTCACTGATGAGTGCAGTGTTGGAATATACGAGACACCGAGGCATCTTTATAGCAAGATCCGACTGTCTAATACCATGATCAATGACCATTATATGCCAATGTACAAGAAAATTATGGAAATATTGATTGAGAAGTTGCAAACAACGATGACAACTTTTGTGCAGATTCTACAGTAGAATAGTAGGTTGACTTACACATCAAGTGTAAAATAGTTACTTTTTCTGTTCCGCTGCCATTAGCCACTATTTGGCAGTGCATATATACAACAGATCAGATGCCCTGATCTGTCCAAATAGATTTTAGCTAGGTTTGTGTGAGTAGATGTATAAATTGTAAAGGAAACTGGCATTAGCATTTAACATCCTAGCTGTAATGGTATACTGCTGGTTTTGTAACTGTATACTCTTTGGACTATGAATGCTGGAAATTCAAATCATTACTGTAGATCGGTTTCAGAATTTGAAACTTAAAGGTGCATGTATCATCGTAAGGGCATGGCCAACGCTCCACCGTGGACGACTGCCTCGTCAGTCTCGGATGGTCCAGGATAAGAAAAGTGTATGCTTACAAGCAAAAATGAAAATAAAGGTCTTCAAGCAAAAACAAAACAAAAGTAGATCTGGACGAGGGTCCAAAAAATCGCCTTGATTAAATGTTGAGGATATGTATTGGTGTCATGTAGGCCCCGTTGGACAGGGCCTTCCAAAAATTGGCGCGCGAGCCCGCCCGAAGTAGGGGCGGGACATCGCTCGCACCTTGGCAAACGTGTTCGGTGTTTGGGTGTTGGCGCGACACGTCAGTCACTATACGATCATCAACGAGTCGCCTTTCACCCCCCGCAGGGACGGGTTAAGTTTTCAATCTTCCACCCCCAGCTGCTCTTATAGCACGCTGGCCCTGCCGCTCCTCCATGGCTTGCCGAGGTGGGACTAAACGTTTGCGCAACGAAATGGGCTACTGGGTTGCGACTCGCTCTGTGGAAGCTGACGCAAAATGGGCGCGACCAACCCGAACTTGGCCCACTATCAGGATTACCTCTGATTTTGCGAAAGCTAATTCTCTCCGTCTGTTTTTTCTCTTCCTATTTTTCTTATCAGACATGATATGCACATGTACAATTGTAGAGCACCTGTAACATGTACAGCCTATGAAAAATACTTTGGGCAAAGAAGAAGCTAATGCATCTAAAAAAGAATGGTCTCAAGGCTAATGGAAAACTTGTGGGGACGTATAATACTCGCTCTCACTGAAGAATGGTCTCAAGTCCTCTTGGCACATGAACTCCAAAGGGAAGGAAACAAGGTTGCCTCTGACGGCCTGCAGTCTCCCTGCAGGGTCGGTTCCTACCACCATCATGTCCCCATCTTCCTGGAGGATTTCCGCTTTCTCAAGGGCAACACCTAGGTCGATGGTTGTGTGGCCAATTTTCTCCTTCCGGTGAGCAAAGATTTGCCGAAACTGCGCCCTGCGAGAGGCCGTAAAAATCGTTTAGCGGCCAGTGAACACAGAAATTTCAGCCAAATTCCGTTCAAGAAATTAAATGCAGCTAAACTAGAGAGATATTTTCCTTCATTCATGTTACCTGGAGTGGATGTGATCATTGGGAACACACGAGAAGACATCTTGATAGATGGCAGTGTTTGCCTGTCATGTGCCAATTTGTTAGAAACGCTGTGAGTAGATCATGTGATGGAAAATTCTCAGGTGCCGAAGATGGCAACATTCAGGAATACAATCATATTCAAAGGGTTCCCAGGTTAGGACTTTGGAGGTTAATACAATCATATTCAAGATACCGTATCTCCATTGCACTGACCTTAGCAGTCGCCATCCAGATGTTTTTGTACGTCGAATCAGCCACAGGATCCATGATTTGAGTAACCTGTTGGTGAGACAGAAAATTGAGCCAAATGAGATTTTCACAGCTATGTTTTCCACAAGCACCACTGCTATGTACTTTCAAAACTGAAAGCATAAAAGCTTCCTTCATATGGAACCGCTCATTAATTATGTGTAGTTACTTCTGATATAAAAAGAAAAAAAGTTTGAAATCAGTATGATTTTTTCTCTGTGAAACAAATAGATTTGTTAAGACAGCACCGGCTCAAGCATATTACGATTTGGTAAAATAGTTAGGATGGTGCATATATATGAGAAAGAAAATAAACTAAAAGTTCCCACTTTAGCACTTCGGCCTTTGAACAAGACTCAGATGCCACACAGACTACTACAACGAACATACAGTGAACAAAAACAAGGTTAAGTCATGCTTTTCGCCCATCCAACTGCTTATATCTTTATTGTAGACTCAAGTATCACTTCGTGATTTATTTGACTGAAAATAGAGTCCAAACCTCTCCTGCATGAAGACCAAGGTGTTCTGCCCACAGAGAAAGACGCAAGCTGAGAGAGAACTTCCCAGCTTCCCAGTGACTTCCGTCCATTGTTGAAATGACCATCTCTTTATCTTCAATAATCATACCAATCTAAAAAACATTATAAAGTCAAGAGGAGGTTCAGAGCAGATTATCCAAGTGACCTATATTAACCCAACTAAACATGTCATTTAATATTTGACTATTTGCAGTTGACCAAGAAAGAAGGTAATCTTCGGAAAGATAATTCTCTATTTCAGGAAATTAGTAGTTCTGCATGAAGTGTAAGGCATGCGCTATATCTACTGCAGAACTTCAGGACCAAACCCATAGGAGTGCTTCTCTATGTGACGTCAAATAGTATTTGCGTAACATGCTAGCATACAAGTATGCAGAATAATAATTCAGCTATATACCTCAGAATCCCTTGATCCAAGCAAGCTTCTATCGTTTATGTTTGCTGATCCAATCAGTGTCATGCGATCATCAATGATCATCAACTTACTGTGTACATATATCTGCAACATTTAGATTGTTATTAAAACAAAGGAGTAGAAAGGGGAAGGAAGAAAATTAACCATTAGCCTAAAAGCCATGACCTAGGAAAGTAACAGAAGACATCCGAATAGAAAATGTGGTTCATTAATTGAGATGCTTATTTACCTGATTGGTGACCAAGGGCCCTCCATCACCTATTCTACCATGTGCTCTAAGCCCATAAAAAGAGATATAATCATGTGCTTTGGAGCCAACTACATCATATAGGTTCTGAAGTATTGAATTAGGCCCTCTACAAATAGTCCGGTATTGCCAGTGCATAACTGCCCTCACAGATGCCGCGCCACCATCATCAATGCCTCCCTGTTATTAAATATATAAACAGGCAGCCAACACAAAAACATAAGAATAAACAGTAATTGCTACACAGGACATTACCTGAAAACCAGGTAAAAGTGGTATGACGATGATAACCCGGAAGCACTTTTTCTCCTTTTCTGCTCTAAGTATCCTTCTGTATAATGCTTCTAATACTCGGTTTTTAATTGTGTCATCTCCTGAAAGACCTGATATGAAAAATTGATTCTGCAAAGGCCAGCAGAAAGAAGTTCAGAAAAAAGTGCAGGTATGTATTGTAATTATGTGCATGTTGGAATTTCAATACTCCACAGATTCTCAATCTTATGACCATAATACACCCGATCAAGTATAATTCAAAATTTTGAACACCTAAATATAAAATCAAAAGAGAAAAACAAAAATATACAAAACCTCGATATATACAAAATGTTCCGCCTTCTCAATGAGAGAAAAATAAGCATTGTGTATGCTTCCTTCAATTTGAGTTGTTCCAGCTGACCATGGACCAACACTTCTAATAATCTGAATCAAAGGAGAGAACACACAAAAGCTTACATCTTTTCATTAAGCAGAAAAACAAAATGTAATTAGGGGTGTGCAAGTACGGTTTGAGGTCAACGCGTGTAAACTGGCGATCAGTCAACTAGTTCATTTTCCTTCACAAAATGCAACTTGACCTACGGACCTAGTAAAAACAAAATGAACTAACGATTTTGGCGGAGCTCAAACCGTACTTGCACACACCCCTAAGTGCAATTAGAAGGTAATCCATGAGTCTTTTGAACCCAGCAAAAACCCACACAAACCCAACAAAGCACAGAATAAACCTCTAACAACCTGCAGTCCAAAGTATTCCATGAACGCTCTGGCTTTGGCTTTGATGCCATCAGCAGCTGACACAAGATCATAAATCTCTTACTACAAGAATGCGTTCCTCTCATAACAAGTGGGAAGTATACACATGTCTTGATTATGGTGTTTACATGTTGTTATTAAGGCAAGCTATAATACTACCATGAGCCTCCAAACTGACACAAAAGTAGCTAGCCAACTTATTCCTATCTAATATGCAATTTCTCATGATATATCGTATATTAATACAAAGCAGTCATGCTTCTTCATGTTGAACATTACTTCTTGAAGTGATAATATCATGGTGAATAATTCTGAGTAATTCATAAATTATTAAATTGATCAAATAATCCTTGCAACTAGCATGAACTGACCTGACAACGGCAAGTTGCTTGGGGACCAACCTCTCCTACATCAAGAACAGAGGCAACCTGGCTTCCTCGCTCCTGTGTCTCCCACCACTCCTTGTCCATGTGGTGTACATTTGCTTTAGAGGTGTTATGATGCATAACAAGTGAAACCTCAGGAGATCCAAGATTGTCTACAAAACCTTTCATCTGTAAATCCTGAGGACAAAGATCTTGTTTCGCCTTTCGGTTTGACAGTGGCTGCTTGAAATTGGTGTCTACATTCAGGCCAAGATCTCCATTGCGCAAAGCCAGGTGCTCAGGCTCTTGAGGCAAGAGCAACGGAATGTCCTGGCATGACGCTGGTGCTGTCAGGGTGCTTAGCCTCCTCACTTTGATATCTTTATCCTGACTCTGTTTACTCTCTGTCTCACAATTTGTGTCTTTGCTATTACCCATGTAATGGGGAATTACCATATGATGATGAGGCATAAGTAAGGGAATTGCTTGCTCATTTGGTGCTTTATTCCTCTACATATAAAGTGGGGTCGTCAAGTTCCAACAAATATGGGGTCAAAAAATATTTATATATAGTCATCAAACAGACCTTTGCATAGTTCCAGCGCTGAACAAAATGCCTTGCCACATCTCGACATGTTGGACCATAAAGAGCACACTGAACATCATGCCAGGGCATGCGAGGATACTTAGTACGATCAATCTCATCTTTCATTGTGTCCTCCCAAGAATTTGGCTCTGATTCTCTAAAACAGGGTAAAGCAACAATAAGAATGGGAAATAAACCCAAAGATATCTAATCGAAAACTTTATGCCTCATATAATAGCTAAACATACGATGAGTGCAAGAAATTACCTAGGGTTGTAATAATCCTTTCCTGGCCATGTCAAAGGAGGGCAATCCACAACTTTGTGCTCAGGAGTATCGTAACGTCCAAAGCATAAATCAAGACCTCCGATGTAGCAAACTTGATTATCAACAATAACAATTTTCTCATGGTGGGACCTTCAAGCCATATAAAAGAGTTGAACTGTAAGAATTAATCAACTCCTACAAACAGATAGCAAGTCTAAGCTTTTCATGTTACCATAAGTATATGCCAGTTGAGAAATGATCAGGGTAGCGCAGAACTTTAACATTTTCATGAATGTTAAGCAACCTTCGTTTACTGTACATGCTGTTAATTTTCAGCGCAAGAGAAACTTCCTTGTACAGAAGAATGTAAATCTGCAAAACAATAATAAGAGTCATATGAACTTATAGTTGATAAACCTGATAACACACTAGTAAAAATTGACTACTTACACAGGAGCGAACCACAAGCAAACACAGTTCAGTGTGCAGTATTACGTTTTTACTTTTAACAGATGTGGCCATTTTCACATTTTAAAATCCCCTCTATGCCATGGTATAGCTCTGCAATCCCTGATTTGACACCTAATAATTACTTATTTCCCGTATGCCACCAATATCTGAACAATCTAGATATAAAGTGCATAAGGCAACAAAGTTCTAACACTTAATCTGATACAAAACACTGTAGAACAATAATTACCTGTACACCTCGCTTTGCCCTTGATTCCAGAAGAATATCAAGCCTGGAAGACCCATGATACTGGAAAGGGCGTCGAAGGTACAATTCCGGGCAGAGCCACCAGTCGGTAATAAATATCTGCACTAAATTTAATTTATTTTACATGATATGGTCAACAATACAATTTTCTGCAGAAACCACAGTGAAATTGATGAAAAACTGACCTCTGATTTGGCTTGCTCGATGGAAGAAGCAATAGCGTCAAATGCCGATTGCCCATCTATAAACCATTGTACAGTACTGCCATCTTCAGTCAGGCCCCTAGGTGGTGCAAATGAACCAAAACGATGAGGGTGACACCACCCCTCTGGAAGGCGTCGAGCAGCATTTATTGCAGCTACCCAATCTTTTACTTTGGCAGAACTTCTTGTTCTCAATTTCATTGTCCTCCCCCAGAAGATACCTTCCACAAGGAACAATGTTAGCAAAATCAGACTGAAAAGACTGATGCCTTGTGTATTCTGTACCAGTATGTTGCTTGCCATAGAAAAATTAATGGCAATATCAGATAAGCACTTGATGTTTTTATTATTCTATTTGAGCTACACAATGCAATATCAAAATAAATGCAATCTACATAAGAGTTTCACTGCAAAAATGACCCGTTCTAGTTGTTCTAGCTGCCGATCTGCTCCAGGCCATCATCAACAATGGCCTGCTCAATCACCCAATCCCAATCCCTAACATGGATTTCCCTATTATCCAATATGCAGACGACCCGTTCCTTATCATGCAAGCCTGCCCTTGTCAGCTGCTCTGTCTTAAAGCCCTTCTTGAAACCTTTGGCCAATCCTTTCAGAAATCTTGCCTGCTCCCTATGAATGTTCTGAAGAGAGAGCCACCAGGCTGGAAGGTCTCTTTGTATGCCGTGGTTGGCAGCAGGGACGGAGGAGCTGCCTTAATGGGACTGGGGTCAGCTAACCCAATGAAAGTAGTAAGTTCTTCATTGTTTAGTAGGAGTACTAACTTTGGTTTATTTATAGAGGATGACCCCACTGCAATAGAGAGGATATATCAGATGACCCCATTGACAGTTTTTTCTAGCTTCGTCCCTGTTAGCAGATTCCCTTTCACTTATCTGGGACTCCCCCTTAGCTTGACAAGGCCCAGAAATTGCGACCTAGCTCCGTTGATCTGCAGAATATAATGTTGCCTGGCAACTTGCTCCGCGTTCCTCACCTTTGGAGGCAGAATTTTAGTTACAAAAGCTATTCTCAGCGCCCTTCCCACTTTTTATCTCAGCACTCTTAATATGCCTGAATGGACTCGAGTTGATTGACGAGGCCAGACATATCTGTCTATAGTGTAAATCTGAATTTTCTGGCAACCCCAAATTTCTTGTGGCCGGGGACAAAGTTTGTAAACCTAAGAAGAAGGGAGGGCTTGGGATTGTGAACCTCTCGCACCACAAGGATGCACTCCTTATGAAATATCTTCACCAATTCCACAACAGTGTCGTCATCCCATGGGTGCGTTTGGTATGGAGCTACTACAATCTGTACCTCACTCTGGTCATCGTGTTGGTTCCTTCTGGTGACATGAAGTGAGCAAGCTCAATGTTAACTTCCTAAAGATTGCCTCTTGCTCCATTAAAAGAGGGTACACTATGCTCTTTTGGCACAACTGCTGGAATGGCTCGCCTACCTGCCTGTCCCAATCCCTCCCACATCTGTACTCTTTCACCTTCAATGATTGTGTCTCCTTAAGTAAGCTTTACATTTCAATGATCCCCTGGACATGTTTCATCTCCCTCGCTCTTCTCAAGCTTTCTATGGGTTCCTGAAGCTCAGAAATTTTTGCCAAAATAGCCAGATCAGTCCTGACGAAAATGACACTTGGAGTTATCTCTGGGCTCTGGGGCAATGACTGCTTCTCCTCCTCCAAAGTTATAATCACGCTTTTGCCAGACTTCAGTTCCCAGCCGTTTTCAATTGGATATGTTCCTCCAAATGTCAAAGTAACTCAAGGGCTTTGCTTGGCTCCTAATCATGGACAGGCTGAACACTAGAGATATTCTCCCAAGGAAGAATTTTCATGTCTCAAAGGACCACTGCTGCATCCCTTGTTCTTCTAGCCTCTTGAAAACCTGATGTCATCTCTTCTTCTCCTGCCTTTTTAGTCAGGATTGTTGGAGAAAGATTGGTGTGCCCATTTGCATGATTTTGATGCCATTGCAACCTGGTGCATCTGGAAGCAGAGGAACACGAAGATTTTTGACAATATTTATCCTAGTTATGTTTATTGGTTTATTGCCTTCAAAAGAGAATGTTCTTCGCTCTGTCCTGCCCAATGTTGGGGATGTCGCTTATCGGGAATTTATCGGTCGACCCAAGATAAGGGGTAAATCGGCCGGTTTATCGGCATATCAGCCGATTTATCGGCCGATTTATCTTATCGGTGAGACACCGAGAAGTGATAAATCGGCATCTTTATCGGAATATCAGAAGATATCTTACACAGTGGTCCTCCTGCATCAGCCAATGCCCTTTCTGTGAGGCTCTCCTCTCTAGTCTAGCTGTCTATAGTCCCCTCCCCTTGTACAGTTTCCCTCGTCTCCCTTACCCCTCCCATCTCACCACTTCATAGTTCTTTATTTTACAACATCACCACTTCAAATATGCACTGAAACCTATACGTGTCCATGATTCTATATAACCTTTCCAAGAATATAGATGCCACATCACAACAAGATTTACAATTGGATCAACAATCTTGTGGTCCCAAGCGATTGTTATTTGCTTAGATGGGACTTAAGTTAGACCAAAGAGATCCTTGGGGAAATTAAATCTTAATATTAAAGGAAATACACTGATTCTAATTTTTCATTTGAGCCACTGAGGGAGGTATAAATCTGTTGTACTTTTATAAAAGAGAAAGAGGTACCTCAAATCCAAAATGCAATGGATTACGTTCTTTGATCTCCTTTGCCAGAGTGATTTGGCCTTCTCCATTTCTATTCAGGTGATGTGGCACATCAAAGATAATTATATCCAGAAGCTTTGGATCAAATGGATCTTGGAGCAAAGCCAAGAATCCTGGCTTCAGTACAGCCCAGACCTATCAATAAGTGTTCAACTTCCCAGCTCACAAACAAGGATGGAATCATGGTAACATGTGAATAAAATGATACCATACTGCTATGTACCTTTTGCCAGCTGCTACTGCAGAAACTAAAACAGCAAGATAAACAGCATCTCTCTGCACTCTTCCTGTCAATTTTTGGCAAGTGTCCAACTGTAACATAATCTTCCTTTAGTTTAGGCCCATACTCTGGCAAAAACGATAACAGAGAGACTTCCAAAAATTTGCAAACCTGCATTTTAACAGATATTATGGTCTAGAACAAGCAGCAGCAGGATTAAAGTCTAAAACAATTGAGATATTGTCATCATGACGTATAGATTTCACTATTTCAACCAAAACAGACAGGATGAAATTAGAAACACAAATGAGGTACCTCTCTTAAGTTGACAATATCCAAATTCCCTAAGAAATGGTTCAGATATTCTTGCATGGCAACCTTTGCACGATCAGAAATGGACTGTTGACGACCAAGCGCTGGTCGAATGACAGGCAGTACAATACTTGAGGGAACATTTCTGCAACAATAGTTTAAGATATTTTGAAATGAATATGCTTATGCAAACTCATGGAAATATACTCCAAATGCCTCAGTACGATGTTTGCAAATCATTGAAGTGTCCATGTTTTCCTTAGTCCATTGAGCCTAATATCATTAACAAGGACGGCAATTTACCTAACTTTGACAGAGTGATCATCATGTTGCGGAAGAACATGCACATCATCTGCTTCTTCATCATCATGTACAACTGGCATATGCTCCCCGATTCCCAGATTTTGAAGCCATTCTTTGACCTTTAGTAACAAAGAAGAAGAGGAATTCTTCAGTGTGTCATACGGGTATGAACTGGCAGTCGAATATAAGCAGTGGAAATATCAGAAGAAACCCTTGTGTTTAGAATGCGTATTTTCATGCAGGCAGGGATTGCCATTTTTGCAACAAATCTTCGCTTGCTTACCCAAGTAAAGTGGAAAATTAGAAAACATGGGCAAGGAAGTGCGAAAAAGCAATTATGTTTTGTAGATTTATTTCGTAAATATTTAAAAGGGAGAAAACGGTTGCCAAAGTTCTTCAATAATAACATATATATGGTTTTGAAACATACACCGCTTCACCATAAAAGACGGATACAGCTCAAATTAATCGTGATTGTCACGTCGCCAACCTGTTCCTGCTTCTCATGGAATTCCTCCAGAAATGCACGTCTCTTCAACGTAAAATGGAGATATAGAACCTGTGAAGCCTTCTTGTATAGAAGCCACCTAAACTGATAGAAGAACTAGTTAAATTACTGATTGCACATTAACAGTTTCTAATTCTGATGAGCCGCCAAATATCAACAATACAAACATATGAACTAACATGGCAAGATGTGGACGATGAATCAGTAGACATATGATATTTTATTATAGCAAGGTAAACCATGTTTGCTTAGTGCAATGCATTCTGCATTCCACATTCGCATAGTAATAACAACCCGGCCTTACAAAGGACAAAAAAAAATGAAGCCAACAAACATGGAATCTAACCACAGGGGTCCGTATGCAGACAATTTTTTAAGCATTTGCATCAAACTGGTGAAATTCAATACGGATTAACAATTCAAGGAAACAGCCACCCTCTCGTGCTATTGTTGAACTGTTCACTGACAGCATTGCTATGCCGACAACATAATGCAGCCCACTTTTCGCTCCTGCTCTTGGATCACTTGTAAGTAGAGAATCCCCGAGGCTTAAGCCGGGGATCAACCACAACCAGAATATCTAACGCGCAGGCATCGAAGGCAGAGATCACCGAGAAGCCACTTCACGCAAATAATCCTACACCAACAATGCCCGACACAACGGACGCCGCCAATCCAGCCCGTAGCACCGAATCACGCAGTCACAGGCACCCGAGAACAAGCCCCAAATCTGACGATGGTGAAGAGGACGAGGAGCGCAGAGACAGACCTGCTTGTACTGGACCTCGACGGTGTAGGAGAGCAGCATGGGCGTGATGTCCCCGGCGTCGGGGCGGGAGACCGCTACGATCCTGGCGCGCGGCAGCTCGTCGAACACCCGCGCCGACTCCGCCAGCCGGAACGACGCCGGCGACGCGGACGGCTCCGGCGGCATCCGCACGTACTTTTGCCCGTCCTCCTCGTCCTCCTCGGGTTTCTCCCAGCTCATAGAATCCGGCTGCGATTTCCGCTCGGTGTTTCCTCTTGATGCCGAAGGCGAAACACAAATCTACTCTAGGCAGTTTGATGGAAGGTAAGAGGTGACCAACTCACCGGCAGCTATGGTTGTCTTGTCTGCCAGATTTGGGATGTCAGGATTCAGAACTACTCGAATGGGTGGCAAGATTTGTGCAAGGCGGTAGCGTGGGGATTTGTGTCAATGATGGCATTGATCATTATTTTCAAACATTAAAAGGACTAAGACAGGGTGATCCTTTGTCCCCGGTGCTTTTTAACATAGTTGCTGACATGTTGGTAGTGTTAGTTGCAAGAGCTAAAGAAGACGGGCAAGTTGGGAGTCTTGTACCACACTTGGTGGATGGAGGAGTATCAATTCTTCAGTATTCCTATTGTCATTTTTTGAAATCCCAGTGGGAGTTAGGAAAAGGCTAGATTATTTCCGTAGTAGGTTTTTTTGGCAAAGTGACCAACAAAAGAGGAAGTATAGATTAACCAGGTGGAACATACTATGCATAGTTTTAAAAACCGGACCGGTCATCGAACCGGTGAGGCTGTCGGTTTAACGGTTCACTGGTCCGATCGCCGGTTCGTTCGGTTCGATTGCTGAACCGGTAATTAAGAAAAATAATGTTAATTTTAGTAGTTGAATGAAGAAAATGAGGTAAAAAGGCATATCTTTCAATCAATATACACAAAACTAGTCCAGCCCAGCTGGTTAGAGCATCTCCAGCAGCAGCGCTAGGCGCCGGCGCGCTAATTTTTTTTTGCAGCGCCAGAATTGCCATTTCTCGCGCGCGTCGCCAGTTTTGCTTTAGCAGTCGCGCTATAATATAGCGCGGCGCTGTCGCGGTTCAGCAGTCGCGCTAAAATGCAGCGCGCGCGAGCAGCGCAATAGCAAGATAGCAAAATAGCAAAATGGGCATAGCAAATTCCATAGCAACCTAGCAACATAGCAAATTCATAGCACAAATTCTCACCAAAGTGCATAATTTATACAAAAGTGCATACAACAAGTTTATTTCTCTCCAATTTCTTCCTCCTCCTCCTCTTCTTCCTCCTCCTTCTCTTCACCTTGTCAAACCCCATCTTCATCGACGCGGACGGTGCTTGCACTATTTACACATGCACCATCCGAGTTAACCGGCGGTGCACCCATTCCTCCCATGGTGCCTCTACCCATGGTTGCACCCAAGTTTACCGGCGGTGCACCCATTCCTCCCATGGTGCCCATCCCACCATATGCTCCAAAGATGTTTGGAGATGCACCCATGCCTCCCATGCCCATCGGAGGTACTCCCATGCCCATCGGTACTCCCATGCCCATCGGAGGTACTCCCATGCCCATCAGAGGTACTCCCATGCCGCCCATCCCTCCATATGGTCCCATGCCTCCCAAAAGAGAGCCAAAACTCATGCCTCCCATGCCCATCGGAGGTGCATTCATCACTCCCATCCCTCCATTTCCTCCCATGTCCTCCATACCTCCAAAGCCTCCCATGGTACCACCAACGCCTCCCATGCTTGTCATTCTTTTCTTCATCAATAGTTCATCACGGCGTATGTTGAGGCACATAATAATTAAAAAGAACAAGTATTGAGCAATGATGTGGGTACACAAATGAGACACTTACCCTATCTACGTCATTTGTGCCACTTGGGTTAACGGCATCAACCGCCGCCATTGCTCCCGCCCACTTTTGACAATCGGTGTTTATCAATGACCACCGAGAGCGAAGTGATCTATTGCTTCGCTCAATTCCACTCTTATTGTGCGTGTCATAGTAGTCCTTCATCCTATCCCAATATGCGGTGAATGTTTGGGCTGTTGCGATGGAGGCATCCAAAGATTCATTTATGTATGTATCGCATAGCAAAAGGTCATCTTGCACGGTGTAGTTGACCGATCTTCCTTTCGGAGGACCAACCAAACCCTCTCCATATTCATCCACGTCTTCTTCAAATTCATGATCGCCATGATGTAAATCATTGGTTTGGGACCAATGTGAAGTGTTGGAGCCAACTCCCATTGTTGAGAAATATGCGTCATCAGTCAAACTACAAATAAGTTGAAGATAGTCAAGTTAAGGGGACGAATCAAGCGAATTGTCAAGCAAGATGGAGAAAAATACCTCCTGGTCATTTCATCGAGCACCCTATTTGCATCCTCCGGCGCAAAAAGCGACGGCTCCGGCGCGGGTGCCGGCGCTACGGGTGGCGGTGGCGGAGGCACCGCAGCGGCGGCGCCCACCTTCTTCTTCTTGGCTGCTGCCGCCGCCGTCGTCGCCGCCGCAATCGGGCGCTTGGGGGGGACGTTCCGCCACTGCGCACCGGGCGGCTGCGCGACGGCTCCGACGGTGTTCGGCCGTGGCGCCGTGAAAAGGCCGCGCGCGAGCCCCACGCCAGGATTTGGTGCGGCGCCGGCGGCGGGGTTGGTCACGCTCGCGCTAGGGTTTGCGGCGGCGCCGACGGGAGAGGGGTCGCGCACGTAGGGCGGGGTCGAAGGAACGCTCGAGTCGCCTTCCATCGCCGGAATTCCGCCAGCGGCACCGCACGCTAGGCGAAGAAAGGGCGACGGCGGGAGCAGTGGGGAATTTTCTGGGTGGTGGTTCTATCTCGCGCGCAATTTCCTTTGGCAGCACGCGCTGGCTCGGCCGCCTCAAATTCAGCGCAGGGAGTACCGCTCGGGCCCGCGCGCTGGCCCCTTTTTACCGCGCGCGGAGTTTTAGCGCGGCTGCTGGAGACGCCGAAACGGGTGCGCGCGCGCTATATCGGCGGTTTCTTGGGCGCGCGGCGTTTTTAGCGCTGCTGTTGGAGATGCTCTTAGCGCGTCGTGGAGAGGTCCCTGCAGCCTGCGCGCGCGTCTAGAGTTCGAATCCCCTTCACCCCATATTAAATTTTATTCCAAACTAGTACTGTAATCAGTCTGCACGGTCGGACCGGCTCCCGGTTCGTACAAAAACCGGAAAAATCGTCCCAAACCGGCGGTTCGACCGGAAATTATCCGGTTCACTTCCTTGTCCGGTCCTGTGCGCTAAACAGACCGGAAGAGGCGCTGGTTCCGGTTTTTTCCAGTCGAACCGGCGGTCCGGTCCGGTTTTTTCAACTAGGATACTATGTCGTCCGAAAGATCAAGGTGGCCTAGGCATTGAGTTGCTAGAAATTAAAAATAAATGTCTGTTAAGCAAATGGCTTTTCAAATTGTTAAATGAAGAGAGGGTTTGGCAGGAATTCCTATGCAACAAATACCTATGTGGTAAAACGTTAGCACAAGTTACACCTAAACCAACAGATTCTCCTTTTTGGAGGGGGTTACGGTTAAACAGGACTTTTTTCCCAAGGCTCGTTTGTTGTTGGTAATGGCCAAGGTACACGATTTTGGAAAGATACGTGGTTGGGTGTTCAGCCACTGTCAGTGCAGTATCCAAGCTTGTTTAATATCACACGTAATAAGAATGTTCTTGTTGCGGATATGGTTTCAAATGCTCCACCAATTAATATTCAGTTTCGTAGATCTTTAACTGGATCAAAGTGGACGGCCTGGCTAAGTTTGGTACGGAAGTTGATGACTGTTAATCTAACAACGGGGGGTGGTACCTTCAGGTGGAATTTGACCACCAATGGGTTATTCACGGTTAAGTCTATGTATACTGAATACATGAATGGACATACACCTTTCCTTCGTAAGTACCTGTGAAAAATGAAGGTTCCATTAAAAATTAAAATCTTCATGTGGTTCGGTAATCGGAAGGTGGTTCTCACAAAAGATAACTTACTTAAGAGGAATTGGAATGGTGATAAGAAATGTGTTTTCTGTCACCATGACGAAACGGTTGAACATCTTTTTATTTCATGCTCTTTTGCTCATAAAATCTGGAGATTGCTCCAGTTTACCTTTAACATTCCACCACCAGCAAGCCTATCTAATATGTTTGGATCCTGGCTTGGGGTGATTGATAAGAATACAAAGAATCGTATACGCATTGGCGTTTGTGCTTTCATTTGGGCAATATGGAATTGTCGAAATGATGTTGTTTTTAACAAAATTGAAAATGCTCACTTTTTACAGGTTGTTCACCGGGCTACTTACTGGATTACTATGTGGTCTTTCCTCTTACCGCACGACCAGCGACCCCTGATGGAGGCTGGCTGTACCCGTTTAATGACAGTGGTGCGGGCTATCCTCAACCGAGATGGGTGACAGCATGACAGAAGAATTTGCGCTTCCTAGAATTTTCACACGACTCTTATGTGGCTGGCTTGTAGTCACTTTGGATGTTTTCCTATACTTATTGTAATACTTTATACTCTTTAAATTCTAATAAAATGGCTGTGTGCATCATCACGATGCAGAGGCCGGGACACCCATTTACCTGGATTTATTCCAGGATTATCCGGCGCTATTCTTTCAGTGGTAGGTGACGTGCCCGTCAACAGCGAGGCGCCTGTGGTGACTTCGTCAACCTCAAGATCTGCCGGCTCAGTCCTTCAGAGGTGCTCATAGGGTAGGGTGTGCGTGCGTGCGTTCATAGGGGTGAGTGTATGTGCGTATTTGTGAGCGTCTGTGTTGTACTGTGTTCTCAAAAAAAGAAGCCAGAAGTGCATCGATGGACGTGTTTCACTTTAACGCCATGGTGGGGGAGGGCTCACTGTCCAGGATGGCAAGTGTATGGAGTAGAAAACAAGAAATCTAAGGAATCACACAAAAAGAAACTAAATAAATCCAACATATAAGGAATGATCATCTTCGTCTTCTATTCAGATGCACAATACATTGAAATCATCCGACTTTACATGCCCGTTCATCTGGTTTCAGCTGAAATCATCCCACGCGTTGCTGCGGAAATTGTTGGAAATATACATGATTTTGCACAGAATGAAGTAAAACAGTTTATTTCTATGTATGATAAAAATGTAGTAATTTGATCATGTCACTTAAACCATAAATGTAAATAAAACAATAAACATAGAGCTCTTACTGTTCAAATGAATGTGTGGATACATTTATTAACTCTGATTCTGTTTTAGCAAATGCATGCTTAGTTGTTAACAAAAGTGTATTAGAAATGTTTAAAATCGTCGTGTGGTGTTTAAGTATTCGTGTATGATCAATTGTGTTTCACATAGATATTTTTTTTACTTCCATACGCACCAAGTGCAATACAGACTTCTAAAATGAATATGTGTGGAAAGATGACTCATGGTCTTTTTTTAAATAGGACAACATAAATTACTGTGGTAATTAAAATGCAATATGTAGATAATATTAACTGAATCACTTCAGAGGAATGTCCTACAAATGTGTGTCATTTGAAAAATAAATGATTGTTGGGATTTGAATGATGATGTGGAAACACGCATGTACACCAAAATTGTTGTTTAATGACTTGTAGTGGGATTTGTCTATATATGATACTAGATGATACCCCACACATTGTTGTAGGGACGTTAGCATGCCAGATAGCTCGGGAAAGCGACAAAGTATGTCTATGAAAAGAAAGAGGCAGTTGGGCATGAGTACACAAATAAGAGTGAGCACAATGGAATGAAACACAAAATTAATTAAAAGTAAACATAAATTGTGTTTCTAGTGTCCTTGTTTGGAAGTCTTGTACATGTCCATGCCTTGTTCGTTGGAAATCAAGTTGACCTTTGGTAGTAAAGTATATCACAAAAGTACATCCTAATGGGAAAAGAAGAAAAATGTTCACCTTGCTTGCAAACCAGCAAGGAAGACACTAATCCTGACCAAGTTGTGGCACACTATTAGCAATGTCAAGAATAACAACTGAGATTATGATATATAAAATTTACAACATCATTTGAACATAAACACAACAACTTGTGATTTTCTAAATTGTCTATTTCTTAAAACGAGTGTATCCCCGTCCTCTGCATCGCCTGAATCACGCATCCATCTTTTAATGCAAGCTTGTGATTTCATAGGTGATTTGCTTTTCAGATCCGTGAACGAATACGAAGTGTTAAAATAATGGTTCGGAGAGGGAGTGCGGGATTAAGGCAAACAAACCGTGAAAAATGTGCAATTTTCGTGTCTCTTTGTTCAAGCAAATTATGTGAAACAACGAAGGATTCTATCTTTTGAAATTACATATAAGGGCCTATTTGATTCACATGATTCATAAGTGTTGAAGTAGGAAAAACACATATTAGATGTCGTGACAAGATGAATTAAACAACACTAAAAAACACGTTAGTTTCCAGTGGATGTTGATAATTGTTATTGAAATAAAGTAAAGTTTTCATGGCATAAGTCTTGTTTGAACCTTTTCTTCAGAATTGTAGGTACCATATACTATAGGAAAGTTCATATGGGTTCCAATCCTACAACCCAAATAAGTTTTAAAGGAAAATTTCTAAGGATTAATATGATTCTCTCAAATTCCTAGAATTCCCTTTGAACTAAAGAGATCTTAAAACTTGTTTGGTTCGTATGAAGGAAATAGTATAATTTTAACCCTACGGACGTACTACTTTGCGTGCAATTCCGACTGGAAGTCCAATCAAAGTGACCTTTTCCAGATTCAGCGGCTGCCTCAGGAGAGCCGTACCACTGGTCGTTCCAAAAGTTCATGGACATGCCACATGGACCAGAAGAGGCCAGCACGGTAAAAAATAAAAAACACGCACGAGTTATGCGGGCATGGTTTTGATCTAGTCTAAGCATAGCACTAAACTGAAGAGTGCTGTAAGAACCAGGGTAATGCTAAATGCGAAATGGACCGATAAGATTAGGGGATCACTCGAAGCATCGCGAGAATATGCTGAAATTTGGTGCCGAGACCATTCCTCGCAAGCCGCGCAACCAGGGTAATGCCAACGCTAGCTATTGTATTTGTATGGATCGTCGTGTCTATCCTTGACTAGCTATTTTACGGATCCTTGTGTCTATCCTTTTTTACAGTTGTGACATTGATTACAGCTTGTGACAAAGAGTTTTAAAAATAGGGCTAATGCTTTTCACTTGGTGAAAAACGACAAAATTGACCCTCAGACCTTTAGCATAAAATAAACCTATTTCGAAAATAATTTTGTATCTAACCCTTTCGGTAACGCCTGTATGGAGGCACTTGTTCACTACAGTTTATTTTGTACTACAGTTTCGTCTGAGGGTTAGTTTCAGTTTTATCGTTTTTCACTTTCACTTGAGACCCTTGTAGAAAAAGTAGGAAAATGGAAGATCTAAACGTCCCTTTATATAAAAAACGAATATTCCATCTCAACAACCATAAAACCGAATATTCCATCATCCAAATTAAAGCTTACAAAGATCCTAAAACGTCCCTTCATGGAGTAAACAAAAAACCTCCGGGAATGGTTAAATCGATCAAATGCACTTTGTTGCTTTTGCACGGACGTGAAGCTGGTTTCTCATGCTTGGTTAGCTTGAACGAAACATAATATATGCCATTGACATCTTAAGATTTACCACCCACTGGATTCTGGTCAAATCTCAGAAGCTGTAGCCGTATTCAGCCAATGATCGGTGGAAACTCAAATTTGTTCATCAACGGAACATGCAAGGTGGCAAACCGCTACTATGCTAAGGCTGGCCACAAAAATGACATTTAACCTGGTGATTTCAAGAGATTTGGCTTCAGTTTTATTTCTAGGTATGAGCCAAATCCTGAACGTTTGTTGGCTGACCACATGGCCACATGGGGGCTTGCACTGGAAACCTGAACATTTCTTTATTCACACCAAACTCCCGTTCTCTCAACCGTAAAGTTTGTCCGCTTGATCCATCTATCACAAGAGTACAACTGTGTCAATCCGTATACATCACATTGTCACAGCAGATAGTACAAAAGATCAAATGGTCAGAAGCTCAGCTCATCAGCAAATGCCTTAGCCAGCTTCTGAGAAGGGCTCAGGCTCCCACCACGGCTGATCCAGAGCGACTGGATCGATTTCTGGATCTCCATAGTCATGGCGCTGTCCACACTGCCTTGAGATATCCACCTGTGCGCCTTCTGCAGGTGCAGCTTCAGCGAGCTTGTGCTCAGCCCCACGTTCTTGTTGCATATTGGGCACACCTTCATCTCAGGACGCTTCTGCTGCCAGTCCATCGACACCTTGCCGTGCAGTCTCTTGTCTAGAGCTAGCAGGGCCTTTGCAAAACCGTCATTTGGTTGTGCCCGGCGATGTACTTTCTTCAGTAAGTTCCAGGCTTTCGCGAGAGTGAAGCCCCTGGACAGATAAATGTCATTATTTTTTTGTCTTGAAAGCCAAAAGAGTATCAGGCATGAAGAAAGCAGTCCTAGCCATGAATGAAATGAGGATGAATAAGCTAGGATTCTTACTTTCTGAGCATCAAGTAGGCAAGGACAACTGTGGCACTCCGACTTTTCCCTTCAAAGCAATGAATGAGAACCTTACCCCCAACAACATAGACCCGATCGATAAAATCTGATGCTTCTTCAAAAAGATCACTGATGTTTGCATCATCATCGTCACTAATCTGCCGAAGGTAACATCGTTTTCCATCAATACGAAAAGAGTCAGTATATATAACAAAACACTAAACCAGAAGTTGACGCTCTTACTGAGAAGTTCTTGTATTGAAAAAGATCAGGAAACTGGGTATCAGATTGACCAATCTCATTCGAACACAAACACAGTATATGGGTAATGCCCAAATGCTGAAGAGTGTACTTAGACCTTGCAGCGAGAGCCCCACCTATAAATAAGTTGTTGATCACAAGAGAAGGTCGCTCAGTATTTGCAGCATCAGACACCAAGGCTATCCTTTCAATGATGTGCTCAAGACGCACCTGCAAGTTATTTATCATCAGCCTAGTTGCTCGAAAATATATGTACTGATTTAGACAAATTTCGTCACCCACCTTTAACTCATAGGCATCTCCCACCATGTTGTTCTCAGTTCCATCAAAGAATCCAGAATGAAAATTGTTCTCCTGACAAAATCTGATCACATCGTTCTTAAACGCTTCATTCCATTGTTCTATCTCCTTGAGCAACTCAGGATCTAGATCAACCTATTGCATCACAATAGCACTTCTGACTTAGTTCACCATTAACATTATTGCAAAACCCAAGCCAATCTCATACTCATGAAGCGGCCAGTTGAGATGGTCAGCTAGGCAAATGTATTTTTGACAGCAGGACAATCTTTCGGCTTAATATGTTATAGAATATCAACGCTACATGTAAGATTTTTTTTAAAAAAATATATATGTTCTATACACTGATCAACTTGACTACACAATCATATAAGTAATCTTTAGGGCCAGCAACGGGCTGAAACATTGTGGGGCTCAAATGCATGATTACTACAAAATATGCATTGCCTTCAAGAATATAAAATTGCATTGGCTTTATGCATGAACTTTCACTTGTATGGGATGGTTTTGCAAAGTTGCGGCTTAGTTGACCCACAACTTCAACATGGCAGTGCCACTGTTGGGTGTGTTTTGAAATTTGAACACAAGTAGATTGACTTTTCAGTTTGGTACTCAAAACTCTTACCTTTGGAATCTTGTGAAAATCACGAAGTCTCATTGTCATTCTTAGACTTCGGGAGCATCTGCACTCCCCTTCGAATGTTTATTGCTCCAACTGTCCCTGGACATAGGAGAGACTGAATCAGAGCTTCCCCGGGATCCAGCAGAGGATGTCTTTGTTGCTGATTTAAGAACTCCAGAGTCACTATGAAGTTCACTGTTTAGTTGCTTATTAAGTGGGCAAGGAGTACTGTAGTTGACTCCTGGAGATGGAAAATCCGACATTGCAATATCATTATGGTCAGATTCCTCAGAGCTTTTAGTGATTATGGACGAGAAAACTCGCAGAACGCCGTCCAATTTTTGGTATAGCTGGAGAAGAAACAGATGGAACCCCTCCAAATCCCTAAGAGCTGCACGAAATGCCACTCGGAATTCGTGAATCGCAGAAGCATTTTCTTCATCCGAAAGAGAGCAACAAGAATCAATGGAAGTAATTGCCTCATCAGGTCCAGCAAGCCCAAGCTTACCACCAGAAATTTCAAATAAGATATTTGAGGAGTAGTCCGAGTTATTCAAAATGAGCTCTACAACTTTGGGATATCGTTCATGATCTTTCACACGTCTCCCTGCAGGTGGGCGACGGGGCACCCCAGTGTCAATTGCTACAATGTGGAAAGTCCCGCTCGTACTTCCAGCATTTTCTTGCCTAATTTTAAATGCATCTGCTTTTCCTGACATGAGGTCCACCTCAAGAGAATCTAATCTTCCATTTGCAGAGTGAAACCGTTTCTCTTTTTGGAACATATTAGCAATCAGTGGATTCGAGCTCTCTGAAGTGCTCTTTGAATCCTCAAATATGTCCACACTGGGGAAGGATGATCTATCTGAAATCATCAGGTTTGCAGGATTGCCACGCCAACCAAGCTGACGGCATGGGAGCCTATCCTCATTCCTGAGTATCAGATCTAGCATCAAGACCCTTCCAAGGGATGAAGAAGTAGCACACGCAACTTGACGTGAACTGAACGCCTTTGAACTCTCAAGCAGAGGTGACCCATGGATATAGCTGACAAACAAGGTAACAATTAACATCTCATGTGCAGTTCAGAGTGGAAAATGCTGTATTATCATATTTGTACTAAGGGCTAGCAGTACCTCATTAGAAGAAGACATCGGCTTAGCTCAAGAGCTTCCAACAACTCTGAGCAAGTCATCTCACCGGCCTCATCATTATTTGAATCCGCTATTGCTCGTGCACTTTCTGCAGCATGTATAATCTCATGCCACTCCAGGCTAGAATTATGTACCACTCTAGCCTGTAGTTGTTAGAAGAAGCTCAATAAGAAATCAAATGCTAATTGATGGCATAAAATTTAACTATTCACTGGGGTTGGCAAATACTTGTGGTGTCTGGACTCCAAGCAAGCGTGCAAATTCATAACCCAAAAGTTCTGCCTGTGTTGCCATCTTTGATGCTGCAAATTTTATAACAGCTGCTTCTTCTTTTGTAAACCGTTGTTACTTAAAGAATTAAATAGAGCAAAGAATACAACGCCACCAGAGTTCACAGTCATCTATAAAAGACAGGAACATGAAAGCAGAATGTCAAATGCACGAGTAAATAAATACAAAACCACGGGAAAAAAGTATAATATATAATCCACAAAATGTAAATCCATGTTGGAGCCCTGCTAACTGCCTTGAAAATTGGTCTCCAATATGGAAAAAGAAGTACAGACCAATACTTATTTTTCGCACTAGCAAATTGTAGGAAGAATATTCAACTCGGCATCATAACATACAAGAACAAACCTCAAGAGCTTTAGTCATCTCATCTTCAGAGTGTTCTGAACTATTACTGTGTTCTGTATGGTGCAGAGATGACAGCATATTCCATGAGAAGTCAGATGATTCAATGTTTAATGCAGAAGCATTCCCAAGCCTCTCCCATACGCTTATTTCAGCAGGCTGATCAAATGTAGGATTTTTTTCTCTGTTTGCTGGTTCTGCTTTAACCACTTGCTCACTATAGTGAGCACAGTAACAAAACAATGATAGCATTAGTACAACACGAATAACAAGCTGATTTACCAGCATATGATCAACTAGGTGGCACAAGGAAATTAAACCTCTACATGTTAGAAGTAAAACAAACTGAAAGGAATAAACTAGAGAAATTGAAAAGAGGATTCAATCTTCTTTCCTAGGTGAGTGTTCAGGTAAGGTTTCATAAACTATTTGCATATCATTTCCCTATGCTATAATGCGAGAAATTCACCAGAAGTATTTTTTAGAAATATCAGAATAATGATCCGACAGAACCAATAAGAGGGTTACAGACACATTTAAAATTTTAACAGAAAATAAAAAGTTAAGCACTAGCAAGTGCTAGGATTTAGATTAATTTAGACAAGCAACCTGAAGTCTGCGCTCCTAAATAGTGAGAAGCTTCCACTTGGCATCACTTCAATCCTTGAACTGCTACGCGGGAATCCTGATGGACGGAATGTTCCACTCCGCTTACGTACCAGCGACACCCATTTCTCGAATGTTTGTGCTGGTGTTGAGATATCACCACCAAAGAGCAAAGAAACCACCTACACACAAAACATTAGGGAAATCCAAACGGGTGTAATCTGAGGCGTTGCTCACTAACGAGAACCAAGACACATTAAACGATAAATGAATACTGGAAAATGAAGTACTTACTCGAGAGGTTAGCTTCAGCTCTCTCTCCTCCTCGTTTTCCTACAAGAAATATTAATTTTGTTATATAAACTATTAAGTCTGCAGCAGGTATAAATATTAACAGCAGATATGTAGCATACTCCACCAGCATGGTTTGATCGATGATAGCTTTAAGATAAAAAATATACAGCAGAAACATAACAAGATCGGCTCTTTCTAAAATGAACCAGATAAAGTTGGTGCCAAATTCACAACTACAAACAAGCAGAGTAGTGCAAGAGGGTGCAGACCTAACAATAGAATGGGAAGAACTCCAGCGACTATCCTTATGTTGGGGGAATAGTCAAATTAAGGTCTTAGTTCCCGGAGTTGCATTGAAAATTCCCGGTTTTTTGCACGTCTTCTTAGAAAGTTTAATTTTGTATAGTCAAAAGCTATAAAACTGATGGAGACTAAATGGCAACAGATCGCGGGATATGTTCGCTTCCAAGCCCTAAATCCAATAAAATATAATGTCTTCCTCGCGTCGATGAGGGGGTACTCACATATACTAGCCTAGCGAGTAATGCATTGCTTCTCGCCACCGAATCGAGAATTCGAGATCAATTGTCAAGGTAGCACGCGCATTTGGGTTTTGGCTGTTTAACCCAGCCCTGAAGCATATTCTTGGGCTCTTTCCCAAAAGGCCCCAAATCACACCCTAAGAACAACCCTGAACACACCGAATCGGTCCCAGATCGCACCGAACAACCAGTAAACAGAGAAGAAGCGAGCTCACCCTGTGGGGAGGAATCGGCGGCGCCTCCTGCTGCTTCTCCGCCTCTTCTTGCCGCACTGCCCGCTGTTCCATGGAGTTTTTTTTTTTTTTGACCGGCGTTCGGGTATATTGAACCCAACGTGAACCGAACACGCAACCTTCTGATCTGGAGTCAGACGCGCTACCATTGCGACACGGATCCGGTGGTCGCTGTTCCATGGAGTTGACGGCCCAGGCGCCGAGGCGCGTGGTGTGATATAATCCTACGTAGGTATTGACCGCCCGCGACGGCGCATACGGCCGGCTAGCTCCCGGAAAAGCGGGCCGTCAAATCCGACGGAAATGTGAGGTTCTCGCGCGGGGTTTCCTCCCCCGGTCCGGAACTTTCCGTCTCGGTGTCGGCTTTTTCCTGTAATGGAGGGGGAGAGAGAGAGGATGGAGTCGGTGAGGGAAGGGGCGGATTGGGAAGACGAAAGTAGAGAGCGGAGTGAAGGGGATCACTGAGATGTGGAGTGGTTACCTGAAAGTGGAAAGTGGTTTCTTTTTTGAACAGGTGGAAAGTGGTTTCAGTTAGAAATTGCTTCTCGCGACGCGTGGCTCTCCTACTTCCACTGTCCCCTTCTCTTATTCCTCCAAACCTTTCTATACTCTTCCATGAGACAACTCCGGTGACGCCGCCGTGAACGGCAGAGAGCCAAGGCTGGCTGTGACCGGGGATTTTTGAACAAAACGGGCAATTTGCCTCATTTTATTTAAAAAAACAGAAGAGAATTGACCGGTTCATTTGCAGGGGAACCGGCCGAAAACCCGTACAAATGCACCAATGCCGTCATATGACCACATTAGGCACTCCACCACAGCCAACCTGGCTACCCACACGAAACACCGACACACAGGAAGACCCTCGTCGAGGTTGCCACCGAGCGTCATCGTCATCACTCCTCCTCGAGCCAGCGACTCCGACTTCGCCAGCATCTTCCCAAACAGAGCCTCACAGATGGCGTCGAGCCCATGCCGGCCTATGCCACCAATTGGCCACACGCGCCAAGGAGAGACAGCTCCAACTCAGACAACGAGCTTCAAAGGGAAATATGTTGTTCTTGCGCCGACCGAGCACTCCACCAAGACCACCGGCGGCCGGTCATCGTTGCCGCCTGGACACACTCCACCGCAGCTCCGACTCCACAGCAACACAGCGAAGCAGAAAACCCATCGGACACGCCGGGAAAACCGACTACCGAAGAACAGCCGCGACCCGACCTCAGCTCGAGGCGTCATCTTTGCCAAACTTCACCCTTGGACCTCGCGCTGCTGCCCGGCACCACGCCCCCTTCACCGAACCCCTGGCCGTAGGCGACTCCGAGACGATGCCCCCAAGAAGGTAAGAGACGCAGAAGCGCCTCCATCGTCCGATCCCGGATCTGAGGTTTCCCTCCGGAGTCAAGCCGCGGGGGAGGGGAGAGCACACCGCCCGACAACGCTTCCAGGAAAGTCCGTGACACCCGCGGGCGTCACCATTGCCGGCTCCGGCCAAACCAAAGCAAGGATTTCTCCCGGATGTGCTCCGCCACCTACCACCTGAACAGCCGCCAACAAGCCACCGCCACGCGCGCCGAAGCCCGCCGAACCACCAGTCCCAGCCGAGACAGCGCCACACCTCCAGGCCGAGCAAGCCGGCGCAGCACAGAGCCGAAACAAGAACAAACCTTGTCGCAGCTTGAAGTGCAGCCCCGGGCTCCCCGCCGCCGGCCAGCCCTCATCGCCGCCCTCATGGCCGAATCAGACTGCCCACCGCCCCCCGCCGGGCGGAGACGAGCACCGCCACGGCCGGGCTCCAGGGCCGCCGCCCTGAGCATCACCGGCCTCCGCGCCGGCAGGCACGCTTCCGGGGCCGCCGCCCCGGCGTCCTCTCGCCGACGAGCCGGCCGACAGCGCCCCAGCCGCGTCGACCTTCCGCAGGCAGAGACCAGCAGAGAGAGCACACCCCCGCCGCCAGTTGTGTGGCAGCGGGGAGGCCGCCACCGCCGCGGCACAGAGGCCGGCGGCGGCAGCGGCGGGGAGAGGCGCGGGGGAGAGCCGCTGGCGCGAGGAAGGGGCCCCCCGGTGTCGCCTGGGTGCGACACGGGGGGGGAGGAGGCCGCAGAGCGGCGGCGGAGGGCTTGGCGGCGGCGGCGGCGCGGAGGCGGAGCTGGGTCGCGGGAGCTAGGGTTGGGTGGGGGATTCACGGCTCGGAATGATTATTTTGGTCATTGTGACCGGGATTAGACTTAGAGAAAATTCTTTATACGATACTCTCTTAAAATTTCATGGAAAAGCCTGGTTATCCCGGCGCGTCGCGTCCTGTCGGGGCTACCCCGGGTAGGGTCAAGGCTTGGCATAAAGATGAGTTTAAAGATATGCCAAGGTACGGAAAGGGCCGACCTGTTTGGGCCTGGGAGTGTCCGAGCTGCATCTTGACCTGGAGGACATAAAGGCCGACCTATCTTGGCCCCAGAGGATCCGAGGTATCCCGTTGGACTGGGCCGAGGTTCACTGTCCGAGCTATGTTCAGCCGACCTAACTATCTCGGTGCTATGGTTTGTATTGTGAGAGCAGGAGAAGCTGTTGGAAGGAAGTAAGATCCGACCTGGTAAAGATCTTAAGCGCAAGACCCGAGGTACGGAGCCCGTCACATCCGTGCCGAGCTAACCGAGGTGGTCGGCTGTAGGTCGGGCAGGAGTCAATGCTCCTGTCACTTCCTGCCTGGTACAAGAGCGCCTGACGCGGGAGCGTCTGTCACGGAGCCTGGCAGAGGCGTGCCCCGGTTCGGCGGGGCTGCACGTCTCTGACCGCTGACCACGCGGGATCTGGGAAAAGGCTACGAGGTAGCTCTGCCAGGCCACGTCCTGTCTCGTCAGAGGAGACATGCTAATTCTGCCGTTAGGCAGCAGGAGATGGCCAGGCCACGTCCTGTCTCGGTCACAGAGACATGCTAGTTCTGTCGTTAGGCAGCAGGAGATGGGCAGGCCACGTCTTGTCCCTGACAGAGGTACGGTGGTGACTGGTGCAGAGGCATGGCAACAGTGTTCAGCGAGGGGCACAACGGTAACTCGGCTGGCCTATATAGTGGGCTTCACCCCCCTCCTGCTTGAGGGACAAACGCACCGATCGATCGACCAAGGAGAGAAGGAGATACAGAGAGAAACCCCGGATTCAAGCAGAGAGAGCTCGGAATTCCCTTTCCCCCCCGTTGTAGCTCCATCTTCTACCTCAAGTTCTCACCTTTGTATCATCATACAGCTCGAGGAGCGGCTTGTACTTGTCACCTTGAGCTATACACCGAGTAGGATATTGCTGCAGTAGGGTGTTACCTCCACAAGAGGGCCCCGAAGCAGGGTACATCGTGGTGTGCTTTGTGTTCTTGGTTTCTTGGTTTCTCTTTCGTGTTCTTGCGTGTTCTTGCGTGTGCACTTCTTGAGTGCATAAACCCTCCCCGGATTCCCCCAACGACCATTCGGCCCCATCTTAGCCATACCCATGGCATCTGCCGTGATCCCACCACGACAGTTGGCGCCCACCGTGGGGCAGATTGAGGCGTTGGAGGGAGTTTACATCCGGACGGGCTCAGGCGAGCCTGTTCTTTCCGGGCTTATCGCCAAGATCGGTGAGTTCACCTTCATCAGTGACAATGCGGGGTGCTTCGCTGGCAAGCCCTTCCCCGAGCATGGCTTCACCATGATGCTCGGCAGCTTCGTCACCTATGTTGCTGTCGAGGTTGTTCGCGGGTACCCGGAGCAGGTGCTCGTGGACGACGAAACTCCTCTCCTCGCGGCTTTAGGTCGGCGTATCACTCGCCCCGAGAGCTGCGTGGAGGTGATGATGACTGGTCCGGTTGATGCCGCTGGCAAAGTAGATGCCAGCAAATCCAAGCCGGCCGAGGTTGCTAAGGTGAGATCCGCAAAGCCCAGGCTAGAGAAAGAGTTGCCTGGCACCCCCGAGCTGCAGGGCCGAGGTGCGACCCTAGTAGAAATAGTGGAGACACTGGCAGACCCAGTAAATCCAGGAGTGGATGTAGTGGTGACTGTGGCCGACCTAGAGGCGAAGCGTGTCCTGCTGCAAAAGGAGCTGTAGCAATGATAACAGCTAGAGATGAGTTCAATAGAGATTTGCGTGAGTACAATGCGGCAAATGGCTTCACCTCGTAGCAGTTGATACAAATAGGGGAGCCGAGATGCGGCAGAGAGGCAAGGGCTCAATGATGAGATAAACAGGAGGCTCGACCTACCACCTCGGCTAGGAGTGAGAGTCGCGTGTCGACTGGAAGGCCGGTATATAGTTCCCCTGCTAAGAACCTTAGAGCTACCGAGGCAGGCAGGGCCGAGCTATCCGGGTTGACTGGAGATGCATGGCGTGCGCAGCAGAAGCGAGTCAACGAATTAGTGTATGTAGCTAACCAGCAGAATGAGGCTCTCCGCAGAGCATATGCCGGGGCTGGTGATTCGGAGTTGGTTTATTCAGCCAGGCCAGTTAGTCAGGTGTCCAAGGGGCAAGCCTCATCTCCACTCGTCGGAGGAGCCGATCGAGCCCGGAGTGTCACCTCGGGTCAGAACAAGCAGCTGCAGATGTATGATCCGGTGTTAGCAGCAAAGCAGAAGGTGGGCCAGGCAATGCTAGCCGAGCTAAGGAAACCCCGGTCAAGGTAATACTAGCCGAGCTAAGTGAAACCCCGGTCAAGGTAATGCAAGCCGAGCTAAGGGTAACTCCGGTCAGGGAAATCAGAATGGCGGGCAAGCAGCGTCGGCTGGCCGAGGTAAACCACCTCCGCCCCCGAGGTATCAGCAACAACCTCGGCCGCAGGGGCAATATCAGCGAGAGCCGGAGTATGTTCAGCAACCTCAGAATGTCGGTCAAGGCGATGACCGATACGATGATGGAGACTCGGCCATGGCGCGAGCTGGATACCACAGAGTGGATGGGGCTTGGGACCTCGGATAGGAGCTCGGATGTTAGCTCCAGGCGATGTTCGTAACAAGCTGGATAGAATCTACTTATCCGAGCAACTGGAGGAGGAAGGCCCTCCTGGTCCGGCGTGTTTCGGACCTCGGATCATGAAGGAGCCACCACCGCCAGTATCTCAGTTCCAGTTAGGTCGGAACACCAAGCCATACAACGGGAGCACCAAGCCGCAAGATTGGCTGACAGATTATGTATCCTCGGTGCACATAGCGGGGGCAATCGCCGATGGGCGGTCCGGTATCTCCCGCACATGTTGGAAGGTCCAGCTCGGATCTGGCTGAATAATTTGCCGGAGTATAGTATCAACTCCTGGATAGACTTGGAGCTGGCGTTTAACAGCAACTTTGCTAGTACATACAAGAGGCCAAACCGACCTCAGCTCCTGGCAGCATGTAAGCAAGATGATCATGAAACTGACCGAGAATTCTTAACTCGGTGGAGCAATGTTCGGAATTCCTGTGAAGGAGTTGTAGAGGCACAGGCCATTTCCTGGTTTGCAGATGGTTGTCGACATGGCAGCATGCTGTGGCAGAGGCTCCAAAGAGATATGCCGAAATCCCTAGCAGAGACAATCCGGATTGCAGATTCTTATGCTCTGGGTGATCCGATGCAGCCAGCAGCAGAGGCAGTGGCACGTAACAGAAGGAGGGAGCCAATAAACAACCGGCTCGGACCAAGGTGTAATGACCGCCAAGAGTTCGGACAAAAGAGGAGGGAGCCGGACTACCCATACACCTCGAACCAAGTTGCAGCGGTGAACCCGGATCAGCCCGGAGCTGGAGGTGTCCAGAGGCCGAAAATCAATGGTCCGGCATTTAGTCCGAACCCGGAGCCACCCTTGACTTATGAATCAATGATAGATGGTCCTTGCTGTTACCATACGACCGACCCGCGCAAGCCAGCCAACCATTCAACCCGGCAGTGCAGCTGGAACCGAGCAGGACCACCTCAGAGATTTCAGCCGAGGCCTAACCCAAATCTGTCCGGAGCAAATGTTACCCCGATAACCACTGCACCTCCTCCGAGGCCTGCAGCAGCAAGGCCCGTGAATGTTGTGAATGTCCGAGGTAATAACAACAATAATGGTGCCGGACCAAGTCAGCAGTATGAATACCCCGGAAATGACTATAGAGAGGCTCATGCGAGCTATGTGGTCTTTGTGACCGAGCCAACTGACAAGAAGAGCGTGCAGAGGCGTGCCATGGAGGTGAATGCAGTAATGCCGGTGGTGCCGACCTATATGAACTGGTCTGAGCAGGAGATCACTTGGAGCAGGAAAGACACACCTCGGATCATGCCGAGCCCTGGAAAGTATGCCCTGGTGGTAGATCCGACGTTGTGTGGGCCTACCAACAATGTGAGGTTTACCCGAGTTCTGGTGGACAATGGCAGTGCCATCAACATCATGTACCGAGACACAATGGTGAAATTGGGCATATCGCCAAATCAGTTGATGCCAAGCAGTTGTACTTTTCATGGGATTGTGCCTGGCGTTTCCTGTGCACCCATGGGCAAGATATGGGTGGATGTAGCATTTGGAACCAAGGATAACTGCCGAGTTGAGAGTATCGAGTTCGAGGTGGTGGACTTGGAGAGTGCATACCATGCATTGCTTGGAAGGCCGGCTCTGGCCAAGTTCATGATTTCCACCCATGTTGCATACCTGAAGATGAAAATGCCAGGGCCTAATGGGATCATATCCATCTCGGGTGACTACAAGCGAGCCATTCAGTGTGCCTCGGCGGGGTCTAATCTGGCCGAGTCTTTGGTGATCGCAGCGAGAAGAAGAAGCTGCATCAAGTGGTGGCAATGGCGCAGTCAACACAGCTCGGCATGTCCGGACTGATGAGCCCGGACTCAACTGCAGCATTCGAGGTGCCCAAGGAGACCAAGAAGATCCCCATTGACCCGGAGCACCCAGAGCATATGGCCATCATTGGGACCGGGCTGGGCGAGAAATAGGAAAGCGAGCTCTGTCACTTCCTCCGTGAGAATCGGGATATCTTTGCATGGTCGGCTAAGGACCTGCCTGGTGTTCCGAGGGAGTTGGCAGAGCACTCTTTATTTGTCAGGCCGAGGTGAAACCGGTGAGGCAACCGACCCGTCGTCTCTCAGACGACCGAAGACAAGTGGTGCTGGACGAGCTGGCTAAGTTGCTTGCAGCCGGGTTCATTATGGAGGTGCTGCATCCGGACTGGATATCCAATCCGGTCTTGGTGGAAAAGAAGAAAGACGAGCCAGCCGTGGTCAAGGTGTGGCGCATGTGCATTGACTTCACTAACCTCAACAAGGCGTGCCCGAAAGATCCGTTTCCATTACCTCGGATTGATCAAGTGATTGATTCCACTGCTGGTTGTGAACTGTTGTCTTTTATCGATGCGTACTCTGGTTTTCACCAGATACCACTGAACCCGAAGGATCAAATAAAGACTGCTTTTATTACCCCGTATGGGGCGTATTGCTATCGTGTCATGTGTTTTGGTCTGAGGAATGCCGGGGCAACTTATCAGAGGTGTATGCAGAAATGCCTGCACTCTCAAATGGGCAAAAATGTGCAAGTGTATGTCGATGATATCGTCATCAAAACTAAGGAGAAACGTACTCTCCTCGAGGATCTCGAGGAGACATTTGTGAATTTGAGAAAATATCGGTTGAAGCTTAACCCGGACAAGTGCACCTTTGGTGTCCCGGCTGGAAAGTTGCTTGGATTCCTGGTGTCTAGCCGAGGTATCGAGGTTAACCCGGCCAAGATCCGAGCTATTGAGAACATGAAATTACCGAAGTGTTTGAAAGATGTGCAGAAATTCACAGGGTGCCTAGCCTCGTTGAGCCGATTTGTAGGTCGGCTGGGAGAAAAAGCCTTACCTTTGTACCAGCTCATGAAGAAAAGTACCGGGTTTACATGGACCCCGCAGGCCGACGTGGCGTTCAATGAGCTGAAAAAGATGTTGTCCACTGCCCCGGTGTTGGCGTCACCATTGCACAATGAGCCGATGTTACTTTACATTGCGGCCACAAACCGAGTTGTAAGTGTGGCAGTGGTGGTGGAGCGCGAAGAAGGTGGCAGGTCGGTGCAGAGACCGGTGTATTACTTGAGCGAGGTGATCTCTACCTCGAAGCAGAATTACCCTCACTACCAGAAGATGACGTATGGTGTCTACCTGGCGGTCAAGAAGTTGAAGCATTATTTCCAGGAGCATCCCATGACGGTGGTGTGCGAAGCTCCAATCTCGGAGATCATCGGGTGCAAAGATGCAACTGGCCGAGTTGCCAAATGGGCGATTGAGGTGTCTCCATATGCACCACATTATGAGAGAAGAGATGCAATTAAATCCCAGGCGTTGCCGGACTTCTTTTGTGATTGGGCCGAGATGCAGTATGAGCCACCCAGGCCGGACTATAATTATTGGAAAATGCATTTTGATGGGTCCAAGACAAAGATCGGGCTGGGGGCTGGAATAGTCCTCACCTCGCCGAAGCGAGATCAGCTGAAATACGTGCTGCAGATTCATTTCTCAGCATCAAACAATGTGGCGGAGTATGAGGCCTTAATCCATGGCCTCAATGTGGCGAAGGAGATCGGTATCCGGCGTGTGGAGTGCTTCGGCGATTCCGACCTGGTGGTGCAACAATCTTCTGGAACTTGGGATGCTCTGGATGCCAACATGGCGTTATATCGGTTCCATGTGCAAAAGATATCCGGGTTCTTTGAAGGGTGTGAATACAGGCATATACCTCGGACAGAAAATAATGCTGCCGACGTGTTGTCAAAGCTCGGTTCATCTAAAGAGGCAGTACCACCTGGAGTAGCCCTGAATCACTTGAGAACTCCTTCAATCAAACCTTCTCCTGAATCCGAATCTATTTTCATCCCGGCGGAGCAAGAGCCGGACCTGTTCCAATGGAGGTAGACGTCGGATGCGTTTGGTCGGACCCGGGGACTGCGTGGCAGAGCTCGGGGACTGCGCACCGAACCTCGGGGACTGCTCATCAAGACTCGGGGACTGGTCGCAGGATGGTGGAGGAAATAATGGAGGAGATTATGGTGGCCGAACCAATGGAGGTGGACGAGAATTTTTTCCTTTGCACCCAGTGCCGGAGTGGGCGGAGCAAATCATGAAGTTCATAACGGAGGGAAGCTTGCCAAGTGACACAACCGAGGCTAGGAGAATCCAAAGGAGGGCAAGGCGTACACCATCATCAACAAGGAGCTCTATAAAAGAAGCGTAACCGAGGTGTTGCAACGGTGTGTCGAGCCAGCTGAAGGCAAGGAGATGCTTTTGGAGATCCACCAAGGAGAGTGTGGTCATCATTGCAGCACAAGAGCTCTGGTGGCCAAGGTGTTCAGGCATGGGTTCTATTGGCCCACTGCTCTTGCTGATGCAGAGGCCATAGTCCGGAGATGTGAAGGATGCCAAAGGTTTGCCAAGCAAACGCATATGCCAGCCTCGGCGCTCAAAACAATTCCTATCACTTGGCCGTTTGCGGTATGGTGTTTGGATATGGTGGGAGAGTTCAAACCAGCCCGAGGTAACATGACGCACATACTGGTGATGGTGGACAAGTTCACCAAGTGGATCGAGGTGAAACCAATCCGGAAGTTGGATGGTCATTCAGCAGTGACTTTTTTGAAGGAGATCATTCTGCGATATGGGTACCCCCATAGCATTATCTCGGACAACGGCACGAACTTTGCTGTTGGAGAATTTGCTCGGTTTTGCATGAACAAGGGAATCCGGCTGGACATAGCCTCGGTGGCACACCCGGAGTCTAATGGACAAGTGGAAAGATCAAATGCTCTAGTGTTGGCCGGCATCAAGGCTCGGCTCATTGAACCACTGCTGAAAACGCCGGGGTGTTGGATAGATGAGATACCAGCAGTACTGTGGGGTCTAAGGACCACGCCAAATCGATCAACTGGCTATACGCCATTTTTTATGGTCTATGGGGCAGAAGCTATGCTACCCACTGACATCGAATATGATGCGCCCAGAGTGGCAATGTACACTGAAGCCGAGGCAAAAGAGGCTCGGGAGGATGCAGTAGATCTGCTTGAGGAAGCTAGAGAATTGGCCTCATCTCGGTCAGCAATATACCAACAAGGTCTCCGACGTTATCATAGCCGGAGTGTCAACCCTCGTGTGTTTCACGAGGGAGATTTGGTGCTGAGGCTGGTGCAGCGCAAGAAAGGTCGGCACAAGTTGTCACCTCCATGGGAGGGACCGTTCATTGTGAGCCGAGCTCTGCTCAATGATTCGTACTATCTAATAGATGCGCAGGAACCAAGGAAGATGGGCTGGACAACCCCGGATCAGAGGTCAGGCGACCATGGAATATAGCTCTACTCCGACCTTTCTACTCATGAAGGGCGCAATGTATGTACCTCGGTTAATCCTTAATGAAATGTCGGCACTCCGAGGTTGAAGCTCGGGGACTGCCTCGCTCTTGTGCTTGTGTTTTATTTCTGTTTGTCAATTTCGTTCATATGCCGAACTATTTTGAACCTCGTCTCAAACTTCAAGTAATGTATGCTGTGTAACTAATCTTGTGACTCGACTGACGAACGCCGAAATGGTAGTCAAGAGCAAAGATGAAAAAACGTGGGAAACATGAAAATGGACTCGGGGACTCGGTCCAAAAATATAGTTCGGCATGTGTCGTTTACTAACCCCTGTCTTTACCTTTCGTTTATGTCGGATGATTTTGAAACACACCTCGACATTTGCTAAGTACTGTATGCTATAAACAACAATCTTGTGACTCGACTGTCGAACGCCAAAATGGTAGACAAGAGCAAAGAATGCCAAGTATAGTAAACACGAAAGTGAACTCGGGGACTCGTTCCAAAAGGGTTCGGCATAAATTCTTAGAAAAGCATGGTTCGGATAGCAAGATAATAGTACTGGTAGCAAGGCAAACTACTTAAGGTCTGTTACATCTGCACCCGGCATACCGGGGATTTAATGTTTTGCTTGAGACAAGTTCAGGCCTCGGAACCAGAGACCTCGGTCGCCGAAGTTGTGGTAGGGGACCTCGGAAGCAGGAGCCTCGGGCGCAGGAACAACCTCGGGCGCAGGAACACCTCGGTCGCGGAAGCAACCTCGGTTGTTGGAGTGGATGCCGGGGTGTCCGTCACGTCGGGGGAGATCACCTCGGTGGCTACGGCTTTGCCGGACTTGCCCTTGGGTTCGGAGGTTCGTCGAAGCTGAAGTCATCATCAGAATCCCACCTCGGTTGTTTTGCCGGCCTTGCCCTTGGAGCTCTCAGGCTCGTCAAAGTCAATTTCCTCGCCGTCAGAACCTTCTTCACCGGACTCTCTTCCTCGTCCGAGCTCTCTTCATCCTCAGAATAGAGGCGCCCTCATCAAAGGTCCGGGTGTTTGCATAACTAGCAAAGAGGTCGGCTGCTGCTTGGCGTTTCGCAATGCCATCAGGGGTGGAGTTCCAAGGAGAGCCCCTGCGCAGGGAGGTAACCGTGTGGATCTCAACAGATTCATACCAGACAGCACGAACACCAGGGCCTTGTCCGCTCCAGCCCGAGCTGATGAGCATCTCCACTCCCGAAGTCTAGCCTCGGCTCCTTTCAGCTTCGTGGCGAGCTCGTCGATGCAAGTGGGAGTCTTACCTTGGGCCAGAGGGCACGGTGGACCTCGATGGCAGCATCAACCAGCTTGGTTCCAATGGCTGAGCGGCCTGATCCGAGCATTAAGGGCAACAAGGTGGTCCTGGATATCCCAGCTTTCGCTGAGGGTTTCTGTCTCAGCCCTCTTTGCCCGAGCTGCTTGAACTTCGCGGATAGCCTTGTCCTTGGAGTGCTCAAAGTTCTCTGAAGAAGACAAAAAGGCTGTCGCTGAAATAAGGCATACGGTGGCACGGGGTGTAGGTCGGCAGAAAATAAGGAAAAGGGGAGAAGAAACTTACTGTCCATTTGGTGATTAATCCGAGCGAGCTCGGACAACCAGCTTTTCGATATAGCTCGGAGGGCGATAAGTTCGGCTTCGGCCGAGGTGGCGCGGCTCTCCAGGGTCTTGGCAAGCTCTTGCTGCTGTTCGGCGGCCTGGTCTTTGACCTTCATAGCGTCCTCCACAGCAGTTTTGGCTTCATTAGCCCGGTTCAGCTCTTGTTGCAGCCGAGCTATTTCATCTTCGGCTGTCTTCAACTTGGAGGCGTAATCTTTGTCGCTCTGCTCCTTTGCGGATAGAAGAGTCCGGTGAGACTTCTTCAGTCTGTTGTGATCCAGCAGGAGGTTCTTGAAGATCTTTGTCCGAGCATTGTTGCACTCCTGAAAAAATAGAGAGATCAGTTCGAAGAAATCCGAGGTCTTTTTAGCACCCGAGGCCCAATTGAGTCCCGGGGACTCGGCATTGGCCTCGGGGACTCAGCATGGGAGAAATGACAAGTTTTTGAGATTCAAGCCGAGCAATTTTAACTCGGTGGAGTGTCAATTGCTCAACCCGAATCTCGGGGACTGGGAATAGTGTATGTTTGTCATTTGGTTTCAAAGGAAGAAAGAGAGTTGCGTAAAGAAACTTACCGAGGCCTTCTTGCTGCAATCAAGGACCGCAGTCTGCATGTTGTAGATGGACTGGAGCACGGCGCTAGGTCCAACTGGATGCTCAGAGCTCGGGTTAGAGGAGACCTCGGCAGCGTCAGCCGAGTTCCAGTCCATGTCATAGTGCTTCTCCGAGCCTAAGCTGTTCCCGCTCTTGGTCCGGAGTTGCCCGACCTCCCAGCTGCTGATGTTCGGCTGGATGGTAGCAGCGAAAGAGCTCGGGAGGTGGCGACCTGAGAGCTCGAGGGCGCGGTCTTGATCAAGGTGGACTTCGGCGCGGGAACATGCGGCACTAGTTGGGTGCTCGCAGCCTTGGGGCCCGGTGGCGGTGGCGGCATTGGAGTTTGCTGTGGCTGTTTGGGGGGCTCAACAACTGGAGCTGAATCTTTCTTCTGCTTCTTCTGCTTCTTCTGCTGCTGTTGCTGCTGGTTGCGCGCAGCTTGAGACTTGGGGGAGAGCCGAGGCTCCTGCACGGTCTTAGCCGGAGTCTTGGCGCGATCTGTCTCCGCATCCTTCTGAGGAGGCGGAGGAGTCTGATCTCGGCGGGGAGCAGAGTGCCCCAGGCCGGAGTCAGAGCTCGGCGGTGGAAGTTCGGCGGAGGAGACACGCACCGGGGAGGAGATGGTCTTCTCCGGGCTGCTGAGGTCAATGGACCGTTCTGGAGGAGAGGCTCTGGCGGGGCTGCCGAGGTTAACCTCGACCTCGGTTGTCTGAGCTTCAACCACTGGAGGCAGTGGTGAATGTATCGAGCTGTGGCTCTGTTTGATCTGCCGAGCCGGGCTAGACGAAAAAGAAAAGATTAAGTTAGAATAAAAAACTTAACCTCGGAACAGCGTGAAAGGTAAAAAGGAGCAAGGTGACTTACGCATCTTCCTCCACGGGGCCTCGCTTCTTGTGCCTCGCCGAGGTCTTCTTGGCACGCTTGGCTTTGGGCGCCGCAGTCTCCGAGGTCTTGGAAGCCTCGGCATCCGAGGTACCAGGTCCTGAGCGCTTCCGGGAAGCTGCAGACGCTGGATGAAAGTTCTTATATGTTGGAGGAGCATATGAAATGGAATAACGTTGACAGGTTCCAGAATTTGGCAAATCGTCATCGGGCCAGTCCTGGATGGACGATCGAACTGGTGGGCGGTGCGAGGTGAAACCACGAGTCTTACCCGAGGTGGCCTTGGGAATGGGGAGGTGATCCTCATTGTCCGGATCTTCAACCTCGGCGGCGGCCGGGATAGGCAGGTCGGGAGTCCACTCCTTAGAAGAAAGGGGGCCATCCTCGATTTCCTGTCGAGTGAACTTCTGCAGAGGTGGCAAGGTAAAACCGAGTTAGCACAAGATCAATACAAGGTCGGGGTGAAAATGAAACCGAGGAATATTTACGTCGGGTAAAGTACACTTACTTGAGCTGGAAGGTGATCTCGGTCATAGGGCTTGACACCCCATTTCCACTTATCGGGCATGGTGGTCTTGGCGATGGCCGGATGCGCCTCTTCACCTCGGAGTCATCAAGTTCAAAGGTGCTGTGGAGTGGGGTCGTAGCGGCCACTCATGTGGCAGATCTTATGGGCCCGCGCTTGTAAAGGGCTAACTCGGCGGGTGATCATGGTGCGCAAGATGTCATCTGCCCCCAGCTTTTCTCCTGGAGGGACATCATGGTTTGGTGGATCAGAAGAACCTCGGGAGCGTCGGGTGCAGGCTCATAATCCCAGTTGAGTTGGGCAGCGGGGGTTCCAATGGTGAACTCCGGCAAATTGATGAGATCTTCGTGCCCGGGTTCTTCACATAAAGAAGGAGCGTTGCCATTTGCGGCAGGAGTCCAGGCCCTGGATCCGAGGAAACTCAGAAAGGCGCCGAGGTGAAATCGAGGCCGCCCCGCAAGCGGTCATCTCCTTGTCCACGACCTTCTTGTTCGGGACACTTTGCTTCTTCAGCTGGAAGTACTTGGCCCAGGACTCGATGCTTGGCCATAATCCGAGGTAACCCTCGGAAAAGGTCGCGTAGGCCGAAAGTTGGAGGATGGCGTTGGCGGGCAGGTGGTGTGGTTGTAGCCCAATTGTCCAAGAAATCCCGGAAGAATTTCCCGGCCGGGAGCCCGAAGCCACGTTCGAAGTGATCCAGGAAGACGACCCGCTCCCCGGATTCCACCTCGGGTTCGATATCTCCTTTCTTCGGAACCCGGCAGATGAGTTTAGCCGGGATCCGCCGTGAATCTCGGAGCCATTTGATGTCGACCTCCGTGACATCGGATCCCTCCCAGCTACCTCGTTCTCCAGGTGCTCCTTCCTCGGCGGGATCCGAGGCAGAAGACATGTTGACGCTTTCCTGCAGAAGAGGGAGGTTCAACCGGGGTAAGTACCTCGGACAGTTCAGGATAGCCGGGGTAAATACCTCGGATCATTCAACAGCCGAGCTAAAGGATTTAGGCGGGAAACATGTTTCTACCTGCGAGATACTAGCAAAGATCTACCGGTGAGCTAAAAAGGGAATAAATTCGAGTTCATCAAGGGGCAAACCTAAAAGGACAGTGCTACGGGTGCGTCTGATACAAGTCTAGATGAGATCTAAAATGGCTAAAAGAGTGCAAAGATAGAGCATCGGGTTCCTCAAGTTCATCGGATTCATCAGATCCTCGAGTTCATCGAAGGATGAACATGTTCATGGCAATGGCAACGAGGGAGATAAGGAACTCACCGGTGAGGTACTCGAAGATCGGGTTGGATGGCGAGTCGGGGTGGCGCAAGGATCGACGACGGAGTGGCGGCGCAAGGCGCGGTGCGCGTTTCCGGCGAGAATCTTCGAGACGGCGAGGTCGCAGCGGCGAGTGCTCGACGGCGGCGATGGAGGCAGAAGGCACGGAGCAGTGGGCGCGGAGCAGTGGCGAGTGGGGAAGAAGAAGATGAAGTTACCCCTGGGCCCCTATTTATAAGCCGCGTGCGGTAACGGCGTGCGGTAACTGCGCACTACCGCGCGGTTACCGGGAAGGCGCGGGATCGTGTGCGGGTGAGCGCACGGTTGCGCGGTTGGTGGCCGCACGATCGGCCACATCGTGGGCCGCAGAGTGGCAACCGCCAGCCTCGGATTTCCTGTGCTGGTCAGCGCGAGAATCGAGGAGTCATGGGCGGTCAAGTTGGCCTCGCACTTGAGTGCGCAGGTGCGCTGTTTGGTGGGTCCGGCTGACGAGGGCGGGTGTGGTCAGGACCTGTCTTTCAGAGGTCCGGATTTCGAGGCCGGGCAGAGATTCTTCGCCACGTACCTCGGAAAATCTTGAGGCAAGATTGTGCTGAGTCAAACAGCTCGGAAAGTTCAGATTGCATATCAACCTCGGATTAGATATGGTCTGGGGAAGTACCTCGGCGGAGCTATATGGAGGTCGGTTTTAGAGGTGGTGCCTTGCTTATTTTGAACCTGCTACGGCCCTCCATCCGAGGTCGTAGGACCGCACCAGCTTCGGGGACTAATGTCGGGGGGCTACCCCCGGGTAGGGTCAAGGCTTGGCATAAAGATGAGTTTAAAGATATGCCGAGGTACGGAAAGGGCCGACCTGTTGGGCCTGGGAGTGTCCGAGCTGCATCTTGACCTGGAGGACATAAAGGCCGACCTATCTTGGCCCAGAGGGATCCGAGGTATCCCGTTGGCCTGGGCCGAGGTTCACTGTCCGAGCTATGTTCAGCCGACCTAACTACCTCGGTGCTATGGTTTGTATTGTGAGAGCAGGAGAAGCTGTTGGAAGGAAGTAAGATCCGACCTGGTAAAGATCTTAAGCGCAAGACCCGAGGTACGGAGCCCGTCACATCCGTGCCGAGCTAATCGAGGTGGTAGGCTGTAGGTCGGGCAGGAGTCAATGCTCCTGTCACTTCCTGCCTGGTACAAGAGCGCCTGACGCGGGAGCGTCTGTCACGGAGCCTGGCAGAGGCGTGCCCCGGGTTCGGCGGGGCTGCACATCTCTGACCGCTGACCACGCGGGATCTGGGAAAAGGCTACGAGGTAGCTCTGCCAGGCCACGTCCTGTCTCGGTCAGAGGAGACATGCTAATTCTGCCGTTAGGCAGCAGGAGATGGCCAGGCCACGTCCTGTCTCGGTCAGAGGAGACATGCTAGTTCTGTCGTTAGGCAGCAGGAGATGGGCAGGCCACGTCTTGTCCCTGACAGAGGTACGGTGGTGACCGGTGCAGAGGCATGGCAACAGTGTTCAGCGAGGGGCACAACGGTAACTTGGCTGGCCTATATAGTGGGCTTCACCCCCCTCCTGCTTGAGGGACACACGCACCGATCGATCGACCAAGGGAGAGAAGGAGATACAGAGAGAAACCCCGGATTCAAGCAGAGAGAGCTCGGAATTCCCTTTCCCCCCGTTGTAGCTCCATCTTCTACCTCAAGTTCTCACCTTTGTATCATCATACAGCTCGAGAGCGGCTTGTACTTGTCACCTTGAGCTATACACCGAGTAGGATAGTGCTGCAGTAGGGGTGTTACCTCCACAAGAGGGCCCCGAAGCAGGTACATCGTGGTGTGCTTTGTGTTCTTGCGTGTTCTTGCATGTGCACTTCTTGAGTGCATAAACCCTCCCCGGATTCCCCCAACGACCATTCGGCCCCATCTTAGCCATACCCATGGCATCTGCCGTGATCCCACCACGACACGTCCTCCGCCTCCCCCGCGAGCCGCGTGTCAAAAAAATCCCGCTACGAGTCCCACCCCTTTCTTCTTCCTTATCTCAACTCCCGTGTAGGGAGTGCTACTTTTTCCCTGCAATCTCTCCTCATCTCGCGAGATTCCGCTGCTGCGCCGGGTGAGCTTCTGCCGCCGAGCCGGGTGAGCTTCCGCCACCGCGCTCTAGTAGGCTGCCTCGCCCCGTGCTCCGGTGGTCTGCTGCCGCCGCGCTCGCCCAGGCTTCACCTCCATGGACGTCACCTCTGCGGTCGGCAAAAATCCGGCGAGCGCTGTCAGGTCCTCCCCGCCGCTGCGCGTATCTCTCCCGCGTCGGAGCCCTCTATCCGTTCTCCTCCCTCTCCCATATCCCTCTGGACTCGCCACGGCCAGTGGCGCTGTCCCGTGACTCCATTGCCACAAAGCGTCAGAGTTGTTGATGGAGGCGAGAGGAGGTGCTTCCATAGATGGGAGCTGGTGCTGCTAATTAATGGCGGAGGTGATACTTTCGTTGGGTGGCAATGCTACTTTAGTTGGCCAGTGGTGCTACCGTACTTGGCCGGCGGTGCTACCATGGTTAGGCGGGGTGCTAACGTAGTTGGCCGGCGGTGCTACCGTACTTGGTCGATGGTGCTACCATAGTTAGGCGGGGTGCTACCGTAGTTGGCCGGCGGTGCTACAGAGCTACTGCCATAGGGTGTTCATCGCTGCTACCAGAGGTGTCTGTCGCTGCTAATGTCGTCGGCGGCGGTGATGCTACTAGCGTTGGCTATCGGTGCTGCTATGAGCAGGTGATACTACTACGATTGGCGGTTGCCGGAGCTGCAAAAGAGGCTCCACGTTGCTACTACAAGCGGTGGTCACCAAAGGTACAACTGAAAATTACAGTGTTGCGACGAGCTGCAAGGGGGAGGAGGCGCCGGGGCTGCAAGGGTCGGCAGCGCCAGAACTGCAAGGGGCGGCGACGCCGGAGCTGCAAGGAGTTTCGGCAACGCGGTCGCGAAGCACGCACGCGAGGAAGAAACCAGGAAAAAGTCAAACGCGTGTACGGTTTGGGGAGGCAGAGGGGTCCACCCACGTGGGATGGGAAAGCGGTCGCGTCTCTGCGATGCGGGCAGAATCGGATGGTCACACGCCCTCCATCGGACGGCTCGCGACCGGGGGATCGGGCGGAAAGATCCCCGGGGGACGCCTAGTACTGTCCACATTTTATTTCTTATTTGATACCGTGAAATTTTTCTTCCTTATATGGCCACTCCCTAAAATTTCTTTCCCTATATGACATTCTAGTACATTTTGTTCACCAAAGAGACATGAAAATACCTTTCTACCCCTAATGCATAATGTGTTCAAAATTCTATACAGAGCAATAACTGAATGTTAATATATTTGTAGGTATAGCTAAACATGATAAGCCTGCTAGTTTGTCAGTATGGTGGACCAAATTACCAGATCCCTCCGGCAAGATGCGAAACGAGCTTTCGGGGAGAAATTTTAGGGAGAGGCCATACAAGGAAGAAAATTTTCACTGATGTCAAATAAGGAACATAATTTTAAGAGAGTGCCATATAAGGAATTTTCTCTTGGACTTAACGTTAGTGGGTGGGGGTGTGGCCGATGACGAGATCTTGTGGTGCGAGGGGTCTTAGAGAGATGATCGGGGGCGGCTGAGAACCGGTGAAGGGTGTGATTTGTGAGAGTGGGCTGACAAGGCGGCCGCAGGCAGGCTGGCAGGCGGTTAGGCTGATGGTGGATGCAGGGGCGGCGACAACCTTCTTCGCATCGGTGACTGACGCTTTGTTGTTTGAAAATCGAGCAAACATTCGCCCGCGCGAAGACTAGCCTCGGTCGTTTCAGCTTGAGGAATGGATTCCATGAAGCCAGAAACTGTGGATTGGGGACAACTATAGTTAGCCATCGGATCAAGGTTCGAGCGAACATATTGGTAAGTGTAATGTACTAATTATTACTCCCAAAAAAACAAATCCCCATTACACGTGTTTAAAGGGACGAAGTTTTTTTTTTCTTGAAGTTGTTATTTTAAACCCACCACACTAAAATGTAAATAGACCAACTAGAATAGTTGGATTACCCCTTCTTAATTAGATTTAGGACGTGACTACACAGTGGTCAATCACTATATATTTACCTTAAAATGGTTAGTTTCACATCAAGCGTTGTCCGACTCGTGGGTGCATCCTACGCAAGGGTATCCCACTTAACAAAAAAAAAGAATCTTCTTCCCACCACCCATAATAGCCCCCCCCCCCCCCCCCCCCCCCCCCCCCACAGCAACAAACATAAGGCGATGGAACCCTTAATTCCCATGAAACAAACCAACTTCAGCTAACCCCCCCGAAAAGCCATATCTCTCATGATTTACAGCAAACACGACTCGGTTGGCAAGTGACCCAAAAGATAAAAAAAAACGTAAGTTCCATACCAAGACAAACATCTCATGCTTTCCCAAGAGATCTCCTCTCATATTTCCTGCTAGAATAAGATGTAAGAAACTAGATGTAATGTAGGTAAAAGTTTTGCAGTAACAGATCGTCCAAGACATGCATCATCCTAGCTTTTGATAGGGTTGTTGTGAATATGTTTACATCCACATGGTTTGAATGATGTAAACCTGAAGACATACATTAGGGAGTAGAATTAATCAGGAAAGCATGACAACCTTCACATGCAAGAACACTGGAAGTTTGTTTCTCTGAGCAAATAAGTTTCATGTTTATCCTATCACTACAAGGAAACACCTAATAGCCGGCTTTAATCACCGGCGGGCCACCCAAAACCCACGCCGGTGATTTGCTGGGACCAAATTCCGCAGCTAATCACCGGCGTGGGAATTTTTCCACGCCGGTGTTACGGTGGAATCACCGGTGTGGACATCTTAGACTCACGCCGGTGATTTGTGGGCCAAAAAATCCAACCACGGAGGAAACTTTCACCGGCGTGGGCCTACACATGCACGCCGGTCATTAGGGTGCTGATTACTGGTGTGGGTTCCATCGCACACGCCGGTGATTACTTTGTCCATAATTGGCATGGTGGCCCCGGTAGAATGACTAGCATGTGATAGCTTCACATGTTGGTTATTACTTTGATGTTACCGGCTTGCACTGGTCTCGCACGCCAGTAATTATTTTAAAACAATAAATCTCAATACTTGGCGGTATTGCATTTCGATTTAAAATTCATCAGTAAATTGGAGTCCCAAAAAGTATGTAGTTGAATTTAGGGGCGGAATGGAAAAGGCATTTTAATCACCGGCGTGGGCTACCAGTACTCGCCGGTGATTCCCTTCGAATAATAGTATAGGAAAAAAACTTGGTGAAATTTCCCCCACCCATTTTCATTTTCGCGCCCGCGCCTCTCTCCTCTGTCTCGCGACCGCGCCGCCGCGCCCGCCGCCGACCACGCGCCTCGTCCCCCTGAACACGCGCTGGACGCCGGCCACGCCTCCGCCCTCCGCCGTGTCCCTCGACCGCGCCCTCCCCCCAATCGCCGCCGGACCTGCCGTCATCGGCGCGAGCTGTCCCCGGCCTCGTCTACGGACCACACCTCAACACCGACGCTGGGCTTCGGTGCCGCCGCCGTCGGCGCGAGGTATGTCACCCCTTTCCCCTCCACCCCGGTGTCGCTCACGAGGTGTTTGTTGCAATGCCGAGACCATTACATGTTTTTGGAGCATGAACTAGGATTTATTTGGAGATATATGTGGTTACCGCAGGTTAGGGATATGAATTTGGGTATATATATGGAGATGCACTAGAATTGTGTTCTCATTTTTTTAGACGGATTAATAGGTGTTTGAGGTATATGAAATGTGTTGTTCGCGAACATTTTCGCGTCCATTGTTGTTTCCTATGCAGGTATTGTTTCGTCGAATTTCTGGCACTCAATATGTCCACTTTTAGCAAAGATCATGCCGAATTTTTTGGCATGACTTAACAATTTAAGAGATTTATCATCCAATTGCTCTAACAATTGTAATGTCTGCAAACCACGATGGTTTAACTTCGTCGGGACGGATCCGCATGCCCGTGGAATTTATGGACCCCGCATATGTGTCACATGAAAGTGAGCACCACACGGAAGATGAGGACGGGTTCGCTCTGAGGAGATTGTTCACGAAGACGTGCCTCCCGAAGATGCACGTCACGAAGACGCGGCGCAGGATGAAGGTGAGCCTCACGAAGACACGGCGGAGGATGAAGATGAGGACGAGGCTGCCACCACCGACTCGCAAAATTCCCTCTCGAGGAAGACTAGGAGCCGAAACATAATCAAGCCCGGAACCATACGGATCACGAGACTAGATGCGTCTGGTTAGCCTTTAATTCCGCTCAAAGTCCACTCTGAGTACGGCAACACCATTGGATGCATTGTCCGAGAAGTCTGCAACCTAAACGATCCAACCATTAGGGGAAAGGAAAACGCTGCGGTTCGCGACCTTCTCCTCAAAAGGCTTCACCAAAGATTCTCCCTCCCACGTCCGTACAACAATCTTAGGCAGACTAACAATTTGGTAAATGAGCATGCCCTATGCAAGTTTTTGAAGGCCTTGAGTGGTTGGAAGTATATGGCAAGAACTGGCTTCCTTGAGAAAGGAAAAGAATTTGATGTTGTACATGCAACATGGCCTTCCGTTAGTGAGGATGATTGGGAAATTTTCAAAGACAATTTGAAAAACCCCAAAAGCAAGGCATTGTCTAAATGGGGGAAGGAACCGAGTAAGAAATGCATCGGTCGGCATACCCTCGGAACCCGTGGTTACGGGTTGTCGAAGAAGCAAAAGTGGAGAAATGAGGACGTCATGATGGAGAAGAACGAAGAGCTAAACCACTGGAAGACGTTCAAAGATGAGAAAGAACATGACTTCATCCGGGGCAGGTTCAAATTTAATAAAGAGACGGGTGCCTATAAAACTGATGACAAAACGAAGGAAGTTAAACGCTACTTATTTGTCGTGTTTCCACGACTTATCGACATTAATGCTTCACGTCCTTCTTTCAGCTTGAAGAGTATGAGAACCTGATCAAAGCTCCCAGGGCTCCACGGCCAGGTGGGACACAAGGCTTAACCGGTCGATTAACAAGGCCAAGGGCAAGGATGCTGATAAACCATCGGTAGGTGGTCGTGTGCACGGCGCCGGTCTTGGTAGATTGAATGCACATTATCCTGCCGACAAAGAGGCAAAAAAGGGAAAGAGGAGAGCCGAGAGCGAGAGCTACATCACACAAGCCGATCTCATGGACTTCCAAGTGCGTGCCAGAATTGTAGCTGAACAAGCAGCCGACGCGCGATGCGAAGCCCAAAACAAAGTCTTGTTCGAGGCAATGAAGTCTTGGATGGCTACTGGCAGAAAGGAAGAATTTAGCTATGCGCAATTCGTCAATTTGATGAAGCCACCCGCCGCACCGTCCACACATAATAGCAGCCCGTCCTCTGTGGCTTTCAGTGGCAACACGTCACCAAGGGCTCATATCGACACCCTCACGGTAAGCGTCTGGCGACTCAGCAAATTAATTCTTCTTACATGCGTGGATCTCTAGCTAACAAGTTGGTGACGCCAAACATATTTTGCAGAAAGACAGTCCATGCACTCTCCTCGCCTCGGTTGACGGTGAAAACAAAACCGTTGCATATGGTTCCATCATTAACCCTCAAGCCACCATGCTACACAACGGGCCTTTGGACCCAAACAACTCTATTGTGGAAATCTTGATTGTCGAGGCAGATTGTGAGCTTGTAGATCCTCCCATTCAACCAGCTGACGGGGACGGGAATATGAAACTAGGAGCTTGCACCGGCTGGATTTTAGAGCGGCCGAAGGCGCTAATCCGGCTAGATGGCCGTAATCAAGAAGAAACACCCTCGCCCCCCGCAGTGCAACATGGAATGGGAAACACAACAGTTCCATCTCCTTTGGGTCACATACCAGGAACGGGCAGCACATCAGGTCCATCTCCTTTGGGTTCTAACAATAACATGCAGACTGGCAAAAAAGTATTGCAGGACAACGAGTACGACCCGTGCGCGGCTTTTCTGAATGATCATGGCGATGCTGACATGATGTCGCAAAATCACATTGATGACACGGAAATGCAGCATGATAATGACATTATGGGACTCCTTAGATCTCAACAGGAACACACGTGTTCCAATAAGAGTCTTCTTTTCGACACGCCACCAGACGTCGAGGAGACCCAACATGCATGGCACACAAAAAGGGACAATCTTTAGTCCAAGCACAGTGCATAAGGCAGTGAACGAAAGCTTTGGACGTGGTAAACCTATACCACCTTGCCAGCTGGCCCGGGCTAGCCAGCCGGCCCCAGGAGCAAAGAAAAGGTGACTTCACCCTTCTAAAAAGAATCATCACGCAGAGACACAACCGGGCCCCGCTCGGACTACTACGAGCTCTGGTGGAACAACGTTGAGCTTATATCACATGGGTGAGCCTATGCTACCGCAGGATCAGCTCGCGGCCGCGCCCCATGAAATCATTTATCTGCACCAACAAATCCTCAAACTCGAGAAGTGGCTTCTTTCCTTGAAGGAGAAAATCGTGTTCCCGGTCTTTGCGGTGAGGGTGCCTGACGAATATGTGGACTGGGGTCATGAATACCCCTCGGAAGTGTTCTTTGTGACCTACCAAGAAGTTTTCAACATGCTCCACCTGCGCCAGTTGTCTTTGTCCTTGCTCCGCCTATGGGCGCTCCACCTAACCTCCGCTATCTTAGTCAACAATATCACAGACGTCGCGATTGCGGACCCTGAGATACTATTCCAAAGCTGGCTGTAATAGAATGAAGAATATCTGGCAAAGTTCATGCTGCAGAATCATGACAAGACAAGCCTTCTTGTGCCCTACTGTCCGTAGTAAGTCACTCGCCTACATTACTTTGCTTTGATTTTTAGATTTCCATTTCTTATCAAATTAAATATGATTGATATTTGGTGATATGTTTTGTGCAGCGATCACATGGTGCTCATCGTTCTCGAGCCAAAGCGTTGTACTTCTCTTTTTATGGATTCCGCCCTCCACAAGAAGATAAATTACGATAATATCAGGACCACTCTGGGTCAGGCTCTCTTTGAATACATCGTCAATGGTGGCGTCATCGAACCAAGTCACATGAAGAAAGACAAGTATGGAATGATTTGCTTTAAACACAGGAACAATTTCAGGTGCGTGCAGCAAGTAGAAGATAGCAACATGGGGGGCTACTTCGTCCTCCATCAAATGTGGTCATTCGTACGTGCGAAGCATATGATGGGCGGAGACAAGACCATCCTCACGTAGGCTGAAAGCTTGAAGAATGTCAAAGATGGAGATATGAGAGATAGCTGGGCGCGTATTCAGAACGAGCTTGCAGTAGTCCTCAACAAAGATGTCAACTCCATCAACGCCCGGTTCTATTGCAAACCACTAGACAAAGACGACACCATCAACAGGCTAAAGAAACATGGTGGGACGGGGATATTCACAATTGATGGCATTCGCGACTTCAACACCATCAGCCAGTAGAGCATTTCCAAAACTTGTCGTTATAATAGCGGCTTATCCTTTATGTACCTTCCATGAACTTTACATTCCATGGCAGAACTGTGTTATTTTGTGTCTGTAAAAACATATTCAAGACTTATCGTTGTAATAGCTAGCTAGCGGCTCAGATTTTCCTAGCTATTTAACTACCTCTATATTAGTTGTGATCAACTTTGAACTTTAGAGTTAAATATGTATTCATATTTCTGTGCGTGTATTCTCGAATCTAGTCTATACAAACGAGTTCTCGAATATGGTCTCTAATATGAAATATTGAATATACAACAATTACGTAAATTATTTATAAATTTAATAAAAATAAATAAAAGAATTACTGGCGTGGCATACCACACCACGCCGGTCATCACCAATACCGGATACCGGAAAAAAGAATGATAACCGGCGTGCCTGCCCTCGCCAGTGATCTCAAATAATCACCGCCATGGCCTCACACTCGCCGGTGATCTCAAATAATCACCGGTGTGGCCTCGCACTCGCCGGTGATCTCAAATAGCCGGCGTGGCCTCGCACTCGCCGGTGATCTCAAATTGCACTGGCGTGAGGTTACCGGTGTGGCCATGTCTCGCCGGTGATTCCAAAAACGCCACGCCGGTGATTAGCTGTTTCCTTGTAGTGTATCCGAAGTTTGTTCAGTATGGTTCATCATTGGCAAAATCATAGTATGGATTGTCTAGTTTCATGCACTAGTGAACGCAATCACGAGTCCGAAATGATGGAAAAGGACTAGTAAAAACAAAAGTTACTTACCCTCCTGTCATGATTGTATGGCCAATTTATCGGGTCAATGTGGATTAGTATAGGCCAATCGAATACGGGGTTCATGGTTTTCTTGATTTCTCATGGTATGCTCATCATGTCGTGAGATGAGAGAGGCAAGTGATGCTCAGGATGTCGACGCGCTTGGTGATGTTCTCCGGCGGTCCGTAATGGAGGTTACTCCTTCCGATTTCTCGGCTGTAGCGATCATAAATCTTATGATTCATTTTGGACAAACTATGAATGTAATTGTGGGGATGAGATGCGTACGAATTTATTTGATGGAATGCGATAGCTTTAGTAGGGGTGTGTTAGCAGTTCTAACTTTTCCATGCAATTGAGATTTTCGATGTTTCGTGAGGTGGAGTGTAGTATCAGATGGAGCGGCAGAGGAACACGAAGGGGTAGACAACATGGTACCACTGACGTAAATGGGGTTTTATCGTGTTATGTGTGTTTTTAAGCAAGTACAGTTATTTTATATGGTTGCGACTAAATTCAAATGATGATTCATGTTTGAGACTTTGAAAATTCTCATATCGCTCCCTTAGATTTTTGTAGCTTTGTACCAACTTTCGTGTACATAAACATATATTTAGGCTAGACATTGATAACTACAGTCAAAGGCATATTAAATGCAATCATGTTTGGTCCTCCCTTTCAAAAAAAAAACATATTGGTTTTTGTGTACTATTCCGAGAGAACCACCATTTGAAATCTGTTTGTCAGTATTTTAGTAATAATTTTCAAGCAGCATTTCAAAAGAGCTATAGATCTAAAATCCTTGACTGCCACAGGAGAGGGCATCTTAGGAATTAAGGTAATATGTCCCATGTTATACTTACAGAGCTTTTAGATATCCTTCTTGACAATGTGCCAACATTTTTTTTAAATGACCAATTAATCCATCTGGCTCAGAACTTTTATCTATTTGCATTTGCCCAATCACAACTCAATTTCTGCTGTAGTGAATGGGTGGGAGAGGTAACATATCCCCTCAATTGGTTCAGTCAGAACATCTATATCAAACAATATTGGGGGATTGCAATTGGAGCCCAATCTTTCCGTTGGGCAACGGAGTTTCTTATGTGGCAACAACATGAAAAAAGTGTGTGCTCTAATCTCCAAATTTAGTCAAACTTACTGTGCATCTTTTTCTCCAATACTGATTTGTAAACTTTAAGACTTCTGAACCATGCAATAAAAAAAGCCGTGTGAATCAGTTGATGCAGAGGCTAGGCTATATTCCCCATTTAAAAGAAACTGATTTCGATAAATCCCTTATTTTCAGGAAAACCTGATTTTTAGGGCACTTCTAAAAACAGTGACCCTAAAACTAATTTATGGAGGCACTAGTGATTCAGGCCACCTCCATACCAACTTTTTTTTTCTTGTTGGCATTTCCGTCGCCTTTATGTGTATCTCCATTCACGCGCACAGTGTGACACAACTGCCCTTAAAACTGCATCTTTGGAGTGAAGACGCTCATGTTTTTTCTCAAGCATAAGTGCAATTCTGCAGATACTTCTAATTAACCTTCCTTTATTTAGGCAAACACGTCACCGTATAAGTAGGGTCCTTGCGTGGCCTCCCGTCGAACTCGGGCAACATCACAAGCACAAGCACGCCATATCAATCTGGAGGAGAGCAAATCAAACAACGCCAATGGCATTCTCTATCGCAGCCATCGGTGCCGTCCTCCCCTTGTTGTTGCTCGCCGTCGACGCGGCATTGGCCCCGTCTGGCTCGCCTGCCGCGGCGCCGTCGTCGACAGGGTTGTTGTCCCTCGAGGACGCGTGCAAGCAGACCGCGGAGCTCTACGACCTCTGCATGGCGACCCTCTCCCCGGACAGGTCCTCCCTGACGGCGGACGCGGCGGGTCTGACCAGGGCGGCCATCCTGGCTGTCCAGAAGAACGCGTCAGAGACAGCCACGTACCTCTCGAGCATCGACGAGGACGACAACGTCAACAAGACGGCTCAGCTGCAGCAGTGCCTCGAGGACTGCGGGGAGCGGTGAGCAGCTAGCTCTGATCGTTCACCGAAGGCGACGCCGATCATGGATGTGCTCGTGATCCAGTCTGACTGATGCATGATGCGTGCAGGTACGAGGCGGCGGTGGAGCAGCTGACGGACGCGGCGATGGCGCTGGACATGGGGGCGTACAACGAGTCGCAGGCGCTGGTGGCGGCGGGGCAGGCTGAGGTGAAGCTGTGCCAGAGGGGATGCCAGGACGTGCCGGAACACCGGAACATCCTCATGGCGCGAAACACCGAGGTCGACCGCCTGTGCAGCATCGCGCTCGGGATCGCCAAGCTCATCCGCTGGTGACCGGCCTATGCCTTCTATGCCCGCTCGCGGTGGAATATGATGGTCATATGTCTCTTTGAGGCCATGGTGGCTAGTGCACTAATTTGTTCAACAGGTAGGAACCGTATAGTGTGGTTGTGAATTTTATGTTAGCTAGCTGAATTGACAGTCGTGATTTAACTATGTGTACAAGCTCATGCATGCTATACCCAACTCCTAACATACTAGGCCATCGTCGATCGATCCGTTGTCAAACTCATTTTGGTGCGCACCCAACATATTATGTCAGTTCGGTTTCTTTTAAAAGAATTTTGTTGGGAACATAAAACAGGGAATGGGATTGGGAGCAGGCAAGAGACTAGTGCTGGAGCGGCTCACAGTAGGGCATGGTAGAGCGGTTGCCCTACCTTGACTTTTTGACGAAACATTAGTACGTACGTGTTTTTTTTTTTGAACAATTTGAGTGGTCATACGTCAAAGAACATACTTTCTATAAGAAAGTTATATGTTTTTTTAGTCAACACTTCACAAAATTGATTCCGAACCATAAGGAGAGACTAGTCTAGTCTAATCTTAAATCGACTCTTTCTCTTTACAACAGCTAATTCTCAATGTAACGTAACCTGTCTCTAAACAATGTTCTACGTGATGTATTTAAGAAGGACTTTAGAGTATTTTGACCTATTTATCAGGTGGATGAAACCAACTTTAGCTATTTGATGGATTATATTTTATGGTACTTTGGATTTGTATATTTTATTAATCTACAAATTTAATTGTATTAGTTAAGTCAATATCTTTGGTAAAAAATGCGAGGACATGTCTGCTCAATTGAAAAAAAATGATGGTTGAGACCTCTCTTAAAAATATTAATTTGCGCAGAAAATGACATCACAATTCTGAATTTTAACAAAATGGTAACAAAATGGGGCAAATCAAGAAAAAAGGAAGACATCAGGTCATTTCTGATTATTTATTGTGTGAACGCCTTCAATGTTGCAATAGACTATATTATCGCCGATTTTGACCATTGCTTAAATGAGCTATCTATGAATATATCTTGTCTTGGTTATTTCTGTATGATTTTTATTTTGAAAATTGTCTTACATTTAAAAAATACATGTGAGACAAATATTTCTTTAAGAAAATGTCAAATGCTCTGTTTGGACATTGGGAGGCTAGACATTATATTGGGCTCAATGTCTAATATCCAGGATATTGATATTGAAATTGAATGCAAATATTTTCTGTTTGGATGCGTTAGATATTCGGACCAGACAAGATATTGAGATTGAATGTCAAATGTTGTTTGGATGATATAGAAGTGATAAATTGTAGTTTTTCGAGATTTTGACCATTATATTGTTAAAAGACTTTGAATATATTTAAATAATTATATGCTATAGTATATCGTGGCTTGAATACATTTCAACATAGTAGTACACAAAATCTGCACATCGCTCATGGCTGTACATACAAAAAGTTAAAACTGTCATATGCGTGGGCTTCAGTCACCTTCTCCTGAATTGAAGAATGGAGCAAGGATAGAGGGGACATAGTTGGCGGACGTGGGCTTCCGCTTCAGCATTCTATCTTCAGTCCGCTCAGGTAGGCAACAAGCAGCAGCAACAGGTTGGGCAGTCAACCACCACGAGCAGCAGGGTAGGCAACAATCACGGCACACTGTTCGCTTCCAACAAGAAGCATCGACCTCCAATTGCGACCTCCGCGCTCGCTCTGCTCGATCAGGCTCTGCCATTCGGCGGCGGCGGCTCGGACAAGCTCAGCAAGGAGATCTTCTAAATCCTGGAGTCCAACTTCCTGTTCGGCGTGCACCAAACGCGGGCAGAGATGGACGCGGCCACGCTCTTTAGGATGACTTCAACGGGCCGACGTAAACGGATGTGTGTTTGGTCTACGTTTTATCCGTTTGCGTCGGCAAACGGACCCAGTCCGCCCCTGTTCGTCGTTGGTGGCAGTGCGCCCAACGGCCCGACGCATTGACTCTGCCCGGCAAATTTTTTTTAGCTAAACAGGTCATATATGGGCATTTTTTCATTCATATATAGGGGGTGGGCCACAAACGGTATTTTTACATAATATTTTTAAAACAAAAATATATAAAAACTAGAATATTTGCACTTCGCGGGCTTCTACTCCTCTTCGTCATCCCATCGAGGATGACATAGTCCAACTGCTTCCAGAGGTGCGCCGGTGGTCCGCCTCGCGGTGGGACGACGACCGGCGGCGTGGGCGGCTGCTCCTGCTCCTGCGCCTGCTCTGGGACCTCCCAGTCGCCGCCATTGAAGACCCAGCGCTGTCTAGCAAGCCTTCTGGTAGCGAAGGCGCCGGTGGCAGGTCCACGTCCATGGCCTGCCACCATGGTTGTGGTTCCTCTAGGACCGCCGCCTGCTGCGCCTGCAGGGCCGCCTCCTGCTCCCGGGCGACGTCGGCGAGGACAATGGCCCAGCGCTTGGCCTCGTCCTCGGCCATCTGCTTGCGCGAGGCCTCCTTCGCGGCCTCGAGCACGGCGTCCTCGGGATCCACCTCCATCTTCACTTCCTGTGGCGGCGCAGACCCAATCCGCAGCGCGCGCAGCACTGGTGGTGCGTCCCACCGCCGTGTGTGCGGTGGCGGTGACCAACGCCCAGATGGCGGCGTCGGAGCCCGCGTATAGAGGGCCTGCCGCCGCAGGCTGTGCTCGTCGCGGAACCACTCCGTCAGTTGTTGGACCTCGCCGCGTAGGCGGGATCGTTGAGGAGCTCGGCCGGGAGGTGGCGGCGGCGGCGCTCAACCTACAGATCCCGTGCCCGCTTGTTGGTCGGAATCGAAGGCACCGGGATCCGCCGCGGGTTCAGGTGCCAATGCTCGGGGAGCTTGACATCTGGCCATGGCAGCTGGGTTGCGTGGTCCCAGTACCACTGGCAGTCCTCCTTGCGCACGTAGACGCGGTTGCGCACCTCGGCGCCCGGCGGCACGAGCTCAAAGACGGCGGGGACCGGCTCCGGCTCTGGCTCCGGAGAAGATGGTGGCGTCAGGGAGGGAGCGCGGAAGCGCTGGCGGCGGCCAGAGGAGGACCCTGCATCGCCGTCGTTCTTGGCCTTGCCGAGCCCTGGCCATCGGAGCGGCATCGCGGCGAGCGAGGTGGCTAGGGTTTGCGGCGAGGCTAGGGTTTGGTCGCCGGAGAGGGTGAGTGGGCAGTGGAGTGGGTGGGGGCTGGCCATCCCTATCCCCTGGCATTAAAAAGGACTGGGCCAGGGGAGGCTGACCGCGCCTTGTCGCTGACAGGTGGGCTCGGGGAGGACACGAGGCGTGGCCGCGCGGACGCGTTTTCAGTCCGCCGCGCGTCCGCGCCGACGCATCGGTGGCCCAAATTTGGGCTAGGAATGCGTCGCGGCGGACCGAAAAACGGACCACGGTCCGTTTGCGTCGCCCCGTTGGGCCATGTTTTTGGCTCCAGCAGACAGTGACGGAGGCGCGCGAACTCGATGCGTCACCCGTTGGAGTCATCCTTAGTCTCGAGCGCTGGCTCTAGGAGCTCTCCGGCAACCCGGCCGTGCGCGTCGCGGACTACTTTGAGCGTCGCCTCTGCATATCTCGGGAGGAGGTGTCGAAGGGATAGGCTAATTTTTTTTAAATAATACGCAAAATTTATTTAATTAGGAAAATAATACGCATTTTTCTTATTTTCAAAAATATTACCCAGTCGTCCTAGCCGAAAACGATTAGTACTAGTCGTCCTAGGCGAAGACGATTGGCCCTTGCACATGCATACTGCATGCAGAAGAAGACAAAACTCTAAGAGGACATGTCGTCTTTGGCCAAGATGATTAGTCCTAATCATCTTCGGCCAGGATGATTAGTCCAGTGGGCTTAGGCCAAGACGACTGAGTAATATTTTTGGAACAGTCTGGCCCTTGTATTATGCGTAATATTTTCCTAATTAAAAAAAATCGCGTATTATTTAAAAAAATTAGCTCGAGCGACAAGAGGAAGAAAATATTTCGGGCCCGAATGTCTAGCGATGTCGAGCTCTTCCCCTCTATATTCGGGAACAGTCTGCGTAGGCCAAAATGGCGGTGCTCAATATTCGGCCCGAATGTCTAGGCTGAATACCGAGGTCATCCAAACACTTATATTTGGCGTATTCGGGCTTGTAGAATGTCAATGTCCAATATCAGGCCCGAATGCAAACATCCAAACAGAGCAAAAGTGTTTTCTTGATTGCAGCCAAATTCAGGACGAGATGTCAACCCGGTGACTCTATTATATTAATTAACCAAATAAAGTGCTACAGTGATAAATCTTACGTTTGCATTTTAATTTACTTGTTCTCGTACAAGAGAGAGCATGTTCTTTTTTTTTAGGTAAATAGCAGGAGCTCTGCCTATGCATTATTAGGAGAATAGAATTGATCCAGTTAATTAGGGAAACCAGACCAAAAAACCATACAATGCAGGTTAAAGAACCGCTCACTCTAACACAAGGAACGTCGTCTGAGTCTGAAACAAGCGAACCTAGACCCAAACTAACAGGCCACACCTCATATCCAACTAACAGAAACTCCCCCAACACACACAAACTCTCACAGCTAGAGATGCACCGGTGTGCACCCTCCACATAGAAGAGATCAAGCATTGCTCACAACTAAATCTCGAAAAGCCTCCATCACCTGCGGTGTGCGCTGCTTCTTGTACATCTGCAAATAAAATTGCACCTTCTCCTCTATGACTTTATCGGTGGCTTTCTCTTTACTCTTGAGGTTTGGGATTTCCCCAAAAGGCTCCGTCCGCCTAAACTCAGCGCGCTTGGCTACTGGAATGTCACAATCTTTATTCTTCTTGTCCAACCGGATGCTTCGTCGCTCGGCCAAAGAGGGAGCATCCACCCGAAGCTGCTTGTCCTCGGGCATGTCGGCAATCTCTCGGCAGAGCTCCTCCATCGAAAAAGGCAAGGTCTTCTCCTGTGGCTCAATCACGTCAAACTGAGCCATCACCTTCGCGATCTTCTCCTCCGGGCTAGGGGCATCAGAACCCCTCAACACCTCCAATGCCAAAGGCATCTCCACTCGAAAATCCTGCATCGGGGGCCCTGCACCACCGGGGAGACATGCTCCGAAGCAGCAATAGGTGTGGAGGTGGATTCCAGGGCAAGCGCCGACGCTGAAGAGCTCACCCCCCCCCCGGGAGAGTAGCAACCAAAGCGCACGACCCTGCCGTCAGCGCAATCAGCATTGCCCCCGGTACTCAGAGGTGGTGTTGGCTCCACCTGCACCACAGCCGGCGGCAAGGAAAGCCTCTCCAGAGCCCCTTCTGCCCGCTCCAACAGACTCTCCAGAGCCCCCTCGGCCCGCTCCAAACAACTCCCAAGCCGCTCCAGCAAACCCTGCACAACCTCCGTCATCGCGACCTGAGACGCGACCATCTCCTGGAGCTGAGACGTGACAAAGCCTTGCGCCTCAACCCGCATCAACGCCGCCTGCTCCTCGACAAGGGATCTCATCAACGTTTCAGGAGGAGCAGACGACGAGCTTGCCACTGGCTGTGCACGAACTGGGGGCCCCGGTCGCCAAGCTTGCGAGAGGACGTGGCAACATATGCCCATGAGCGGTCGAGAGGACGGCATGGACCGGAAGACAGCGACTTGGAGCAGCGGGGCGCTTGGCTGGCCTTCTGTCGCTGCTGGCAGTCACGCTCCCGGTGGCCGGAGCAGTGGAAGGAAAGGCAACGAATGTCGCCGTGGCAGCCAGCCACACGGTGGCCGGCGCAAGGCAGCGGAAGCATCGGCCCTGCACCCGACGTCTGAAGGCCACGACCCGGTCTTCGCCCCCTTGAGGAGGAGAAGGCTGCGAGAGGCTCCGCTGCGAGCTCTTGTTGTTGCAAACCAGCTGCCAAGCAGGGGCATCACCTTCCACCTCCGGCGCATCCGGCCTTGTCAACCCCAGCTCTTTCTGATTGAGCTCGTGCGGCGGCCGGACTGGAGGATTCGGCGGGCGGGAGGGCAGAGCGGCCTGCGTGGGCAGCTCCAGCTCCGTCGGGTCTAGCCCGAGCGAGGGGATCTTCTCCAGCTGTGCCCCCGTCACCTCCAACACGTCGAGCATGGAGCCGAGGTCACAGACGACCTCAGAGCGAAGCGGGGGGCGCGGCGGGTTCGAGGGCAGCAGGACGACGCGGGGAGTGAAGCCTGCCGGGACGACGGCCGGCGGCGGTGGGATCTGATGGGGGCACAAGGAAATGGTGGGTGACGGTGCCGGAGCGGCCTCCGTTGGTAGGGGCCGGTGGCGGGTGGGGCGGGGGGGGGAGGTGGGTGCAGCTAGGCGGCCGCGGTTTCTCCATCGCGTAAGTGAAGGTATTGTTGCCGAACAGTAGAGAGCATGTTCTAATGTGAGAAATCGATCCAACTCATTGACCACGAATTCCTGTTATCTAGGAATTTGGAAGCAGAGTTCAGCCTAACTTAATGTCATTCAAATAATATATGCTTGAATACACTTGGAGTAAATTTTGATGATATTTATAAATTAACTACTTTCGACAAATGAACCTTGCGTATTCATGTTCTGAAATTTGTGTTAAATAGATTTTACATCTTACCACGGGAGATAAAAATTGTGATTTGTTTAGTTATGATAATAGATAAAAATTGTGATTTGTTTAAGTTTTGTTTCACGTAGTAAACTCTGCCCGGTTGTTGGGTCAAAGAGAGCCCACTCGTTTGTGGCACCCGTTAGATAGGCTGGATGGATCTATGGAACAAGAGTTTGTATACAACGCTGTCGGAAAGCCTAAAGCGACCGCCTAAGCGGGTCCTCCAATGTAAGCGGAATCGCATGCCTCACTAATTTCTATGGATTTGGAAAAGCAGGATATAGATAATTTGAGCATGAACAATAATGTACATCACACGTGTACAGGACCACCCCATGGATTTAATATGGTATCAAGTACACGAAAAAGGCCATTGTAGCTCGGGCTACATGCAGCCCTAATTTTGAAAAATTAAAAATGGTTTTTTTAAAGTTACAAAAAATTCTGAAAAATATGTACATATAGTAAATGCTACGCATTATAGATGTGCAAAGTCTCAACCCGAAAGACAATGTATTCTGAGCTTAAGAAAAAAATTATGAATCTAGAGAGTGAACAATACATCTCCAAACTTGTCAGAAATTAGCCTTTTTTAAGCGTAAAATTATTTCGGGCTGAAACTTTGCACAGTTAAACTATACATCATTACTTACATGTAAATAGTTTATGTATTTATGTCTGAAACTTTGAAGTACATTTTTTGAAAGTTCAAATTAAAGGGCTATATGTAACCCGGGAGACAAAATGACGATCCCATCAATTACATCGGTATACCTTTGGTCGACTCTTTGGACATGCTCACATAAATAATAGTGTCGTTGTAATACTTGTCATTATCTTAATATGGAAGTAGGTAAACATCAAGTATACATGAAGCACCACTAACCCAAACATAATTTGTACCAACATATATTTTTGGACGGGTGCCTAAATAATTGATGAGGTAAATATAAAGAATAGTCAATGTTTTATTCTTAGTAGGAAAAAGTATAGAATCCACCCTCAAATGTGGCGAATTGGATAGATTTCACTCTGAACTTCAAAACCAGATAAATCACACCCTGAAATGTGACAAACCGGAGAAATCACACCCTGTGAGTGGTTTTGCTCGATTTTTGGTGGTTTTGAGCTAGATTTTGGCGGTTTTGGAGTTTGAAGGCAGTGCTGACTGGGCGGTGACGTGGCAAGTCATTTAACGGCGTTAACTTACATGTGGGACCCACCTGTCAGTGTAATCTCGGAGTTTTCTGGACACGACCTGTTGGGCCCCACCTGTCAGTGTCAGTCCGCTCAGTTTATTACCACCTTGCCTTAATCTTAACAGTTACCACGCACCGCTGAACTGCTCGTCTCCTCGAGCTCGTCGTCTTCTCGCTCGCCGGCGGAGAAGACCGTCGATTTTGCCTGCCGTCGCCGCCGCTCGCATCCGTAGCGGCCCGCCGCCGCCGTCCTCGTAAGGTACGTTTCGTCGACATGCACAGTAGTTGTAGCTCTCCTATCCATCTCTGCGGCGGCGCAGATGAGGTTTCCGACGTGCGGGCTCGGCGGCCGTCGATTAGGTTTAGGATATTGGCCGTCTAGTAGATCCGTCGCTCCTGTAGCTGTTTTCGATGCTTATGCTGATCCATCGCTCCTCAGGCCATCTTAATCGATCGATTTTATGGTTTTTATTTTGCAAGTTCGCAATGGCGCCGAAAGTCGATTACATCATTATCGATGGTACCGATTCAGAGAACGATGCGAAGCCAGAGGTTCAAGGGGATGATGGGGATTCAGCCTCCAATGGAAATGATTCATCCACTGATGGGATGGTAGGGTTTGAGGGGGATTCATCCTCTGAAGATGAGTCGATGGATTCATCCTCGACTGAAAACGGTGAATCCATGCAAGAAGATGAATCCTCTGAAGATGGTGAATCCTCTGAAGATGAGGATGTCTGCATCTGCGAGACTTGCATTTGGGAGCGTGAGCACAACATGATAATCCGAGGTTGTTTTTTTTTATTTTGATGCTTGTTTGCAACCTATCATCTGAATTTGAATTTGCTTGTTTGCAACGCTCAACATGATGCTAATCATCTGAATTTGCTTGTTTGCAGGTCCAAACTATCCAGGCAACGACAGCTTCGACCCTCTCTGTGTGTTCCCCACTAGAGTTGCCCTGTTTCCTCGGGAAGTAAATCTTCTGAGGCACATTTGTGCTGACCAAGCACCCAAGACACCAATCTATGTGTGTCTGATGAAGGAGGCACAAGTGCTCACTGATGGCAGAGGAAAAATGGTGAGTGCATTTGTGCAAACGTGCTTTCAAGCTACTGAGTTTCTACTAGTGTAAGAGTAGTGACTTGCTGGTAGTGTGGGAGTAGTTGAGTGTAGTTGCACAAACAACTCAGTTAGTGAAGTAAACTGTTGTGATCTCTATCTGAATTTTGGTCTCTCTGTGTTGCAGTAGTTTAGCAAGGAGTTCACTAAGTCCCATATTAGGCCAAAGATTAAAGCTGCTGGTACTAATGTGATTGTCCACTACGAGAAGAACACTGAAAGAACTGCAGTTAAGATGAAGATTGGAAAAGGCAACAAGCTGGCCATCATGACAAAGAAGTGGACAGATGTCCTGAATGTTACCAAGTGGGAGGCTACCAATCATGTTGTTATGTTCTGGTTTCGCAGTGCCACAAAGAAAGCAGTGCATCTGTATGTGGACAAGATAGTGCCAGGTGCATTTGGTCATGATGAAGAGGAGCACTGGCGTTTCTTTGAAGACTGATGAAGCTGCAGGACTTTGGACAGGCCAAACTAGGCTCTTTTGGGTAGTGACGGTTGTGACCTAGTTGCTAGCCTTCTAAGTAGTAGTAAATGGTCTGTAATGAACCTTCTAAGTAGTAGTTTATGGTCAGACTTGTGAGCCATGTGCTCTGCTTTTTTTATGCAATGAGCCATGTGCTTTCTCTGTAATGAACAAGTTGGTGCTGCTTTTGTGACATTTCCATGGTTGTTGATGATGTGGATGTGAGTCAGGTGCTGCTTTTGTTATATCAGTGAAATGTTACCAGTGAAATGAACCAAATGATTCTTCAGAGTTTGTCAATTATGTTAGCAGTGAAATGTTTGAACTGACAAATGCATATGTTCATAACAAATTAAACAGAAATGATAAGATTACATCAGGTCAAATTGTTCAACTTAAAACTAAATGGCAACAACAACATTTAACAAAGTGATTCAACAGAAACTAAATGGTCACATCATCTCAACTGGTTCAGTTCTTTGAACAAATTCAGGTTTCACAGATTTGCTGGATTTTCTTCAGTTTCTCTCTGGATGCTTCCTTGATGTTGAACAAGTCATAGAGTGAGTACTCTAACTTTTTTTAGCCTCCTTCAACTCAAGTACTTGTTGCTTCAGCTCCTGTAATTCCTTCTGCTCACCCTGTTATATAGCTTTCAACATCTGAATCTGCTCAAGCAACTCAGCTGTCTGTTTCTCTTCTATCTCCAATTTCCTTTGGTCATCCTTCTGCATTGCTCTAAGGGACTGATTTTGCTCAACCAACTGAGTTTTTTGCTTCTTCACATACTCCAGTTCCTTGTGCTCATTTTGCTGAACAGTTTCAAGAATTTATAACTGCTCAAGCAACTGACCATTTTGTTTCTTAACTTCCTCCAATTCTGCTTGTGCTTGCAACTTGACTGACTTGTCTGTTTCCATCATCTCATTTTTCAGCCTCTCCATATCTTCCAACAACTTGGAGTACTTCCTGTCAACCTTCTTCTTTTGTTCAGAAACATTGTGCAGCAGAGTTGCATTATGGTGGTTACTGTTGATCAGCCGTTTCTCACTGTCACCAAACATAGCCCATAGCTTATCTAGGCAAGTTTTCAAACCACCTTGCCACTCTGGATCAATCCAGCCAACAAATCCACAGTTATCCACTTCCTGCAAAACAGACATACGTAGACAGAAAAGGCATGTTCATAATTGGAAAAGCAGAGTTCAGAATTAGAATTAGAATGCATTCAGAAATGCAGATTTCAGAATTGGCACTCACATTCTTGATTGGGCAGAGGTAGAATCGCCTTCGTGTCATGTTTCCTTCAAAAGCAACCAACATCCCGGGCTTCAGCTTGTGGACACGACATAGGACAGGTGCCTCAGCATGAATGCCTCCGATTGTTGGGTCACTGATCGAATCTGGAGCGTAGTCTCTGTAGGTGATCTGCATAGAAGCGAAATCGGTCAGTTACAAGCTAAATCCCCAAATCAGAGAAGAACCCTAACCCTAGGTGCTGGAACTGAACACTCACGTCGCGGAGGTATGACACATCTGGGCTCTCCGGGAGCGTCGAGCAGAGGTTGGACGAGCTTGAGCCTGGTGACAGTGGGCGCCAATTTTCAGTCAAAATTACTGATCAAGCAGCAGGTTAGGTGTTCATCTCTGACCAACAGAAAGGTTTGCTATCTGCAATTGAGGACATAATGCCCAAGGCTGAGCATGGAATATGTGCTAGACACATATACTCAAATTGGAAGAAGAAGCATCCAAATCATGACCTGCAAAAATTATTCTGGAGATGTGCCAAGTCGCCAAACAGGGTGCTTTTCAACTATAACAGAGCAAAGCTTGCTCAGTTCACTGTGGATGGAGCTGAAGACATGATGAACACTGATCAACAACACTGGAGCAGGGCATTCATGGAAATTGGATCCAACTGTGACTCTGTGGACAATAACATGTGTGAATGTTACAATAACTACATACTAGAGTCAAGGTACTTGCCTGTTGTGTCCATGCTAGAATGGATAAGACGCAAGATGACAGTCAGGGTTCAGCAAAACAGAGCAAAGTCAGCAAAATGGAAAGGGACTATCTGTCCAAACATATTCAAAAAACTAAAGATGAACATCACAAGGTCTACAAATGTTGAGGTCCTATGGAATGGAAAAGAAGGGTTTGAGGTGCAAGAACATCAGAAGTATAGGTTAACTGTCAATTTGGAGAAAAGAACATGCACTTGCAGATATTTCCAACGGTCTGGCCTCCCTTGCTGTCATGCAGTCAGTGCAATTTATGCTTCTGGGAGAGAGATAGATGACTACATTGCTGACTGCTATTCCATTAGTGTTTACAATAAGATATATGACCACTGCTTGGAGCCAATGGAAGGTGAAGAGAGCTGGCCAACCGCTGATCAACCAAGACCAAACCCCCCTGGTTTTATTAAACTGCCTGGAAGGCCCAAAACTGAAAGGAGAAGGGCACTAGATGAAAGACCCAAGGGCTCAAAGTTGAGCAGGGTTGGCCAAAAAATAACTTGCGGTAACTGCAAGAGAAAAGGACACAATACGTCCAGCTGCACCAATAATCATGTTGCCAAGCACCATGACAATGCACACATAGTCAGAGATAGAAACAAGAAAAGAAAGATACAGCAGCAGTAATATGAGGTAGATACTGGCAAGAGAGCTAAGGTACTGATATCTGTACAACTGCACTGCATTTTGGACTCTTTTAGCTACTTACTAATTGTGCACTCATCTTATACACTTGTACTTGTCATAGGAAAATGATGATGCTGCAAGAGATAGGAAAGGAAAGCAAGTTCTGGTGCATGAAGAGGCAGTAGCAAAGGCATTAAGAACCAGGCCTACAGGACTGAAGATACCTAGGAGAGACTCCGAACCAACTATCCAACCAAGCACAAAGGCAAGCACACAGCCAAGCACCAATACAACCAGCAAGCCTAGTTCCCAGCCAACAAACAAGCAAAGGTCCCTGATACGTCCAAAACGTCTCTACTTTCCCGAACACTTTTGCTGTTGTTTTACCTCTAATTTGTGTGTTTTGAATGCAACTAACACGGACTACCGCTGTTTTCAGCAGAATTGCCCTGGTGTCTTGTTTTTGTGCAGAAAGTCAAGTTTCGGGAAAATTCCCAAAAATATCCTGGAGTTCCTATTTTTCCAGAAGACACACGGAGCCAGAAGACGAGACGAGGTGGGCCACGAGGGCCCCACACCATGGGCCCGCGAGGCAGGAGTTGGGCCGCGCCGGGGGGTGGTGTGGCCGCCTCGGGCACCACCTCGCGCCCCCTTTCGACTACTTAATCCATTGACCTAAAAACCCGAGGAGGATCGACGCTTTTTCCAGAAACACTCCTGAGCTCCGCCGCCACCGAAAACCCTATTTCGAGGACCAGAAACTCCGTTCTGGCACCCTGCCGGGACGGGAAATTGGAGGAGATCATCGCCATCATCATCACCGACGCCTCTCCATCAACCATCCATGATTCCTCCATCCATGTGTGAGTAATCCCCGCTGTAGGCGGAAGGGGATGGTAGGGATTGGATGAGATCATTCATGTAATAGATATCAGATTGTTAGGGCATGGTGCCTAGTATCCGTTGTTAGTACTTTATGTCATTGTTACAACTTGTTATGCTTAATGCTTGACACTAGGGCCCGAGTGCCATGATTTCAGATCTAAACATGTTATTGAATCATGAGGATAATTCTTGTTTTAGATCATATCTGCAAGTTGTTTACACATATAATTGTCTGGAACACGAGGCCCCAAAGTGACAACAATTGGGATAACTGGAGGGGATGGCTGTAATGTGAGGATCACATGTGTTCACGGAGTGTTAATGCTTTGCTCCGGTGCTTTATTAAAAGGAGCACCTTAATTACCAGTAGTTTCCCTTGAGGCCCCGCTGCAAACGGGCTGGTAGGACAGAAGATGTTGTGCAAGTTTCTCATTGTGAGCACGTACGACTAAATACGGAACACATGCCTATGATTGATTATTACCTGGATACTTTATTATCTATCTGCAAATGCCCTACGCTTGACTATTATATGAATTATCTTATCCATGCAACGCCCGTTCTGCAAATATTCTTTGGCTCCCCTTGTGTCGAATCAATAAATTTGGGTTTTACTTCCCTCGAAGACTGTTGCGATCCCCTATACTTGTGGGTCATCAAGACTATTTTCTGGCGCCGTTGCCGGGGAGCATAGCTCTATTTATAAGCTCACCTGAGAGTGATACTGTTCGCTGCAATTCATTCATCATGGGTAAACCTCGTGATGAGAGGGTTCGCATAGTACCATCCACTACAAGGAGAGGTACAACTCTGAACACTTCTGCTGCTCTTGATTCACCGTCTGTTATAAGTCAACTTGTCACACCACCACATACACATACTTCACATGCTGCTACTTCTGCTGAATCTGAAAATACTTCTGAAAATTTTGATGATGCTTCTACTGTGCTTGATGAGAGTGGTTCATTAGGTCCTTTTCTAGATGCTACAATTGCTAAGTCAAAACAAACTGAAAATGCTGAAACACCTAATGAAAGTCCCATTACACCTGTTAGTTCACCTGAATTAAGAGATCATACTAGTGATGATTTCGAGGAATCTTATGTTGAACTTGATGATGAATTTATTGAAGAATGCAATGCTTCTAAAGATGCTAGTGCTATTAAAAATCTTCTTGCAAGACGTGCTGTTAATTACAAACTGTCTCCTGATGCTAAGTTTGCTACATCTCCCATTGATATAAAAGATAAAGATTATGATTTCTCTATGGACTTGTCACATATATCTATTGTTGAGAAAGAACCTTTTCGAGGAACTGAAAATGAAAGTGTTGTAGAACATATGAACACTCTTTCTACTTTAAGTAGTGTGTTTTCTGATGACATTAAGAAACGCAGTTACTTCGTTACTAAAATATTTCCTTTCTCATTAAAAGATGAAGCTAAAACTTGGTTTAATAGTTTATCTCCTGGATCCATTAAAAGTCCTATGGATTTGGTTAATGCTTTCTTCCAGAAATATTTTCCTGCTAGTGCTCAACATGCTGCTTTACAGAGAATCTTTAATTTCAAACAATTGGAAGCCGAGAAATTGCCTAAATCTTGGGCAAGGTTTTGTTCTTTACTCAGAGCTCGGCCTGGACATCAATTAGCTAAAAATGAACTTCTTGATATATTCTATAATGGACTAACTGTTGAATCTAGGACATACCTAGATAGTTGTGCTGGTTGTGTTTTCAGGAAAAGAACTCCAGATGAAGCTGAGGAATTAATGGATAAAATAAGCCAAAATCATGATGATTGGACTATACCTGAGCCGACCCCGATACCCACACCAAAGAAGAGAGGAATTCTTGAACTAAGTGATGAAGAAATGAGAGAAGCCAAGAAATCTCTTAAAGAGAAGGGTATTAAATCTGAAGATGTGAAGAATCTACCACCAATAGAAGAATTATGTAAGCCAATTCCTCACCCATCAGTAGTTGAGGTACACTCTCTCCAACATTTTGATGATAGGGATATTCCTTATTCTAAAACTCCTGATCAATGCTTAGATGAATTTGATAATTATATTGTTAAGCAGGATAACTTTAATATGAGAGTGCAGAATCATCTGATGGAAAATTCTAGAGCTATGAGTAAATTGCATGATATTGTGGAAAGAACTTCTAATGATGTTAAAATGCTTATTAAACATTTCCATATGGTTCAAACTCAAATAGATCAACTCACTAAGGTACAAAAAGATCTGCTAGTTAATGCTTCTAGAGAAAATGAAAAACATGCTTATGGAGTAGGAACTAGAGGTGGTGCTTCTACTCAGGATCCCTTATATCCTGAAGGACATCCTAAAAGAATTGAGCAAGATTCTCAACTAGCTAATGAAACTAGTACTCCTTCTAAGAAAAAGAAGAAGAAGAAACATAAACATGTTGAAGAATCTCCTGAATCAATTAAAAAAATGAGCATGTTAATGATCCAAATAGTATATCTATCTCTGATGCTGAAACTGAAAGTGGTAATGAACATAACAATGATAAGGATAAAAATGATGCTTCTGATAAAGAGGAGAGTGAAGATGAACCTGAAAAGCATACTAAGAATAAAAAGTATACTAAAGAAGATTTCATTGCTAAAAGCATGGTAATGAGAGAGAACCTTGGGTGCAAAAGCAAATGCCTTTTCCTAATAAGAAACATAAATCAAAGGAAGAGGAACACTATAATAAATTTTGTGAATGGATGAAACCCTTGTTTTTGCAAATTCCTTTGACTGATGCTATTAAATTGCCTCCTTATTCAAAATATATGAAAGATATTGTCTCTAACAAAAGGAAAATTCCTAATGAGGAAATTTCTACTATGCTTGCTAATTACTCTTTCAATGGTAAGGTTCCAAAGAAACTTGGAGATCCAGGTATACCAACTATCCCATGCTCTATTAAGAATAATTATGTTAGAACTGCTCTATGTGATTTAGGAGCAGGAGTTAGTGTTATGCCTTTTTCTCTTTATAAGAGACTCTATTTAGAAAAATTGATACCAACTGATATATCTTTGCAAATGGCTGATAAATCTACTGCTGTTCCTGTTGGCATATGTGAGGATGTTCCTGTTCAAGTGGCTAATAATTGTTTAATATTAACTGACTTTGTTGTGTTGGAAATGCCTGAAGATGATAATATGTCTATTATTCTTGGGAGACCTTTTCTTAACACTGCAGGGGCTGTTATTGATTGCAACAAAGGAAAAGTAACCTTCAATGTTAATGACAAAGAGCATACTGTTTATTTTCCCAAAAAGTCGGACAAGATATATGGAGTAAATACAATAGCCAATCTTAGAACTATCAAAGTGGGAAGTATTGATTGCCCTATTTATGAACCTCAAGAAGGATTTCAAAGTATTATGATTGGATCTATTGCTATACAATTCAAGGTAACATGATTGTCTCATGTGGTTTAATTCTTTTATGTCATATAAAATTTATTTGGTGACAAGACTTGATCAACCTTGTTAACAAATATGTTTTAAATGCATAGAAGCACTAAACAACATTTTATTTCTCAACCTTGTTTTACCTACTGTTGTGTTACTGAACTTGCAAAGTTTTAGTTGAAATTGGTCTTTATAAAATTTATTTCTGCCTTAAAGTTTATTATTTAAACATCCAGAAAATGTGCAAAATGAAAGTTTTCGAAAATTTCTGAAAATTATACCATAAATCTTAGTTTTTAAAGAGGAACATGGGAGTGCCTGGGGCTGACCAGGGGGACCCACCATGCCTCCACACCACCCCACTGAACTTGCAACGTATCTACTTTCCCGAATACTTTTGCTGTTGTTTTACCTCTAATTTGTGTGTTTTGAATGCAACTAACACGGACTAACGTTGTTTTCAGCAGAATTGCACTGGTGTCTTGTTTTTGTGCAGAAAGTCAAGTTTCGAGAAAATTCCCGAAAAATATCCTAGAGTTCCTATTTTTCCAGAAGACACACGGAGCCAGAAGACGAGACGGAGGTGGGCCACGAGGGCCCCACACCATGGGCCCGCGCGGCAGGAGCTGGGCCGCGCCGGGGGGTGGTGTGGACGCCTCGAGCACCACCTCGCGTCCCCCTTTCGACTACTTAATCCACTTGACCTAAAAACCAGAGGAGGATCGACGCTTTTTCCAGAAACACTCCAGAGCTCCGCCGCCACCGAAAACCCTATTTCGGGGACCAGAAACTCCGTTCTGGCACCCTGCCGGGACGGGGAATTGGAGGAGATCATCGCCATCATCATCACCAACGCCTCTCCATCAACCATCCATGATTCCCCCATCCATGTGTGAGTAATCCCCGCTGTAGGCTGAAGGGGGTGGTAGGGATTGAATGAGATCATTCATGTAATAGATATCAGATTGTTAGGGCATGGTGCCTAGTATCCGTTGTTAGTACTTTATGTCATTCTTGCAACTTGTTATGCTTAATGCTTGACACTAGGGCCCGAGTGCCATGATTTTAGATCTGAACATGTTATTGAATCATGAGGATAATTATTGTTTTAGATCATATCTGCAAGTTGTTTACACATATAATTGTCCGGAACCCGAGGCCCCAAAATGACAACAATTGGGATAACTGGAGGTGATGGTTGTAATGTGAAGATCACATGTGTTCACGGAGTGTTAATGCTTTGCTCCGGTGCTTTATTAAAAGGAGCACCTTAATTACCAGTAGTTTCCCTTGAGGCCCCGCTGCAAACGGGCTGGTAGGACAGAAGATGTTATGCAAGTTTCTTATTGCGAGCACGTATGACTAAATACGGAACACATGCCTATGATTAATTATTACCTAGATACTTTATTATTATCTATCTGCAAATTCCCTACGCTTGACTATTATATGAATTATCTTATCCATGCAACGCCCATTCATCCATCCCTATGCCTACAGTATTTTAATCCTGCTGTGTACTTCAATTATTACTGCTGCTATTATTTCACTACTGCTACTGCTATAAAACTGTTGCTACTGATAAACTGTGTCGAGCAAGTCTATTTCCAGGTGCAGCTGAACTGACAATTCATCTGTTAAGGCTTATAAATATTCTTTGGCTCCCCTTGTGTCGAATCAATAAATTTGGGTTTTACTTCCCTCGAAGACTGTTGCGATCCCCTATACTTGTGGGTCATCAGTCCCAGGCAAGAAGGAAGACCAGTTCCCAGCCAAGCTCACAGCCTAGCTCTCAACCGAGCTCCCAACCAAGCTCCTAGCCCAGCCAGCTGGAGAACAGAAAAATTGTGAACCTCTGTCAGCCATTTGTGACACCGAGACCCACTGATACTTCCCATCAGAAGAGCTTCACGAAATACAAGCCTGAAGTGCGGGAAATGCATTTGTTCCTCCTAAGCATACCAGTTTCAGTCTTGCTGCATACAGAGCTGCTAAAGATGTGCAAAAAAAGTAGCCATTTGTCTATTGAGGTTGTTTTTTGTTCAGTCTCCATTATGTAATGTGAGAAGCACAAGTATAAGTGCCAGTTCTATCCATGTACAATGACACCTTCAACATTGTGCTTTAACATTGTTCAGAATATGCAATGTTTGATTCTCCATGATATGTAATGTGTGAAGCATCAAATAAATGAACAATGTATGCTGAATATTTTTGCACTGAAACACAAACACAAACATAAGCACATTCATAACTGACAGGTTCAGTACACAAACATAAGCATCAGGTACATGCTTCATTACTTCCAGGTTCAGACAAACTATACTAGCAAACATACAACACGCTTCATTTGTTGATTCATGCTACTACATTATTTGTTCAAGGTACTACATTCTACATCTTCCAACTACTATATCTTCCAAACATACTACACGCTTCATTTGTTCTGGACAAGTAGCAGACAACCCACAACCATGAGAACAACAACAAGCTTCAGAAGAAGCCCTGCTTCTGTCAGCTGCTCGCCCACAGCCGCAATGCTCTTCATCATCCTCTCCTCATGCCCTTGGCCCCTCTCTTCACCTTGCTTCTTCTTCAGCTCCAGCTGTTCCCTCCTTTCCTCTACCCATCCAAATGTTTCAGAAGCACTGTGACCTGTGAGGTACCCCTTCTCCATCAAATACATCATGTATTGCAGCTCCCAATGCCAGAAATCGCACCCCCTCTGTTTATTAAGAAAGAACAGGGCTTCAAAGACTTGAAATTTTCCCCCTTTCGCACAGAAATTACCAGCCCCAACAAAAATAAATAAGAACATCAATCGATTGAGGACATACCCCATGCGTCCTGCATTGGTAGTAGATCCAGCTTCCGTGCTTGTTAGTGCTGGAGCGGCGCTACTGCACCTCGCGTCCGTGCTAGCGCTAGGTTGACGAGGGAATATCTCCCCAGCAACAGCACCGGAAACAATGCTTGTACGTCACACGTCAGTTGGGAACCCCAAGAGTAAGGTATGATGAGTGTAGCAGCAAGTTTCCCTCAGTATGAAACCAAGCTTTAATCGAACCAGTAGGAAAACGAGGTTTGCTTCGAAGGTGTTGGTGAAGGAGTGTAGTGCGGCGCAACACCAGGGATTCCGGTGCCAACGTGGAACCTGCACAACACAATCAAATTACTTTGCCCCAACTTAACAGTGAGGTTATCAATCTCACCGGCTTGCTGAAAACAAAGGGTCAAATGTATCGAATGGAAGATGATGTTTGTTTGCATAAAACAGTAGAGAACAATGATTGCAGTAGATTGTATTTCAGATGTAAAAGAATGGACCGGGGTCCACAGTTCACTAGTTGTGTCTCTCCAATAAGATAACTAACATGCTGGGTAAACAAATTACAGCTTTGCAATTGACAATTGATAAGTGCATATAACATGCATGTGTGAGCTGTGGTGTCTACTATGAGATTCATTTGGGCATTACGACAAAGTACATAGACCGCTATCTAGCATGCATCTATGCCTAAATAGTCCACTTTCCGGTTAACATCCGTACCCCTTCCAGTATTAAGTTACAAGCAACAGACAATTGCATTAAGTAATGTGCATAATGTAAACAATACATTCATCCTTGAATAAAGCATTGTTGTTTTACCCCTAGTGGCAACAACACATCTACAACCTTAGAACTTGATGTCACTATCCCAGGTTAAATAGAGGTTGAACCCAACTATCATGCATACATACCCTCTCTTGGAGTCACAAGTATTCACTTGGCCAAGGCTTCAACAAGTAACGGAGAGCATGCAAGATCACAAATGACATAGACATGATAATATAATATTCAGCTCCACATAGGTATCAATATAAGTCAGATCCCAGCAAACACAACATGTAGCATTACAATAAGATAATCTTGATCATGATAGGCAGCTCACAAGATCTAAACATGATGGCACAAGTGGAGAAGACAACCATCTAGCTACTGCTATGGACCCATAGTCCAAGGATGAACTACTCACGTATCACTCCGAAGGCGGGCATGGCGATGTAGAGCCCTCCGGTGATGATTCCCCTCTCCGGCAGGGTGCCGGGAAGAGCTTCAGAACCCCCCGAGTTAGGGTTGATGACGGCGGCAGCAGCGAATATGTTCTGGAAGAAAGTCTCGGTGTTTTAGGGTTTTCACGCCTCGGGGAATAAATCGGCGAAGGGGCGATGTCGGCGGACCCCCGAGGGGCCCAAACCACAGGCTGGCGTGGCTGGGCCCACTCCGCGCCGCCAGGTGGTTTGGCCACCTCGTGGCTCTCCTTCGTCTCTCCTTCGGACTCCGTGTATGTGTTGGAAAATAGGGACTTGGCCTTTTGTTTCGTGCAATTCTGAGAATATTTCCGGAAGTAACTTTCTGAAACCAAAAACAGCAGAAAACAGGGAACTGGCACTGTGGCATCTTGTTAATAGGTTAGTCCCAGAAAATGCATAAAAGTGATATGAAGTGTATACAAAACATGTAGCAAATTGTATAATATAAGCATGGAACATCAGAAATTATGGATACGTTGGAGACGTATCAAGCATCCCCAAGCTTAGTTCTACTCGTCCTCGAGTAGGTAAAACGATAACAACAAATAATTTCTGAGGAGACATGCTTTCACACAATCTTGATCAATATATTGCAAGGCTCATGTCATGAATGAAGTGACTCAAAGCAATGGTCTATAGTTTGCTAACAAATAGATAAAGAGTAAACAATGAATCATATAAGCAAAAACTTTTCATGAATAGTACTTTCAAGACAAGCATCAAAAAGTTTTGCATAAGAGGTAACTCATAAAGCAATAGATTCAAAGTAAAAGGCATTGAAGCAACACAAAGGATGATTAAGTTTCAGCAATTGCTTTCAACTTGTAACATGTATATCTCATGGATAGTTGTCAACATAAAGCAATATAACAAGTGCAATAAGTAAACATGTAAGAATCAATGCACACAAAGTTGACACTAGTGTTTGCTTCTGAGAGAGAAAGGAGTAGGTAAACTGACTCAACATAAAGTAAAAGATAGGCCCTTCGCAGAGGGAAGCAGGGATTAAATCATGTGCTAGAGCTTTTTAAGTTTTCGAAAGCATATAGAGAGCACAAAATAAGTATTCGAGAGGTGTTTGTTGTTGTCAACGAATGGTAGTGGGCACTCTAACCCCCTTGTCAACCAGACTTTCAAGAGCGGCTCCCATGAAGGACGTTATCTCTACCAGCAAGGTAGATCATCCCTCTTCTCTTTTGTTTACACATGTATTTTAGTTTCTTTATAGTTGACACTCCTCCCAACCTTTTGCTTACACAAGCCATGGCTAACCGAATCCTCGGGTGCCTTCCAACATTCACATACCATGGAGGAGTGTCTATTTGCAAATTAAGTTGCTTACTGATAAATCAGGGAAAAACATGTGAAGAGAATTATTAATGAAAGTTGTAATTAATTGGGGCTGGGCACCCCGTTGCCAACTCTTTTTGCAAATTATTGGATAAGCGGATGTATATGCCACTAGTCCATTGGTTGAAAGTCTGTCAGAAGTAAATGACAAGATTGAAAGATAAAACACCACATACTTCCTCATGAGCTATAAAACATTGACACAAATAAGGAGTAATAAAGTTTTGAATAGTTTAAAGCTAGCACATGAAATATTTACTTGGAATGGCAGAAAATACCACATAGTAGGTAGGTATGGTGGACACAAATGGCATGGGTTTTGGCTCAAGTTTTGGATGCACGAGAAGCATTCCCAATCAATTTATTTAAACATAAACTCTCCAAATGATAATATAATGCAGCAAGAGAGTATTTATAAACAAGTGCTAACAGCTCGAAGAGATACATGAAAAACAGGAGCTAAAAGCACTGCAGCAGCTGGTTAAGAATACTCAACAAATATAAGTGAAGAACATGAGTATTCATATGAAAAAGCGGAGCGTGTCTCTCTCCTACACAAGGATTGCTAGGATCCGAATTTATTCAAACAAAAACAAAAATAAAAACACACAGACGCTCCAAGTAAAGCGCATAAGATGTGAAAGAATTAAAATATAGTTTCACTAAGGATGACCTGATAAGTTTGTTGATTAAGAAGGGGATGCCTTGGGCATCCCCAAACTTAGACGCTTGAGTCTCTCTGAATATGGTTGGGATGAACCACGGGGGCATCCCCAAGTTTAGGCTTTTCACTCTTCTTGATCACATAATATCACCCTTCTCGCTTGATCCTTGAAAACTTCCTTCACACCAAACTCAAGACAGTTCTCATTAGAGGGTTAGTGCATAATCAAAAATTCTCATATTCTGTAATGATACAATCAATCCCAAAGCTTCTGGACATTAGCTACAGCCACCAATGCTTTGTGGAGGAAAGAAATCCACACAAACACAGTAAAAGAGCGAATGCAAAGCAAAAGGCAGAATCTGTCAAAAACACAACAGTCTGGAATGACGATTTTTTTAGAGGCACTTAAGTTGCTCAGATGGATCTGTCCTAAAATAATGAAAGTTGCGTACATATCTCAGGAATATGCGTGATTTTTTCAGAAGTTTTTGAATTTTCTACTGGGAGATAAGCTCAAATCCGTGACAGCTAAAAATCTGTCACTGCGCAGAAATCCAAATCTTGCATCAACTTTCAATATAGAACTTTACTTGGCACAACATTGCGATAAAATAAAGATACAAAGGAGTTGCTACAGAAGTAACAAAATTCCTTGACTCAAAGAAAACAAAAATAACAGCAAATAAAAACGATGGGTTGTCTCCCATAAGCGTTTTTCTTTAACGCCTTTCAGCTAGGCGCAGAAAGTGAAAATCAAGTGTTGTCAAGAGAAGAAGCATCAACATCATAACTTGCTCTAACAATAGAGTCAAAAGGTAACTTCATTCTCTTCCTAGGGAAGTGTTCCATACCTTTCTTGAGAGGAAATTGGTACCTTATATTACCTTCTTTCATATCAATGATGGCAACAACAGTTCGAAGAAAAGGTCTTCCCAAAATAATAGGACAAGATGCATTGCATTCAATATCTATAACAACAAAATCAACAGGGATAAGGTTATTGTTTACTGTAATAAAAACATCATTAACTCGCCCCAAAGGTTTCTTCATAGCATTATCACCGAGAAAAACATCCAAATAACAATGTTCCAAAGGTGGCAAATCAAGAATATCATAAAGCTTCTTGGGCAAAACCGAAATACTTGCACCAAGATCACACAAGGCATTGCAATCAAAATCATTCACCTTTACCTTAATGATGGGTTCCCAACCATCTACTAATTTCCTAGGAATAGAAGCTTTAAGTTTCAACTTCTCCTCCCTAGTTTGCAAAAGAGCATTTGTAATATGCTTTGTAAAAGCCAAATTAATAGTGCTAGCATTGGGACTTCTAGCTAATTTTTGCAAGAACATAATAACTTCAGAGATGTTACAATCATCAAAATCAAAATCATTATTGTCAATGGTGGTGGAACCATTGTCTCCAATAGTTTGAAAATTTTTAGCACTTTTATCAGAAAAAGTTTCAGCAGTTTTAGGCAATTTCAAACGCTTTGCAGAAGTAGTAGAGACATTACCAACACCAATAACATTACTATCAATAGTAGGAGGCTTACTAGCATGTAAATCGTTAGCATTACTAGTGGTGGTGATAGTATAAACTCTAACTATACTATTCTCTTTTTCAAGTTCTTCCTCTTTTTCCCACCTAGCATGCAATTCAGCTAACATCCTAATATTATTATCAATTCGAACTTGGATGGTGATGTCTACGCACGCTTCTATTCCTGTAGACAGTGTTGGGCCTCCAAGAGCAGAGGTTTGTAGAACAGCAGCAAGTTTCCCTTAAGTGAATCACCCAAGGTTTATCGAACTCAGTGAGGTAGAGGTCAAAGATATCCCTCTCAAGCAACCCTGCAATTAATATACAAGAAGTCTCTTGTGTCCCCAACACACCTAATACACTTGTCAGATGTATAGGTGCACTAGTTTGGCGAAGAGATAGTGAAATACAAGTAATATGGATGATTATAAGTAGTAACTGCAATCTGAAATAAAGATGGCAGCACGCAAACATGTAGCAGAACTTGATGTAAACGGTGTTTCAATGCTTAGAAACAAGGCCTAGGGATCATACTTTCACTAGTGGTACCTCCCAACATGTTAGCACAACTGAATGCAAGTAAATGATACTCGGGATTATTCTCCTTCTTGATAACACAAGAGTACTATGTGTAGGGCTGCAAAAGCACTCCTCAAAGTCTGAGTAAACAAACACCACAATTCCCAAGAATAAACCATGATAAATGTCTAAATTATTCATAGAGTCACACAAGTACCCACACTGTCACCTTGATACCGTGTTGTCACAATGACTCCAGAAACTAGATACAATCACTTGAGTAGCATAAACATTACATATGAATTCAGCGATACTAGCAATACTCATGATCACATAAAGATCACACCATGGGAGAGAGAGATAAACCACATAGCTACCGGTAGAGCCCTCAGCCTCGGGGGAGACTACTCACACATGGTCATGGTGAGCACACTTGATGGAGAGGTTGACGAAGAGGTGCAGCCCGGAGAGGAGACGACGGACCGCTGCAGCCACGGCGCGGCGGCGGCGCTGGAGATGGCGATGGAGTCGATGGAGATGGCTCCGGGGGCACTTCCCCATCCCGACGGCGTGCCGGAATAGAGATTCTGTCCCCCAAAACTTGTCGTCGATGGCGGCGGCGCTGCGGAACTCTTCGTGGAATATGACTTCATATTTTAGGGTTTTCGTGTCGGGAGGAATATATAGGCGAAGGGACGGCGTCGGTGGAGTCCCGAGGGGCCCACACCATAGGGCGGCGCGGCCAGGGCCCACCGCGCCGGGGTGTGGTTTGGCCACCTCGGCGCCCTCCTTCGTCTCTCCTTCGGACTCCGTGACGGTGCTGGAAAAATAGGGACGTGGCCTTTTGTTTCGTGCAATTCCGGAATATTCGCAGAAGTACTTTTCTGGAACAAAAACAGCAGAAAACAGGGAACTGGCACTTCGGCATCTTGTTAATAGGTTAGTCCCAGAAAATGCATAAAAGTGATATGAAGTGTATATAAAACATGTAGCAAATGGTATAATATAAGCATGGAACATCAGAAATTATGGATACGTTGGAGACGTATCAAGCATCCCCAAGCTTAGTTCTACTCGTCCTCGAGTAGGTAAAACGATAACAACAAATAATTTCTGAGGAGACATGCTTTCACACAATCTTGATCAATATATTGCAAGGCTCATGTCATGAATGAAGTGACTCAAAGCAATGGTCTATAGTTTGCTAACAAATAGATAAAGAGTAAACAATGAATCATATAAGCAAAAACTTTTCATGAATAGTACTTTCAAGACAAGCATCAAAAAGTTTTGCATAAGAGGTAACTCATAAAGCAATAGATTCAAAGTAAAAGGCATTGAAGCAACACAAAGGATGATTAAGTTTCAGCAATTGCTTTCAACTTGTAACATGTATATCTCATGGATAGTTGTCAACATAAAGCAATATAACAAGTGCAATAAGTAAACATGTAAGAATCAATGCACACAAAGTTGACACAAGTGTTTGCTTCTAAGATAGAAAGGAGTAGGTAAACTGACTCAACATAAAGTAAAAGATAGGCCCTTCGCAGAGGGAAGCAGGGATTAAATCATGTGCTAGAGCTTTTTAAGTTTTCGAAAGCATATAGAGAGCACAAAATAAGTATTTGAGAGGTGTTTGTTGTTGTCAACGAATGGTAGTGGGCACTCTAACCCCCTTGTCAACCAGACTTTCAAGAGCGGCTCCCATGAAGGACGTTATCTCTACCAGCAAGGTAGATCATCCCTCTTCTCTTTTGTTTACACATGTATTTTAGTTTCTTTATAGATGACACTCCTCCCAACCTTTTGCTTACACAAGCCATGGCTAACCGAATCCTCGGGTGCCTTCCAACATTCACATACCATGGAGGAGTGTCTATTTGCAAATTAAGTTGCTTACTGATAAATCAGGGCAAAACATGTGAAGAGAATTATTAATGAAAGTTGTAATTAATTGGGGCTGGGCACCCCGTTGCCAGCTCTTTTTGCAAATTATTGGATAAGCGGATGTATATGCCACTAGTCCATTGGTTGAAAGTCTGTCAGAAGTAAATGACAAGATTGAAAGATAAAACACCACATACTTCCTCATGAGCTATAAAACATTGACACAAATAAGGAGTAATAAAGTTTTGAATAGTTTAAAGGTAGCACATGAAATATTTACTTGGAATGGCAGGAAATACCACATAGTAGGTAGGTATGGTGGACACAAATGGCATGGGTTTTGGCTCAAGTTTTGGATGCACGAGAAGCATTCCCTCTCAGTACAGAGTTTAGGCTAGCAAGGTTGTTTGAAGCAAACACAAGTATAAACCGGTACAGCAAGAATCACATAAAAACATATTGCAAGTATTATAAGACTCTACACTGTCTTCCTTGTTGCTCAAACATTTTACCAGAAAATATCTAGACCTTAGAGAGAACAAATATGCATCCCAAGTCTCAACAAGCTCTACGGTAGTTCTCCACTACTAGGCTTTAACTACATGATGCAAGAGCTTAAACATGATCTACTTGAGAGCTCAAAACAATTGCAAAGTATCAAATCGAAACAAGACAATGATCTACAAGAATGCATATGTCTTTTCCAATACCAACTACTACATGTAGCATTTTCTTTCTTCCAAACAAACACCAATCAATTTATTTAAACATAAACTCTCCAAATGATAATATAATGCAGCAAGAGAGTATTTATAAACAAGTGCTAACAGCTCGAAGAGATGCATGAAAAACAGGAGCTAAAAGCACTGCAGTAGCTAGTTAAGAATACTCAACAAATATAAGTGAAGAACATGAGTATTCACATGAAAAAGCGGAGCGTGTCTCTCTCCCACACAAGGATTGCTAGGATCCGAATTTATTCAAACAAAAACAAAAAAAAAAAACACAGACGCTCCAAGTAAAGCGCATAAGATGTGAAAGAATTAAAATATAGTTTCACTAGAGATGACCTGATAAGTTGTTGATGAAGAAGGGGATGCCTTGGGCATCCCCAAGCTTAGACGCTTGAGTCTCTTGAATATGGTTGGGATGAACCACGGGGGCATCCCCAAGCTTAGGCTTTTCACTCTTCTTGATCACATAATATCACCCTTCTCGCTTGATCCTTGAAAACTTCCTTCACACCAAACTCAAGACAGTTCTCATTAGAGGGTTAGTGCATAATCAAAAATTCTCATATTCTGTAATGAACAATCATTCCCAAAGCTTCTGGACATTAGCTACAGCCACCAATGCTTTGTGGAGCAAAGAAATCCACACAAACATCGTAAAAGAGCGAATGCAAAACAAAAGGCAGAATCTGTCAAAAACAGAACAGTCTGGAAGACGAATTTTTTCGAGGCACTTAAGTTGCTCAGATGGATCTGGCCAAATAATGAAAGTTGCGTACATATCTCAGGAAGATGCGTGATTTTTCTAGAATTTTTCAATTTTTACAGGAGAAAAGCTCAAATTCGTGACAGCTAAAAATCTGTTACTGCGCAGAAATCCAAATCTTGCATCAACTTTCAATATAGAACTTTACTTGGCACAACAATGCATAAAAAAAGATACAAAGGAGTTGCTACAGAAGTAACAAACTCCTTGACTCAAAGAAAAAAAAAAATAACAGAAATAAAAACATGGGTTGTCTCCCATAAGCGCTTTTCTTTAAAGCCTTTTAGCTAGGCATAGTGATTTTTATGATGCTCACATAAAGATGAGAGTTGAAACATAAAAGAGAGCATCAAGAAGCATATATAAAACATGTTTAAATCTAACACTCTTTCTATGCATAGGAGTCTTGTAAGAAAACAAGTCAATGAAGAACAAAGTGACTAGCATAGAAAGCAAAACAAGTGTAACTTCAAAAATTTCAACATAAAGAGAGAAGACTTAATATTATTGTGATATATGAAATCGTGTCTCCCTCTCTCATAAGGACCAGTAGGTCTTAAAGTACCCAGCAAATAAAAGCAAATCAAGAGAAAGCTCAAAACATTCATCATAAAGAGAAGAAATTTAGTAACATGAAGATTTCTATAACCATACTTTCCTCTCTCAAAATAATTTTCAGCGGCATCATGAATAAACTCAACAATATAGCTATCACATAGCATTCTTATCATGATCCACATGCATAAAAGTATCATTACTCTCCACATAAGCATGAACATTATCATTAGTAATAGTGAGAGTAAAAGTATCACATCCATCATTGTAATCATCATAAATAGGAGGCATAGAATAATCAAATGATTTTATCCTCAATAGTAGATGGACTGAGAATATCATATTCATCATTGTAAACATCATATATAGGAGGCATATCATAATCAACATAAACTATATCCTCAATAGTAGGTGGACTGAAAATATCACAATGATTATAATCATCATATATTGGAGGCAAAGTATCATCAAAGCAAATTTCCTCCTTAAAGCTTGGGGGACTAAAAATATCATATTCATCACAACCAGCTTCCCCAAGCTTAGACTTTTCCATAGCATGCAATAATGGTGTTCAAAGAATTTATAGTAATACCATTGCTACCATCATGCAAACAAGCCTCCATAGGTTTTTTAATTTTCTCTTCAAAAGCATCATGTCCTAATTCAATATAAAGTTCATAAAGATCTCTAATTTTTTTGTTGTTTTCCATTAAGCCTAACTAGTGAAAATAAAAACAAGAAACAAAAAGAAATAATTGCAGAATCTAAAGGAGATACCTTCCAACACTTACCTCCCCGGCAACGGCGCCAGAAAATAGCTTGATGTCTACGCACGCTTCTATTCTTGTAGACAGTGTTGGGCCTCCAAGAGCAGAGGTTTGTAGAACAGCAGCAAGTTTCCCTTAAGTGAATCACCCAAGGTTTATCGAACTCAGGGAGGTAGAGGTCAAAGATATCCTCTCAAGCAACCCTGCAATTAAGATACAAGAAGTCTCTTGTGTCCCCAACACACCTAATACACTTGTCAGATGTATAGGTGCACTAGTTCGGCGAAGAGATAGTGAAATACAAGTAATATGGATGATTATAAGTAGTAACTGCAATCTGAAATAAAGATGGCAGCAAGCAAACATGTAGCAGAACTTGATGTAAACGGTGTTTCAATGCTTAGAAACAAGGCCTAGGGATCATACTTTCACTAGTGGTACCTCTCAACATGTTAGCACAACTGAATGCAAGTAAATGATACTCGGATTATTCTCCTTCTTGATCACACAAGAGTACTATGTGTAGAGCTGCAAAAGCACTCCTCAAAGTCTGAGTAAAGAAACACCACAATTCAAGAATAAACCATGATAAATGTCTAAATTATTCATAGAGTCACACAAGTACCCACACTGTCACCTTGATACCGTGTTGTCACAATGACTCCAGAAACTAGATACAATCACTTGAGTAGCATAAACATTACATATGAATTCAGCGATACTAGCAATACTCATGATCACATAAAGATCACACCATGGGAGAAAGATAAACCACATAGCTACCGGTAGAGCCCCAGCCTCGGGGGAGACTACTCACACATGGTCATGGTGAGCACACATGATGGAGAGGTTGACGAAGAGGTGCAACCCGGAGAGGAGACGACGGACCGCTGCAGCCACGGCGCGGCGGCGGCGCTGGAGATGGCGATGGAGTCGATGGAGATGGCTCCGGGGGCACTTCCCCGTCCCGACGGCGTGCCGAAACAGAGATTCTGTCCCCAAAACTTGTCGTCGATGGCGGCGGCGCTGCGGAAACTCTTCGTGGAATATGACTTCGTATTTTAGGGTTTTTGTGTCGGGAGGAATAATAGGCGAAGGGGCAGCGTCGGTGGAGTCCCGAGGGGCCCACACCATAGGGCGGCGCGGCCAGGGGGCCACCGCGCCGGGGTGTGGTTTGGCCACCTCGGCGCCCTCCTTCGTCTCTCCTTCGGACTCCGTGACGATGCTGGAAAAATAGGGACGTGGCCTTTTGTTTCGTGCAATTCCGAGAATATTCGCAGAAGTACTTTTCTGGAACCAAAAACAGCAGAAAACAGGGAACTGGCACTTCGGCATCTTGTTAATAGGTTAGTCCCAGAGAATGCATAAAAGTGATATGAAGTGTATATAAAACATGTAGCAAATGGTATAATATAAGCATGGAACATCAGAAATTATGGATACGTTGGAGACGGATCAGATGGCATTTGCTGTAGCAAATGACTTAATCTTTAACTTCATTAGGCATAACTTTCAGTTTTAGAATTTCAACATCATGAGCAAGACTATCAACTTTAGAGGCAAGATCATCAATTTTTTCAAACTTTTCCTCAACAGTTTTGTTGAAAGCTTTTTGTGTGCTAAATAAATTCTTTAAGCATAGCTTCAAGATCAGAGGACACACTTCCACTGTTGCTGTAGGAATTACCATAAGAATTGCCATAACCATTTGAAGGATAAGGCTTATAGTTTGTTGCTACCAAAATTATTCCTATAAGCATTGTTGTTGAAGTTGTTTTTTTAATGAATTTACATCAACATGCTCTTCTTGAGCAACCAATGAAGCTAAAGGAACATTATTAAGATCAACATGAGATTTACCATTCACAAGCATAGACATAATAGCATCAATCTTATCACTCAAAGAGGAGGTTTCTTCAACAGAATTTACCTTCTTACCTTGAGGAGCTCTTTCGGTGTGCCATTCGGAATAGTTGATCATCATATCATCAAGTAGCTTTGTTGCTGCACCTAAAGTGATGGACATAAAGGTTCCTCCGGAGGCCGAATCCAATAAGTTCCTTGAGGAAAATTTTAATCCTGCATAAAAGGTTTGGATGATCATCCAAGTAGTCAGTCCATGAGTGGGACAATTCTTCACCAAAGATTTCATTCTTTCCCAAGCTTGAGCAACATGTTCATTATCAAGTTGTTTAAAATTCATAATGCTACTTCTCAAGGATAAATCTTAGCAGGAGGATAATATTTCCCTACGAAATCATCTTTGCATTTTGTCCAAGAATCAATACTATTTCTAGGCAAAGAAAGCAACCATTCTTTAGCTCTTCCTCTCAAGGAGAAAGGAAAAAGTTTCAGTTTATAATATCCCCATCCATATCCTTATATTTTTGCATTTCGCAAAGTTCAACAAAGTTATTAAGATGGGCAGCAGCATCATGAGTACTAACACAGAAAATTGCTCTTTCATAACAAGATTTAATAGAGCAGGTTTAATTTCATAAAACTGTTATAGAAGCAGGTGGAGCAATAGGAGTGCATATGAAATCATTGTTGTTTGTGCTAGTGAAGTCACACAACTTAGTGTTCTCAGGAGTACTCATTTTGAAAAACAAAAGCAACCGAATTAAACAAGTAACTAATTTTTTTGTGTTTTTGATAAAGAGAGCAAACAAGACTAAATAAAAATAAACTAAGCAAGACAAATAACAAAGTAAAGAGATTGGGTGTGAGAGACTCCCCTTGCAGAAGCAATTCGGTTTTCCCCGGCAACGGCGCCAGAAAACGTGTTGCTAGCGCTAGGTTGACGAGGGAATATCTCCCCGGCAATAGCACCGGAAACAATGCTTGTACGGCACACGTCAGTTGGGAACCCCAAGAGTAAGGTATGATGAGTGTAGCAGCAAGTTTTCCCTCAGTATGAAACCAAGGTTTAATCGAACCAGTAGGAAAACGAGGTTTGCTTCGAAGGTGTTGGTGAAGGAGTGTAGTGCGGCGCAACACCAGGGATTCCGGTGCCAACGTGGAACCTGCACAACACAATCAAATTACTTTGCCCCAACTTAACAGTGAGGTTGTCAATCTCACGGGCTTGCTGAAAACAAAGGGTTAAACGTATCGAATGGAAGATGATGTTTGTTTGCATAAAACTAGTAGAGAACAATGATTGCAGTAGATTGTATTTCAGATGTAAAAGAATGGACCGGGGTCCACAGTTCACTAGTGGTGTCTCTCCAATAAGATAACTAACATGATGGGTAAACAAATTACAGCTGGGCAATTGACAATTGATAAGTGCTATAACATGCATGTGTGAGCTGTGGTGTCTACTATGAGATTCATTTGGGCATTACGACAAAGTACATAGACCGCTATCCAGCATGCATCTATGCCTAATAGTCCACTTTCCGGTTAACATTCGTACCCCTTCCAGTATTAAGTTGCAAGCAACAGACAATTGCATTAAGTAATGTGCATAATGTAAACAATACATTCATCCTTGAATAAAGCATTGTTGTTTTACCCCTAGTGGCAACAACACATCTACAACCTTAGAACTTGCTATCACTATCCCAGGTTAAAGAGGTTGAACCCAACTATCATGAAATACCCTCTCTTGGAGTCACAAGTATTCACTTGGCCAAGGCTTCAACAAGTAACGGAGAGCATGCAAGATCACAAATGACATAGACATGATAATATAATATTCAGCTCCACATAGGTATCAATATAAGTCCTCAGCAAACACAACATGTAGCATTACAATAGATGATCTTGATCATGATAGGCAGCTCACAAGATCTAAACATGATGGCACAAGTGGAGAAGACAACCATCTAGCTACTGCTATGGACCCATAGTCCAAGGATGAACTACTCACGTATCACTCCGGAGGCGGGCATGGCGATGTAGAGCCCTCTGGTGATGATTCCCCTCTCCGGCAGGGTGCCGGGAAGAGCTTCAGAACCCCCGAGTTAGGGTTGACGACGGCGGCGGCAGCGAATATGTTCTGGATGAAAGGCTCGGTGTTTTAGGGTTTTCACGCCTCGGGGAATAAATAGGCGAAGGGGCGATGTCGGCGGACCCCCGAGGGGCCCAAACCACAGGCTGGCGCGGCTGGGCCCACTGCCGCGCCGCCAGGTGGTTTGGCCACCTCGTGGCTCTCCTTCGTCTCTCCTTCGGACTCCGTGTACGTGTTGGAAAAATAGGGACTTGGCCTTTTATTTCGTGCAATTCCGAGAATATTTCCAGAAGTAACTTTCTGAAACCAAAACAGCAGAAAACAGGGAACTGGCACACCGTGGCATCTTGTTAATAGGTTAGTCCCAGAAAATTTATAAAAGTGATATGAAGTGTATACAAAATGTAGCAAATGGTATAATATAAGCATGGAACAGCAGAAATTATGGATACGTTGGAGACGTATCAGTCCGCAGTCGGGGCAGGAGACCAGAGGGATGAACGGGCCGGGCGGCGGTCAGAGGACTGGATCGAGCTCAACGCGGCCATGGGGGTAACCGACGCAAGCTCGACGCAACCTAGGGTTCATCGAGGGAGCGGGTGAGAGAGATCGAGAGGATGGGGATTTCTCCTAGGGTTCGTCGCGGGCGAGAGAGAGAGAGCTACGACGACGAGAGAATGATCCAGAAACGGCTACGATCAGCGATTTAATCCAGGGGAATTATGCAAGAAAATGGCCTCAGAGACACTGAAAGGTGGGGCCCACGCTATGACACATTAACCAGGGGGAACTATGTAAGAAAGCAGCCAACAACCACTGACAGGTGGGCCACGTTATGTTCATAACGGCCGACTAATGGCTCGATGCCACCTCAGCGCCACGTCAGTGCCACGTCATCAACCAAAACCACCAAAATATCTCAAACCACTCACAGGGTGTGATTCTCTCGGTTTGTCACATTTCAGGGCGTGATTTATCTGGTTTTGAAGTTCAGGGTGAAATCTATCCAATTCACCACATTTGAGGGTGGATTCTATACTTTTTCCTTCTTAGTAAAACAGGTGTAAAAGGTATCTCGATCAGTGGCGGATCCAGCAGATGCAAAGGGTGTGGCCCGTGCACGTCAAGCTTCGGCCCAGCCCATGAACTATCAGTAAATGAAGAAAAGGCCAATCCACCTGAGCTCTGCCCCCACCCCACTAAAGTGGGCTGCATCAACTACAACGAATATTTGGCAAATGAGAGGGTACTCGGAAAGTGTTTTTGCCTCCTGATATCCAATGCTCGCTTCACTTTAGAAAATCGAAATTTATATTTATGAGTTTTAAAAATAATTGAAAATATAATTGGGTGTAGCTAATGGTGTGTGAAATTTCAATTTTAAATACTCCCTCCGTTCCTAAATTTAGAGTGTATAGTTTTCTGCACGAATATTAAGACATGAGTATTTTGCCTATAGTGGACTCATTTTTTTCTAGAAAAAATTGCGAGAGATGAGTTCTTAGTAGGCACAAAATATATACAATCCGTTAAATCCCTCTTTTGAGACTAGGACTCATTTTTTGATGGGTCAAATTGTTCATAAATAGCAAATACACCTTATATTATGAAATTTTCTTCAAAAACTATACACCTTACATCAAGGAACGGAGGGAGTATTTTATATATGAGCTACTCCCTCCGTTTTTGAAAGTGCATGTGTTGCCCCATGCGTGGTTTTGGTAATTAATGACAATCCTTATGGACTAATGTTTGCATCGAGATATTCTTGTAGATCTTGTCCATAGGAAAAGATTGGAGTTCATGTGTTGACTCTAGAAGTTTATATGATGACCAAGATTCTATCCAATGGTTTATATGAAGAATGGTCATGTGAAGAGTTGAGCTTATTGCAAGCATGGCTTGAAAAAGAAGATTGAGTGAACATTCATGTTATCTCCAACCATCAGATATATCAAGATAAGAAGATGAAATACAAGTGGATTCATGAAGATGGAGATTAGCAAGGCTCTCCCATAATGGAGTATGGGGGGCATTTGGAGAGTCTTCATCAAGCATGTGCTAGCAAGCACAATCAAGAAAGGTGTTCCAACTTGAGAGAGTCAAGATCATCATCATCTAGCTCAAGTGGAATGCTCAAGGCAAGGTATGATCTTGATAGGGTTTCTATTTTACCGGTCTCGTGTTGTTAGTTCGGAGACCGGGTTATAGGATAGACGGCGTACTATCAAGAGGAGCTCTCAAGTGAGTAACTTAATCGCATCTTTGTGGAGAGCTCAAACCTTGCATATTTGGCAAATCATCTTCTTGGTTCTTATTTGACTTTTATCCATGTGAGAATTTAGAGCTTGTGTTCATCTCCATACCAAGCTCTAGTTCATCAAAAACGGATTTCATTTGAATATCGTGATGTTTTTGATGTTGGAGGTTTTACCGATTCGTCCTTTGTAGAGAGGTCAAACTCTCCTCTCGTGTTCTCCTCCTCACATGATGGACTATGATGTGTATGCATGATCTTGTAGAGCTTGTGATTATCGTCGAAACAAGTACAAGATCATAGAAAACGGAGTCCGGATGAAAAACTTGTTGAGTTTTCGTGTTGGAAATATTATCAGTTTATCTTGAGTAAAGTTCCACACCTTCCCATGGGTGGTGACTTTACTCTACTTATGGTTCTTAATATTGGTTTCATCCCATTTGGAGTAAAGTTCCACACCTTCCCATGAGTAAAGTTCCACACTTCCCTTGAGTAAAGTTCCATATCTTTCCACCAAAATTGGTTTCATCCCATTTGGAGTTTTCTTGCAAAAGTTAGAGGTCGATGAAGATCTCTTTCTGGGTCTGGTTGGCTCGCCTGGCGGGCCCTAGGCCGGCTCCCAGGTCGGGCGCGTCGGGCTCCTTGCCGGCCTCCAGGCCGGCCTAGGCCGGGTGTCTCGGGTGGGTGGCCGGCCTCCAGGACGGGCCCCAGGCCGGCTCCTCAGAAAACCCAGCGCTGCGGCCAGGCTGGTTCTTAGGCCGGCTTCCCTGCACCTCTTCAAACGGGCAGATTTTCAAGGGACCTATTTAAGTGGCTTTCTTCCCAACGGTTTTCCAACAAGCTGGGCATGTTTTCCCCTCTCTCTCCTCCATTGTTGACCTTTGGAAAAGATTGCCTTCCTCTAAATCACTCCCATGATTCTTGCATATCTTTGAGGAAAAGTGAGAGGAGATCTAGATCTACATTTTCACCAATCCATCGGAAGTCTCTTGATCTAGATTTTGGGTTCCATTTGTTGAGTTCTTCTTTGTTCTTTCTCTCTTCTCCCCCATAAGCATTAGTTACTTTTGGTGGGATTTGAGAGTGAATGATTTCAGCACTCGTACTCTTGCCATTGCTTTGTGCATCGATTTGTGCTCTCCACGAGGATTCGTGGAAGTTGAAATCTTGTGAACTTGTTACTCTTGGGTCATTGGAGCCTAGACGCCATTGTGGTGGTTGAGACCTTTTGTGGTCACTTGTAGCGAGCCCCCAATCCAGTTGTGAGTTGTGCCCGGATTGTGTTGTAAAGACTCCGGTTTCCGCCTTAAAGATTCTGATAGTGGAAGGTGAACCAAACTTTTTGTTGCGCGGTTCATCGAAGAAGAAGGTGAACCCTTTGTGGCTGTTGAGCCATTGTGTTGGCTCACAGCTCTCCAACGAGACGTACTCCTCTAAAAAAGAGGAATTCGGGAATACATCCCTGTCTCCGCGTGCCTCGGTTATTTCTATACCCGAGCTCTTTACTTATGCACTTTACATTGTGATAGCATTCGTGCTTGAAGTATTCTATATTGCTATCACCTTGTTACTTGTCTTGCTTAGCATAAGTTATTGGTGCACATAGGTGAGTCTAGTTTATTTTGGTTGTTGGCATGTTAATTTTAACACCTAGTTTTATTCCGCAATTATCAAGTCTACACCGGAAAAGTTTTAATCGCCTATTCACCCCTCTCTAGGTGATATCATTGTCCTTTCAGTTTTTTAATATAAGACGTTTTACCTGCCTCACATATGTTGGCTAGGTGCAAACCTAAATGAGTGTACATACGCATTAAAACATGTCCACATACATGTAGATACATGTGATTGCGGCCAAAAGTTAAAATATCTTATATTTATTTATAAACGAAGGGAGTACAAAATAATAAAATCTGATAAAACTTAGAAATATTAAAATATACATATTTAGGTTCACAGTTTGCCATTTTTGTGTAGCTGAAAATACAAAGTATTTGAAATTGATATTTTGCACATGCGTGTGACATACCATTCGCTACTCCCGGATTTTTTTCCAGAATTTTTGAAAAATCATAAATATGATTTTCGATTTTTTTTAAATTTAAGTAAGCACTGGATTTCGAGAGCCAAAAGTCTCTACTCGAGGGTAGTACCTTTTATTTTTCACATCCCTAAACTTTTGGAAAATGTTTGATTTAGTTCGGTTGTGAGTGACTGCTGCGGCGGCTTAGCCACTGAATTAACATTTCTTTAAATTTATTTATTTTGACTTGGTAAAGACGGTACTTCACCAAACATGGCAAATCTTCCTGTGCGACCATAATGCACAAGAGAATAGTCCTTGGAGGTTTGGAGAGCCTATCTGAAATGCCTTCGAGGGAATCCAGAACTAGTTACTACTACAAGCACTGCCATATTTTGCAACGAGCCATCCTGGATCATGGCTTCATGCGCCAAAATGATCTGTAAAAGCAAGCCATTTGTTTGTTTAAATCCTCAGCTCCCTGGCATTGCCATGTGAAAAGCTCACATCTGGCAGAAAAATGGGAGTAAATAACTACTGCATCTCATCTTCCAAGAAGAAAGACACAAAGATGCGAATAATGGAGATAAAAAAGCAGGCTCGGTCTTTAAAAGCAGCGGTCAAGTGCCAACTATAATGGCAGCAGGCAGGGGAGGCACAGTGCCAGCCGTGAGCCAGGAAAGCAGACGCGGAGGAGAGGAGGAAGGCAGTGGCGGGTAACCGGTAGCGAGTAGTGAAGAAGGCCACCACCTTTTCTCCCCACGCTTGTTCGCTCATGGCTCTCCTCCGCTTCCTCTTCCTCCTCCTCGCCGCCATGCTTATTAGCAATGCCGCTGCCTTGCCGCACCACGGCCCCCAAGCACGACTACAGGGACGCTCTCACCAAGTCCATCCTCTTCTTCGAGGGCCAGAGGTCGGGGAAGCTGCCGCCTTCCCAGCGTGTGTCCTGGCGCAGGGACTCCGGCCTCTCGACGGCTCTTCTATCAAGGCGAGTTCAACTGCAACAACACCTGCGCTCCTCTGGATTTGCATGGCATTCTCCTTTGCTAATAGTTTGTTTATTTTCAGGTAGATTTGACGGGAGGGTACTACGACGCGGGGGATAACGTCAAGTTCGGGTTCCCGCTGGCATTCAGCTCGACGATGCTGGCATGGAGCGTGCTGGAGTTCGGCGGGATGATGAAGGGGGAGCTGCAGCACGCCCGGGACGCCGTCCGGTGGGGCTCCGACTACCTCCTCAAGGCCACCTCCCACCCCGACACCGTCTACGTCCAGGTACTCCCTCGTTCTTGTGGGATCTGTCTGGTGTGACCAAGTTGCGATTTTGTTTGATTTTTCTCGTCATTTCCGGCACTAATGCACGGGGAGTTCTTCAGTCACCACAAAATAGAAACATTCACACACACAAAAGTCCTGCTGCTCTCTTTGAGAACGCAAAAGCACTGTACTAGACGCTCATGCCGTCGTGTGGACCAGACAATGTGTCCTCCAGTTCAACTCACTGTGTACTCCCTGTTGCTAGGTTGGGGACGCGACCAAGGACCACGCGTGCTGGGAGCGACCGGAGGACATGGACACGCCGAGGACCGTGTACAAGGTCGACCCGAGCACCCCCGGCTCCGACGTCGCCGCCGAGACCGCCGCCGCCCTCGCCGCGGCCTCCCTCGTCTTCCGCAAGTCCGACCCGGTCTACTCCAGCCGCTCGTCGCCAGGGCCAAGCGGGTATGAATCACACATTGCATCCTCTGCATCACTGTGCAAATCGATGACTCTGTCTCTGTGTAGGTGTTCGAGTTCGCTGACAAGCACAGGGGCACATACAGCACCAAGCTCTCGGCATACGTCTGCCCCTACTACTGCTCCTACTCTGGATACCAGGTCCCAGCTAAATCCATTAAAAAATCTTTGTTTTTCCTCCCATTGGCTCCAGAGACCCATGAAAATGGTCATGTGCTCCCTGCCCTATGCGCGCCGTTTGCTTTTCTCTTACCTCTCGTGTGCTGTTTTATAATGGTGAAAAGGATGAGCTGCTATGGGGCGCCGCATGGCTGCACAAGGCCACCAAGAACCCAACTTACCTCACCTACATCAAGGTGAACGGCCAGATCCTCGGCGCCGACGAGCAGGACAACACCTTCGGCTGGGACAATAAGCACGCCGGAGCCAGGATCCTCATCTCCAAGGCCTTCTTGGTGCAGAAGGTGGGCGCGCTGCAGGAGTACAAGGGCCACGCTGACAGCTTCATCTGCTCCATGGTTCCCGGAACCCCCACCGACCAGACGAAGTACACAAAGGGTGGCCTCCTCTTCAAGCTCAGCGACAGCAACATGCAGTACGTCACCTCCAGCTCCTTCCTCCTGCTCACCTACGCCAAGTACCTCGCCTCTCCAAGAAGACCGTCTCCTGCGGCGGCGCCACCGTCACGCCGCAGCGCCTCCGCGCCATTGCCAGGCGCCAGGTCAGTCACATTGCCTGCCATGCCCTGATTAATTGGTTTCCACCATCGTCAACGACACAGATCCATCATCATGTTTGTTGTAGGTTGACTACATGCTTGGGAGCAACCCGATGGGCCTGTCGTACATGGTGGGGTACGGAGCGAAGTACCCGATGAAGCTCCACCACCGGGCCTCCTCCCTCCCTTCCGTCGCCGCGCACCCGGGCAAGATCGGCTGCTCGCAGGGCTTCACTGGGCTCTACTCCGGCGCGGCCAACCCGAACGTGCACGTCGGTGCCGTCGTCGGCGGGCCCAACCAGAACGACCAGTTCCCCGACCAGCGCAGCGACTACGAGCACTCTGAACCGGCCACCTACATCAACGCGCCGCTCGTAGGGGCGCTCGCCTACCTCGCCCACTCCTCCGGCCAGCTCTAGCTAGGATTAACCCCAGATTAATTGGTCCAGCGATCAGGTCATCAGCTAATTATTTGTGATCCCAGTGCAAGCAAACAAGAGCACTAGCGGGTCTTGATTTATCCCTACTACTACTATTGTTGAGGTTCATGTACTATGTTTGTTGCAGCTCGCAACTCAACTGTGAAATCAAGTGCTTCAGTTAAGAGATTGTACTCGATCCGTAACCTTTACTATTCGATCATTCAGAGGAACCATTTTGGAACATGTTTGCATGACTTTATCTCGGACGAACATGAGCATCTCCAACCGGAGACACCGTATTTGACCTCCAAATTGTCCGCGGACAATGATCGGACAACCCGTAAAATTGGACTTCTATAACCACATACCTCATTTCATAGATACCAAAATACTACAAAGCCATGCAACTCATACTGCGTATGCTCGTCGGAGAAGAGAGAGGAAGGCCGCACCGGCCTTCCTTGATTGCCGCCTCTGACTTGAGTTGTTCCTCAACAAATCCGGATTTGCTCTTGAGCTGACCGATGAAGAGACGGCCAGCCAACTCGGCCTTGAGCTGTTGCCCGGCTGCGCGGTGCTTCGCCTGCGCCTGTTATCTGACGCGCTCGTCCTCCATGCGTCGGCAGAACTTCGCACCCGTCATTGGGGACGAACACGGGCTTCGCGTCGAGCTCCACCACTCCGACCTCCGCCGCCGCTTGCTCTTTTGCGGTCGACTGGGCCCCCGCCGCCGCCTGCGCCTCTTCGGCCATGGCCGCCATGTAGATCTCCGCCCTGTTCTCCGGGGTGAGCATTGCGTACGTGGCGAGGCATGGTGGATGTGGATGGGGCGAGGCCGGTGGATGTGGATGGGGATGGGTAGGACGGAGGGAGCTGTGCGGCTAGCCAATCGCTCCGGCCCGCCTCTTATAACCGGAGATGGCCTCCTCGGGCGGAGCACAGGCCGGTGCGCCATGAATGCAAGCGGCACCGGTTCAGTCGCCGACGCGTGGACGACCGGTCAAGCTCACCTCTCCGCGTGGACGGCCGGTCAAACGTGGGGCCACGGTTTCAGCGACCACAAGGCAGACGCATCCGGGTGGTTCCAAACCGGCCCCACATATGGGCTGAGTTTGGGGACTGCCGGACAGGCCGAACATTTGGACAGTCTATGTGGGCCACGGTTGGGTGCTGATTTTCGGACCAAATCGGGTCGGGCTGTCTGCCTAGACTCCTAAGAGCGGGTTTGAGAGAGACGGTTGGAGATGCTCAACCATGCATTATGAGTGAGGAAACGGTCGAATCGTAAGACCAGTTCATGGCCTAGTGGAAAGAACAACAGATCACCACAGGTCCACATCGGATCTGACATATCCCATGTTATCTTGTATCATCAACAATAGGACAACAAACCAACGTATGAACAGTAATGCTATCATTTTAACTTCATCCTGCAAGCGGTAGGAAAGAACCAATCGTCCGGTCAACAGGAAGTTTTGTTCGTTAGGCTTGGGAAACTGGCCATTTCATTGGCTGGCTGGGACATGCAGACTTGGACTCCTGTTGACTGTTGTTAGCTGAACCAAGGTGTGCAACTGAATAACTGAAACACAGCTGTTAATTTATGGCTCGGTGAGGCCGGTGCCGGGTTCTTGCGTGATCCACATGCGGGCAACTGCTCACCGTACCACCGCAAGAGTAACTGCCCAACCGCAGGTGCTATTAGATGAAGGAACTTCACGCCAGAAAAGGGATCCAAAGATTGGATCAGGTTATAACAAATTAACAATCGCTGAATCCCGAGCTCAGGGCTCCCGTTATTTAAAAAAAAACAAAAATCATATTAGTAAGTTATATTAAAATCATATTAGTAAGTTATTAAAAGCACTCTACTCTGCAGACCGATCAGGGTGAGCAGGAGGCCGAGCAGCAGATCAAGAAGGACATCCTCTCGCCGGTGCAGGCAAAATCTGGACAAATTGACTTGTCAGGTTTCCTCGCCCGGATCTCGACGCCGCTCAGGACCTCTGTTCTGGGCACGCCGGCCTCGGCGTTGGTCCACGAGAAAGAGGTAGAGACGCCGTCGGCGCGGAGGAGCATCAGGTTCGCCGAGCTGCACCCTAAGGGTGCCGACATGGAGTGTAATCCCCCGAATTTTCTAGTTATTAATTATTTTGACTAAACTAATATTTAGCTCCTAATTATTTTGTTTTGCTAAGCTATAATATTTTTAATTGGGTGCATGCAACTTTATCTAACCTCTTTTGTTTTCTTCGAGCTGGTTGGTACGTGCATGTGCTGTTGCATGCATGCATGTGTGAGGTATTTGATTAGCAAGTAGTAGTGCACTCACGCTGTCATGCATCCATCGTTGAAGCTAGCTAGGAAGAAGTAGTAGTGCATGCATAGATGATTAGCCCATGCTTACGTGAGAGAATATGTCAGCCAATGTCAGCGTGGCAGCATACTAGAGAGGTGTTAGTGGCTTAGCCACTAAGGTTTGCTACGTGGAGTTTTGCTTGGTGTCCAGGCAGCTGAGGTGGACATTCTGCTTACGGCAAGGTCGTCGGCCATAATATCTAGCCAGCAGATATTTCTATCTGGCTTAGCATCGAAGCCTTGTTTGTTCGGTGAGATATTTCCCTGCCAACGGTTTATAAATAGGGCGCTGGTAGCCGGTTGCGAGCCATACCACACAATCGTTTAGCAGACCCGCCAGCTGAGTCCGAGCGAGATAGACGCCGTGCCGGCGTGAGCACGAGAGGGTGTAAACGAGTGAGAGAGTATATCTCCGATTAGGCTGCTCGTCAGCTCGTCTAGCTTGGAGGAGATGAAATACACCCAAGGAGGCGCTGCCGAAATATAAAGCGGGAGCCGCTGGTATTTCCGAGAGGACGACGGCGATTAGAGGGCGGCGCCGGTGCTGGCGATGGTGGTATTTCTTCGGCTACGGTGCTAGCATATAGCCCCGTATGCCGATCCATCCGATCAGAGTAGGCGATCTTGGCTGCTGGTGTTCCTTCGGCTACGTATGAGCTGTGCTGGTCCTGACTCATTGCGGGAGTGTTCGTCGATATTATTTGATAGCTACGGCTTAGTTAACCGAGGCAAGCTTTTCTTATCCCCTCATATATTTTGTACGATATGCTTTGATTGAATATGTGTGATACCCTGAGTGGTATGAGCTTTGTGTTGATATACGGGGCTAATATGTCGGTGTCGTTACGGTGATGGATCCGTAGGAGCCACCGGTACGAGCCGGGTTTAGCACGTGTATTCGACCTGGAAATGAATACAATGCTTTTATAAAGTAAACTTGGTGCTACGAAGGTGATCGTATTGTACCGGTCGCAGTACAGGTATGGGACTGTCTGAGTTCTCCGTGAGGGGCGGCCCTTGAATGGAAAGTGTCGGTGATGGATCCGTAGGAGCGACCGACATCGAGTAGGTCAAGGTGTCCGGTGTCTGAGCGGATAAAAGGGCTCTGCTCGTTCTGGAGCCTGTGTGGTTCTGGGCGAGGCTGTTGACGTCGGAGTACCCCTCTTAAGAGTGTAAAAGCGTGAATATTCACCCCTGTGATTCCCGGGTAGGGAAACTCACTTTCATGTGTGGCACCATGCTTTTTAAACCTGACTAAGAACTTAACCACACAATGATTCAGATGTATTTAGAAAACCTAGTGTATTTTACAAAGTATATGAAAGTGTATGAATTGTTTGCTGAGTATAACTCCTGTTGTACTCACCCTTGCTTCCTTTGTTTTTTTATGTTATCAGAGTTCGCAGCGGAAGCCGTCGTATCCGAGGAGTAGGCTGGACCAGTGGTGGGAAACGACTAGAGAATTTAATCTTGTAAATGTAAATAATCATGTAAAATGAGTAAAAGAGCTTCTTCAGATCCACTGTGCTGGTTTATCCTGCTTCTCTAGCCTTGCGTGTGTATGGACTTTCGGGTCTATAGGCACGCGGCGACTGTCATTCTACCGGGCCGGGTCTCGGGGCGTGACATGGAGCAGCTAGCCAAGGAGGCCGTGGCGCGCCGTCTCGGCTCGCTGCCTGAGGGCTGAGGTGGCCACCATTTCGGAGCGGCGCCGACAGGAGTATTTCGCCCTCTTAGATGGTCCCACCTCGGACCACGCAGCGGCAGCCATCGACGACTTTGTCCTTTCCATGAAGAAGCCCAAGAAGAAGAAGACGCCAGGGACCGGGATGGAGCGGATGATTCCGCCAGAGGTGGCTTAGATGCCGAAGTTTCTGATGCCTGGGCGCTCCTCCACGCGGGGGTTATGGAAGGGGAGGGATCGGAGAACTTTCCGTAGTGCGGTGATCTCACCTACGGAGGTGGTAGCTTTGGTGTGGGAAGAGTTGGCGTTGCGGACTTTCGCCCACACGCTTGATCCTGGAGACTAGTTTTCTATTTTGTTTTTGTAAATGGATTTTTCCCTTTCTCAAAATTCTGTACATAAACCTCTATTCTATCTAATCGGATGGCGGATACGACCGCTTTTAACTTCAAAAAAAAAATCTGAAATAATATCTACATGTTGTTAATGATCTATGCCACAAACTTGCAAAATCTCAATTTAAAATACTTTATATTCTGAGTTACACACAAATGACGGAATGTTGTATATTTTGGAGATTTGAAAGTGTGGACATGTAGATACACACATTTATCGTTTTTTATAGATTAGAATATAAATTATTTTAAATCGAGATTTTGTAGTTTTATGGGATACCTCATTGACAATATGTAAGATTGTTTCAGATTTATTGAAACTTATAAATATGATTTTTGTTTTCTTAAATAAAGAGATCACCGGAGCTCTCAGAAATCTCTACTCTGAAGCGGAAAGTCCTTTTGACTCCCGAACTCCTGTCTGAATCGAGATCCGTCGTCCAACATATACTATTAAAAAATCCTTTCAAAGAAATCCAGCTCCGCTGATCTAGGAGAGAGAATAAAACTGGAAATCATATACATCTGACGTGCAGCTAAGCAAAGTGTCATGTGTGCGTGAATCCAGTGGATATCATAATCGTGGAATAGAGATGTGAAACTGGTCTACTAGGCGGTTTACTGTAGCTGAATATTTTAGGCAATGATTTCTGAGCTTTTTTTTTGCATTTTTCCACATATATTCATCACATAAACACATACACAGTACAAAGAACAAAAGATGAACAATACGAGGAAGAGGATACAGAGCAAACAACGAGATCATCCACTTCACCGGCGATGGAGACGAAGAACAGCATCCGCCCACGAACCACTGCCTGGGAGCAATTTTTTCTCCCTTGAAAGACGCCGCCAAGCTTTGCCGCCGCGCCGCGGCGGACCTTTGGTCGATGAACGGCCACGGCAGACGTCCCCTGGCCCCGCAACGCCACTCAGCCACCGCCGTCTTCAGATCCGTCGCCGGAGGAAGCAGAAGAACTCGAGCCGCCCTGGGATCCGGCCGCCAGATCCGCCGCCCCAGACCTGACGGGAAACTGCGGCGCTCGAGCACCACGCCGGGCCTCGAGCACCACCAAGGCGCGCGCGCTGACGCCGAGCCCCGCGGAGCACCGTCGCCGGAGAAGAGCACGCCGCCGCCAAAACGCCCACCACCAGCACCACCTCCTCCAGGGCGCCGCCGGCAGGAACATCCCCCTACCCTACCATATATACAAGCCGGCACCGGGGATCCCCACCCTCCCGCCGCCGAAGCGGCCGGCGGAGGAGAGGAATCCCGCGACGCGGCGGCGCGCACGCGGCGGGTCGACGGACAGGTTCCAAAAATCGCCTTGCTCTCGAACAGTGACGGGAGAGGGAAAAGCATTCTGAGCTGGCGTACGAAAAAGGTAACTAAATATCATAATACGTAGCACAACTGGCGTTCCAAAAGGTAATTGAACCCATTTTGTCAGCTACCGCCAATTTTAGGTTCCTCCCGTCAGCAGATATGACATGATCGGTGGATGCTTTCAATGCAACCACAAGGAGCGCCTGATAAACTATCGCATCCAACAGCATGCTTTTACCAGGGCCGCACGGTCACCACGGCAGCAGAATAGGAGAACGAGATGCACGGTAACCGGTAGAGTAATAAACTAGCTCTGCAGTCCCTTCCCGCCAAATTCAATCTTCTCTCCAGTTCCTTCCCGCCAATTTCGAAACAAAGGCTGGGACTAGTTTAGTTTTGGCAAAAGTCTGAAACAAACCTTGTACTCGTACGTGAAGTCTGAATCGAACTCTAACCTCTAAATCCCAGTTTTTCAAACCCTGGTCTCTCCAATCCCAGTCTTCCCGGAAGTTTTCTGGCCTATTCTCATTTGTGCGCTCTGATGAGGTGACGTGGCCGGGATTACGGAGTGGGCTGGTCCAGCCAAGTAAACGGACCTGGTTGTTTCGGCCATAACCCACGACGCAATATCCCGCGCGGTAATTCCGTTTCCTTTCCAATATTTGGTACAGAAGCGCGGCCATGGCGACTGGCGACTGATCGCGGCGGCGGGAGTACGATCCAGACGAAGCACATCATCGCCGACGGCATACCTTCGTCATCAAGTCTCCAGGAGGTTTTGCAAGCACTAGTCGTCCATTACTCGCAGCGGCGACCAGCGACATCGATTCGCAACTCTCCGGCGGCAGAAACTTTCACAGCGGTAGAGACGACGATTGGTAACGACTCGACACCCCGTATGGGCATATGTTGTTTTCTTCCTCTCCCGCATTGTTAGATTTATAGGGTTTGGAGATTGCTTTTTTGTGGGGTTTATGCGCTTAGTAAACTGATGTTAATTTTGTTCTTTCTCCTAGTTATATATCTATTTAGATATAAGACGACCAATTTTTTGTTTCGTTTTGTACTGCAGGTAGTTTTTGTGCAAGGAAATCATGGATCCCAGTTTGAATGTGCGTTTTTTTTCGGTGGTGAGTTCATCCGAGTTGGTCCTGAGCTGCTGTACGTGGGGGGAGATGAGGCCATGTCAGAAATTGAGCGTGCTAGTTTATCTCTGCTAGAGTTGAAGGCACATCTGAGTGAACACATGAATGTAAAGTCATCGATGAAGTATTATTTTTTGATTCCTGGTAAACAACTGGTTAATGGATTGTTGTTTCTGAATGATGATCTTGGCTGCAAGAAAATGTCAGATATGACAACTCATGGTGGAGTGGCAGAAGTGTTTGTCGAGTACCATGGTGTGGCGGATGAAGAAGAAGACTGCGAGAAAAGTGGGAGTGACTTCGAAGATGAAATTGGAAGTCAAGAAGATAAGGAAGACACTGATGTTTCAGAGCCTGAAGTTGTGCTTACAGCTGATGCTAGCATTGTTTTCAGCGGTCCATCAAAGCAGAACATGGACAAAAGCTCAGCATCAAAAACATTTCAGAGAAGGGACTGGTTTGAAGAGGGACACAGCTCACAAGGGGTTATGGCTGAGAGCTCTCAAGTGTTAAATCCAATCTCACCAAGGGCCAGCCAAAGATATGCGCAAGAAAGAATTCCTAGGGATAAAGTGGTGGACCAGAGTGAGAGGGTTGTAGTACCAGAGGATGAAGAATCCGACAGTGATTCCGAAGATTCAGATTATGTGCCTTGTTCTGATGACAGCGGTGAAGATGAGGAAACAATGCAGCTTAGGAAATTTGCAAAGATGTACAAGAAAAAGCTAAGAGATTCTCAGAGGTTTGTGCAAAGTGATGCAACAGGTGCAGTCCCAATTGACCTGATGGCAAATGTTGAAGAAGTCATAGAACAACAGAATATAGAGGCTGAATATGACTCAGGATCAGAAGATTTTTCTTATGATGAAGCTAGTGACGAAGAAGGGAAATTTCTTAGGAGGAGGAGCAAGTTTGCAAGATATGATTCCAAGACTGAAATTCCACACTTCAGTCTTGGCATGGTGTTCAAAAGTAAGACTGAATTTAGAAAGGCAGTGATCAAATATGGACTGAAGACTTACAGAAACATTAAGTTCATGAAGTCAGAAGATGACAGGGTGAGGGCAAAGTGTGCATGGCCAGGTTGTCCTTGGCTCATATATGGTGCTATGTCTAGCAGATGTTCAAGGTTTCAAATAATAACATATGAAGATGACCACCATTGTGCTCCAAATAGAGTAAACAGCCTTGTATCTTCCCAAGTAATTGCAAAGAGATATGAACATTTCATATTAGCCAATCCTACTTGGAAAATTAGTAGCATGCAGTGCACTGTCTTGAAGGATTTCTTTGCTGATGTCTCTATATCGAAGTGCAAGGCAGCAAAAAAAATTGTCATGGACAAACTTTTGTCGGGTTTGAAAGAGGAATACACAAAGGTGTTTGATTACCAACTTGAACTGTTAAGGAGCAACCCTGGCAGTACTGTTGCTGTTTGCTTGGACCCAAAAATAATGGAACAAAACATTTTCCAAAGGTTTTATGTTTGCTTTGATGCCTTGAAGAAGGGATTTAAAGCTGGCTGCAGAAAAGTGATTGGGCTTGATGGATGTTTTTTCAAAGGAGCATGTCAAGGTGAGTTGTTGTGTGCAATTGGTAGGGATGCTAATAATCAAATGTATCCTGTTGCTTGGGCAGTTGTAGAGCAGGAAACAAAAGAGAATTGGGAGTGGTTCATTGGCCTTTTAATCAAAGACTTGAATATAAATAATAATGGTGATGGCTGGGTTTTTATTTCGGACCAGCAAAAGGTAATTCAGCTAGCATTGCTATTTATTCAGCTAGCATTCTTATTTATTTAGTTAGTTTTCTTATTTAATTAACTTGCTTTCTTATTTATTCTCATGATTTGTATGTGTAGGGATTGATAGCTAGCATGCAGAATTATTTGCCAAAGGCACAACACAGAATGTGTGCAAGGCACATCTATGCCAACTGGAAGAAGAAGCATACAGATCATGAACTGCAGAAGAAATTTTGGGCTATTGCAAAATCTGCAAACAGAGAGGATTTCAACTACCACAAGGCCAAGCTTGCACAAAAAACTCCTGAAGGAGCCAAAGATATCATGAACACTGAGCCTAAGCACTGGGCAAGAGCATTTTTCCCAATTGGATCAAACTGTGAGTCAGTTGACAACAACTTGTGTGAGGCATTTAATCATGCTATCATTGAATCCAGATTCTATCCAATTATATCTATGATGGAGAAGATCAGATACAAAATAACTCTCAGAATTCAAGAAAATAGAAGTAAAAGTGATACCTGGCTTGGGACAATTTGCCCCAATATCTTCAAGAAGCTGAAGGTAAACATCCAGAGAACACAATTCTTGGATGTGCTTTGGAATGGGAAGGATGGATTTGAGGTGAAGCATATGCATGGAAGAGGAAGAAAATACACAGTGAACTTGGAGAAAAGAACATGCTCGTGTGGGTACTTCCAGCTTGCAGGCCTTCCTTGCTGCCATGCTATCACTGCAATATACAAGTGTGGTAAAGTTGTTGACGAATTCGTTGACAAGTGTTATTCCATTGAGCAATTCAAGAAAATTTATGAACATTGCTTAGAACCAGTTGAGGGAGAAGAAAAGTGGCCTGTTTCTGCAAATCCAAGACCTCAAGCTCCTGGATATGTAAGAATGCCTGGAAGGCCAAAGAAAAACCATAGAAGGAGAGAAGTGGGAGAAGCGCCTAAAGGGAAAAAACTGAGCAAACACGGTGTGCAGATTAAATGTGGCCTTTGTGGGAACACTGGCCACAACAAGTCAGGATGCAAAAAGAATCCTGAAAGAGGAAAGAAAAAGAATGCTTTTCTCCAAAAGGCTGGCAAGAAAATGAAAGCCAGTGAGGTAAATGCAAAACTACACTCCAATCTTCTATGTTATGTTCTTTATATTGCGTACAGTAGCTAAACTGCGTCTCCTATTTCTGCTCATTTTATTTTTGATACAGTAGCTAAGCACTAAGTTGTGCTCTGTTCTGTTCTTTATGTTCTTGTACAATACGTAAACTGCACCCAGTTCTCCTATTCTTTTCCCAATTTATATTATATACATTAGGTAAGCACTCAATTCTTCTCTGTTTTTTATGTAGTGTACAGAAGCTAGCCTGTACCAAGTTCTCCTATTTTCTCTTCTTTATATTGAATACAGAGCTAACTGATATTTTCCATCATTTGGACCAACCAGCAAGCACATACAGATTCTCAGGTAAGGGCAAGCCAGGCGCAGAACAAAGGAAAGGAAGCTGCTACATCTAGTTCAGCAAAAAGAAAGGGAAGCAAGGTTGGTACTGCAGCAAGCAAGGAGCAAAAGAAGGCCAAGAAGTGATCAGCAAGCATGTGGCAACGTTGGTCCAGTGTGTTTTCAAGTGTTTTTTAGCTTAATCTGTTGAGAAACCGATGTCCTAAACATGGTAGTTGTCATTTTGGTTATTTAAACTGATGTACTGAATATGTGTGCGGCATGCCTCTGTTTGCCATTTCTTTTGGTACCATGTTGTTTGCTGGTACTACTTATCTGTCAAGACTTATATTAAGATGATGAATTGAACTTGTATGTTGCTGAACAATTAAATATTGCTGAACAAAGTAGATGCTTCATTTAACCGAAACAAACAGATGCTCCATTTAACTGAACAATCTGTAGCCTTACACTTCCATTACATTGCCCTAACACTACCAGCCTGAACTATTAATGGTCGCTGCACGATGCCTTCTTCATCTTCCATCACCCAGACCTTGTTTCGCAGATCAACAAGCAACTCCCGTTGAAATTGGCTAGGCCGATATTCCCACCATGAATACAAGCCAGAGACACCCACTGTTTCAAGTGTACTAATTAGAAGAAGAGAAAATGACTAAAAGAATCAAACTTGAGGCAAAGTAATGGCAGTAATCAAGCATACCTGTGTGTTCACGCAAACAAAGGACCTCATTCCTGGGTTTGCATCACTCCACGGAATTCACCAAGTGGCCTTCGGATTGCCGGCGCAAGCGCACAACCTGCCGGGCTCGTAACCCATTGGGTGCTCACGATATGGCACCGGCGATCTTGCCGGCGGCCTGGCTCCGCCAACCTTACGTCGGCGCCCCCTTCCGCGGAAGATTCAGTCGACGGCCACGACATCGCCGCCGTCGTCTCTCTGTCCGCTTCTCTTCCTCAAGCCCTAATTTCGTTCCCCACCTGCTCGGTTTGGAAGACCACACGGAGAGGCCCACCATCAGTTCAGGTGCCTCCCTAATCCCCGCCACGTAGGCAAAACCAAGCGGGCGTTTCGCCAGAAAACTTCCGGGAAGACTGGGATTGGAGAGACCAGGGTTTGAAAAACTGGGATTTAGAGGTTAGAGTTCGATTCAGACTTCGCGTACGAGCACAAGGTTTGTTTCAGACTTTTGCCTTTAGTTTTTCTCCCCCGCCCTAAATAAAAGGCCCGACCTCAAAAGACACCCCTAAAAATATCAGAAATATCTCTAGATTGTACTCCCTCCGTTTGTCATGTAAGGTGTATAGTTTTTTTTGAGAAAACTCCAAAATATAGGGTCTATTGTGGTTTTTGGACAATTTTACCCAACCAAAAATGAGTAAAAATCTGGAACAGAGGTATTTGACTGATTGTTTTTTCAACTTGTGACTATTAGGGACTCCTATCTCTCGATTATTTGCAGTAGCAAATGAGTCCAATATATGCCAATTTGTCATGTCTTTCGTGCGAGAAAACTGCACACCCTACATTAAAAAACAATTGGGTACCGAGGGACACCCCAAATAGGCCACACACATGTTTGTTTTTGGTTCTTTATTGAACTATAAAAATAAATTTAGCGCTTAAATTTTACAAATTGATAAATTTAGGTTATCAATTGTTTTACAAACACTAAAAGCAAATTTCATCCAATCTGGTCGCACAAATTTGATCGACCTAATTTATCATTTGATGTACTAGACCTACCAATATGCAGAGCAACTCGAGATCAACAAGTTAGTACAACTGTTGGATCATTACACGCATGCACATCAACGCTTGCCACACAATGTTTCTCCAAGGACCGCATGAGATAAAGAACGATGAGCATATTAAGAAGAACGAGCGATCCCTACCACAAAAACATGACCGGAACGTGCAAAAAGAAAGCACGAGGGTTTAGGGTTTTAGAGTTTAGGGTTTAGGGTTTTAGAGTCTAGGGTTTAGGTTTTAGGGTTTGCGTGAGACGAAAGACTGCTCGACCACCTCCTCCTAAGGGTCACGCGAGGCGGTACTCTTGCGAGCTCTTGCACGAGGTGGAAGAAGCAACGATCGGTGCTCTCTCTTTCTCCTCCACCACGGTATGCTCTGTCGTCCTCACTGTCGCGCCCACGCCACTTCACACGCTTCCATGGTCGATCCGGCGTGCTAGAGCCACAGACCTCGTGCTCCCCACCATCACGCCGCCCATCACGTGGCATTGTCCTCTAGTGTCTGAAGCACTCGATTTATCCCTACTACTACTATTGTTGAGGTTCATGTACTATGTTTGTTGCAGCTCGCAACTCAACTTTGAAATCAAGTGCTTCAGTTAAGAGATTGTAAACGGATAGGATCAGGATTTTACCTCTACCATATCCTGTACCATATTTTTTCCTCGGATTCGGATCGGATCGGATAACGAACGGTTGCGGATTCGGTGGCGGATATAGTTGATCACGGATTCGGAACGGAAACGGAACGGATCCGGGACAGAAATAAAATTAATCGGATCGGTACGTGCATGTGTACATCGTCAACCAAAAGAATAAAAAAAGTCACTACAGTAACCATGTAAGTGAGTTTTTGTTCAACGGATGAGCTCCACAACTCACCACTTACAAATTGTGCACTATTAGTTTAGACATTTCCGTAGAAAATCGGATTATTCGGATTATAACCATCAGAGAATCCTAATTAATTTTCGGATAATCCATATTCGGATGCTATTTTACATACCATATCCTATACCGTATCCGGGTGTTCAGTTCGGAATCGGTCATCCTTATCCGTCAGATTCTCTGAAATCGGATATAGATTCTTTAAAACGGATTCGGCGGCGGATTCGGTACGGAAATTATCCTATCCGTTTACATCCCTAGCCACCCATCACGTGTCATTGTCCTCTAGTGTCAGACACGTGGGTCCTATGGGGCCTACTCTGTCCGGACTTTCCGCACAACCCAATTAAATATATGAGGAGGTTTGGGGTGTCTTTCTCGAAAATCACAACCCTTACATTAAGGGATTTAAGTTATGCATACGGCTAACTATAGTATGAAGTTCTAGTACAAGCTTTACGAGACAAAGAAAGAACGCAACGAAACTGAAATCAAACTACTTAGGAACATATGCGGCATATATCATATTGCAAGCAGTGGTGGAGCCAGCGGGTGTGCCGGGTGTGCCCTAGCACACCCAGAAATTGTGTGATTTTTTTGAGTACTTCATCTGTCACGTAACAGGCAGTAAAAAAAAATCAAAATTTTTGTAAAAAGAAAAAGAAAAGTCCACCCGGGCCCGTGCGCCCGCGTCCTGACTTCCTTCCTCTCGCATCGCATCCCGCATCCAGTCCGTGCGGCGTGCGCTCACAGCTCGCTCCCTACCTCCCTCGCGCCCTCGCCCTCGATTCACTTCGGCTGCCGGCGGCGGGAGGAAATCCATGGCCTGAGCAAGCGCATCGAGCAGCTGAGCGGCACCGGGCGTCGCCGGCCCGCCACGCCAAGAGGTCGAACCGGAGCCGGAGCGAGCGCAAGTGCGCAACTAGGAGCCGGAGCGAGCGCATCGAGCACCTGAGCAGACGAACCGGATTACCGGAGCAGCAGCTGCAGCACCACACCGATTCTGCAGGAAGGTATCGCGCATCGACGATTCGAGGTAGTTCCCCACTTCCCCTGTTTTATGCTTCCTAGTTCGGCAATTCTCACTTTGCATCGCGGTAGCTTCTGTGTTGATTTTAGTTAGTTGTTTTCCTGTCAATCCAAGACATCTAGTACCGCATTAGGCATTTAGGATCTGTTTTTTCCTGTCAATACACTAGTTTTGATCTAGTTTGTTGTTATTTTGTTGTAGATTTGTCAAACATGAAGAGAGGCAGTGGCCATATTGCGGCGCTTTTCGGCAAATATGAAGCAAAGAAATTTGCTTCTTCTGAATCTCCATCAGTTGTGGTTGATTTGCAAGCTGAAAGCACTCTAGGAAGTGCAAATTTGCTGCAGTTTTCAGATTCTCCACCTCCGGTTGACACAAGTATTGAGGCCGAAACTGATGCTCAACCAACAACAACATCATCACCCCATTTGCCGAGTGGAGAGTCAGCGGATACTTATCTCCCATTTGAATGTGATCCAGCAAAGAGGATTCCTATTTCAAGTTATGATGCCAATGATCAAGAGGGGCAATGGAGGACCCTTATGATCTACACAAGGTAATGAGACTTGCCGAATTTTATCCCAAGGACATATCAACCACGGATTTGGTAAGGCTTGAATTCCAACTTGGCACATTTATTGATGATATGAGAAAAGATGATAGGTTCAAGTGCCTAAAGACTCTTGGTGAGCTCTCTATTACGCTTGTTGAAACAAAGAAACATGTTCTTTATGACTTGGTTTACTTACTTCTCAAGATGGTATTGATCCTACCGGTTTCTACGGCGATGGTTGAAAGCGTCTTTTCCTCAATGAGCCTAGTGAAGACTAGATTGAGAAATAGCATGGGAGATGACCTCTTGAACTATTGCTTGGTGACTTATATTGGGCGATCTCTATTCTTGGAAGTAAGCGAGGATGATCTACTTGGTGCTTTCATGGCTATGCGAAGGCGTAAAGTAGACCCATAATATTCTACTCGTGTTATCTTTTGTTAATTTAAGACTATTTAATATTATCAACAATTTATATGGCTACTTTTGTTACCTTCAAACATATTTGGTGAGCTATAATATTGTGAGACTTCGACTTATTTACATTATTCTTTCCGTACAATTGTGGATTACATGTGTTGTCAAAAAAAAAATTCGCCGGTGGCACACCCTTTGATAATTTCCTAGCTCCGCCACTGATTGCAAGACCGGCTTACCTATTGGTTGAACGTATTGAATGACCACCCCCTATGGACTAGGTATAGGGGATGAATAGGTGATTGTAATAACTTAGTGAAAGTTGGTTCTTTTTAGTAATTTATTTTTCTACTGGTTGCTTAAAACACCCTAATCATGCATACTATAATGCAAACCGGTGTAAAAGTAGAATGCATGAACATAAAGGAGTAGGTATATAGAATCACAAACGCAAGATTTATGCCATAGCTTGAAATAGTTGACAATATCATACATCTTCGTTAAAGGAAATTCGAACAACATGTCCCCAGTCATGAGACCTACTTATAGGCCTGGCCATACCTCGGGCTGGGCCGGGCTTCAGGCCCGGGCCAAAAACCAGGCCCGAGCCCATCCCGACCGCCGGGGTGGAAACTTAGGCCTGATCCTGTCCCAAACATGGTAAAAATCATCAGGCCGCCATCATAGTCCGTCTACATGCCAAGCCGAGCCCGGCCTAGCCCTAACCGTCGAGCTAAAAAAAACAGGCCTGAGACCGATCCAATGACATTGTCTGACCCGTCCCGGCCAAGGATTTTCCCCTGGTTGCCCATTGCGAGGTCTACCCACCTATACCTTGATGAGCTAGGACACATTCCACGCAGAATCACTAGGGTAGATCTTTGCACAAAATAGTGGGTCTCAAGTGTTCACGAACTCTTGGCGCATCCGCAGTAACGAAGGTTTTCAAGTGACACCTAGCCGTCTATGAGGCGCAAACCCTCTAAAAGTTAATAGTAGCAACACTTGGCTATCATTAATTTAGATCTTAAATACCTTGCAAAGAATGCATGAAGTACCAACAAAGGATTTTCTTTGCGGATACCAAATAAATATATCGATCGGCCTAGACACCCTTACGCAAAAATTGTGGCATGTTCACATCGTTAACTCGGAATATGGCTTGTGAGTTGTGACAAACCGTGTGATGCGGGTGGCTCTGACAGTCTCTCAACCATTTGGCATGACATGTGAGTGAGATGATCAACTGTGTGAACTGGCTTATGAATCAGGCATCCAGTCGCAGCCAATATAGACCAGGGAGCAGTTGCTGGACTGCAGTGCAGGGGCCATGTGTATGCGGTAAGCGCGAACGTGGTTGTGCTGGGCGTTCTCTGAGCATATCACTCCGATCGACATCATTTCAAGCAAGGGTTGGGGCCAGGAACTGAAGTTCATTGGATAGGAGCGTACGTGAGCATTTCTCGATTCTAGTGTGCGCAAGATACCAGCACTATCAACAGGGGAGGGGCGACATGGGCTCAAGCCATTCCATCGCAACAACTGTCAACCGATTTTTAAAATTTATCCTAACTATGGCTGCTTCATTGCAAGGTTGTGTGAGTGGCAAATTGCCAATTGGAGCCCTCATACCGAAGCTACCGGATTGCCTGCATTACATTACCCTCTGCCCAATGCCTAATGCGTGGGCAGGGCACACTAGACCTGAGGAGAGGATTTTGATGCAAAAGCTGAGGATTTAACCTCCATTTCGGGAAAAAAAACTTAGGAGAGGCAAATCTCGCGATCTCCAACTTCAGTGCAATATCGATAGTTTGCAAGACTGTTTAGTTTTTTTTTCCAATGAAGGTTGAAACCTCCGGCCTCTGATCAAAATGAGGCACACAACTTTTTTCATTAATTTATTCAACAGAGTCTTACAGAGAAAATACATCGATCAATCTGAAGCCACCATCATGGCGACATTTGTCGCTACACCAACAAGTTTGATGATGGGGTGGTCATGATCGGGGCCATTATACTGACCTCATGTCGAAACCCCAACATCTAGAGTCGAAGTCTCACCAAACCGCCCAACGGCAAGTCGGGAGCACGAACCAGTCCAGCTACTCTCAACGCACACAACATGCGCACACTCTAGAAGCCGCTGTCGCCATCTTCCGCTGATCAATTTTCAGGATAGTGATCAACATAAAGACCTTGCAAGGCTTGTCGTCGACGCCGCCACGCCGCCAGAGAGCGCCACCGCCCTACGTGCGTCCATCATCCCGCGTACACTGCCGACCCATCGCTCCAGAAGATTGTTTATTTATTCATGTGACCTATATAATTTACGGGTAGTAGTACGTTGTATAGGGTGATGATTACTACACAAATAGAATTAACGCTATGACCATCTTAAACATGATGCGGCATATACTTAGTCTTGTGTGGCTAGTGCGATGCACCTAACGGAAATAAAAGATACTCGTGTGTTGCCTCAGAATTAGAAGAAACTACTGTTTTATAAAGTTTAAGGAGATCAAATTAAGTTAAACTACACAAATGAATCAAATAAAATTACTCAAAGTAACTATGTTAATAAAATTGCATCGTTGTACGTGTCGATGCTAAGTAGGCATAGATCCACAAAGCTTCGGTAACGCTTTGTGCCGCTGACATGTGGGTTTTTACGAGGGATAACGTTCACATATGTTTAGGATTAGATTCGCCTCATGTTGTAGGTCATAATTTCATAACAAGTGGAACAAAATCACGAGTATAGGAGGGAACAAAATTCTAAACCATGAGGTACAAAGTTATGACATAGGAATAGCAAAATCATGCCTACACGGACCTCAATTTTAAACTAAATGGAACAAAGAATTTGCACTAATAAATAATCAAATGAATAAAAACTACGACCGAAAGAAGATTTTGGACTAAATCAAATAAAAAATTGCCCCCATGGAACACATCCAAATAAACGAAACATATTTCGGATCAAGTTTAAAGCAAGGATCAAATAGTGAATAAGTTTTCTTATAGAATATAAAGAGCAACAATAGTAAAACTTGAAAAAAAGAAGAAAACAAAAAGAAAAAAGAAAAAGAAGAAGAAAAAGAAAAACATAAGATGAAAAGTGCGCAAAACTTAATAAAAAATAAACAAAAAGGTTAAAAAGAAAAGGAAAATGCATAAAAATCGTTGGTGTTGTACCTGCTCAGATCGGAACAAATCAACATGGTTGTTCCAGCGACGTGTCACGTGTACACGACAACATTCTTTTTTGTATTTTGAGAATCACACGACAACATTCAGAAAAACGGCCCGTTTATATACTACTGTAATGGGCCAGAAAAATTCTTAAAGATTACCTTTTGGGCCCGTTTATATACCACTGTAATGGGTCAGAAAAGATGCTCATGGTTGAAAACGTCTGGTCGATCTGATCTCCTCGCAAATGCAAGTTTTTGCTTGGCTTGCTCTCCAAAACAGACTGTGGACCGCTGACAGACTTGCTTCCAGAGGATGGCCCCACAATGACCTTTGTGCTCTTTGCAAACAGGTCCCAGAGTCGGCTGCGCACCTGTTCTTCCAATGCCGCTACTCTAAACTCATTTGGAATGCTGTTCAGCTTTGGGCGGGGCTTATCCTTCCCCTCCCTGCTGACCCCCTGGGTCTGACATCAACCACGGAGTGCTGGGATCTGATGGCGACGGCTAGTAGTCACAAAGGCAAGGGACTGCGCTCCCTTATGATTCTCGTCATGTGGGAAATCTGGAAAGAGCGAAATCTGAGAATCTTTCAAAACAAGGCGGTGCCTACTCCGGTCTTGATTGCGCGCATTCGCGATGAAGCCCGGGCCTGGGGAGCTGCGGGCGCAAGGAAGTTAGTTAGTTTGGTTCCCTTGGTTATGTAAGTCTGGCGGGGTTTATCCCCGGACAGGCGGCTTTGCCGCTCTGTTTCATGTTGTAAGCCTTAAATTCTCCTGTCTATCAATATGACGGGCAAAGATTTTGCCTCCTTCAAAAAAAAAGGTCAGAAAAGCGGCCTACGAAGCGGGGTCCTAAACCGCGGGTAAGAAACAGCAGGCCTAAACCGCGGCCGAGAAACGATGTGCCTCTTTCCAGTGTACCTGGACAACTCAAGAGATGACTGACTTAGCTGGTGATGGTCGATGCATGTGGTTCGTAAGCTGAATCCTAGTTCCCTTGCCCAGGTCGCTGGTCCACATATTTCTGACCTGTATATAAACGCATCGTTGATAGCCTCATACAGTCATACTGCTTAACCAAATCCAACTCCTCCCAAAATACTTGTGTACTCTTGTCCCCTAGTTTCCACTTTCCACTCCGATTGCGTTTTCCGCTACCCAATTCACTTGAGGTATCCATGTGCGGCGGTGCCATCATCTACGACTACATCCCGGCTCGCCGCCAGGCGTCCGCCGCCGACTTCTGGCCCGACGCTGACGGTTATGACGCCCACGACGCTGCCCCCGACAGAGGTACGTGCGCACAAATAGTTCCTTTGCCAAAGCCCCGTGCGCATGCATATTGTCCATGCTTCCTCGTTTGTGTGCAACTGTAAAGTACTAGGAAGGACTGATCAGTGTGCTTCTGCCATGCAGCGCGCCGCGCAATCAAGCGCGAGCGGAAGAACCAGTACCGGGGCATCCGGCAGCGGCCATGGGGGAAGTGGGCGGCGGAGATTCGGGACCCTGTCAAGGGCGTCCGCGTCTGGCTAGGCACCTACCCCACCGCCGAGGCCGCCGCGCGCGCCTATGACCACGCCGCGCGACGCATCAGGGGTGCCAAGGCAAAGGTCAACTTCCCCAACCAGGACGCCACTTCGTGCACGGCGGCAGCGGCTCCGCCGGCCGTGCTCCTTTCGCCCAAGAAGGAAGAGGGGTTCCAGTCGGCAGCATGCTCCGGCGAGGTGGAGGAGCTCTCAGAGGAGCTGATGGCGTACGAGAACTACATGAACTTCCTTGGAGTCCCGTACATGGAGGGCGGGGACGCGGCCGCCCCTGCCGCGGTCGCTGTCTGCGAGGAGGCGCCCGCCGCGCCATGGAGCTTCGAGGACTGCTACCCGCCGTCTCTAGAGCTCTGATTGATTGTATGCATGGCGGGAAATATTCCTACCGTACTCGCACTAGACGCAGAAATCCCGTGTGCTTTGTTGAATGGTAGTACATTTTTTCAGTTTGCAAATGTTTGAGAGTTGTCAAATTTTAATTTCACATGTTCCCCGTTCAAACAAAACGTGTAATTTAGTCTGTTGCACTTCCGCAACAGTTCTTTCTTCCTTTCTCGAAACAGGCTTTCGCCCCGCTTTCTTTCTTCCCTTCTGCCGACATATCCTCTCGTTACTGATTCCTCGATACTCCCAGAGCAGAAAATATATCCACAGTAATACAGAATACCCTTGAATAACATGATCTTAGGTTTCTTGTAGCTGTTTGTAAGAAGACCGCATGATCAAACCTCATCGGAAGATGTACCACAGGCAGTGCCGATTGCTCGGCTTGAAGCAACTCGCCGGCTGGTCTCACACTCACTCACGAGCGTAAGAGCCGCCGCTTTGGCCCCGCTGTTTTCCCGTTGTTTTGCCGTTGTACAGTGAGCGGTATTACACGGTACTGCTTCTGTACGAGTTTACGACAACGTTTGACTGGTGATCAGCTGTTGCTTGCTTGCAACGGAGAAAAAACATTTCCTGTGGGCTGACGATACCGGTGGCAGCCCCTTGTTTCTGGGCGGCGGCTTCCCATCAACCAACGGCCGCCCGCCGGCCTATCCGCGGGATTCCTCCCCCTCCGCCGGCCGCTATGGCGGCGGGAGGGTGGGGAATCCTCGGATCTGCGCTCCGGCGATGTAAATAGAGGTTTTTGGGCGGCGCTGGCGTGGCGGGGTCGTCGGCGTCGTGGTTTTGGTGCGCTGCAGCTTCCCCTCTCCGACGTCGTCGTCGACGGCGCGGCCAAGCTGCAGGTGAGTCACCCTTCTGGCGTTGTTCTCTCCGGTGTCGGCGGCAGTTTGGTGGCGAGTGGGTTGGAGGCCGGAGGAGGAGGTGCGAGACGGCTGCTGTGGGGGTGTGCGGCGTGCTGGTGGTTGATCTGCCCATCTCTGGTGAGATGGGGTGGCGCTGGCCCCAGTTCAGAGCCGGAAGGTGCTCGGGGCGCGTCCCCGGCCGATGCTTCATCTCCGTCTGCAGTTCCAGCTCGTCGGAGCTGGTGGTTGTTGCGGCCCATCAACGTCTTCAGACAAGGAGCTCTTCCGTTCCAGGGAGGAGGATTCCGGGCGGTTGCTGCCTTCGTCGTCTCCGGCGATGGGGGTTGCGCGTACTGGAGTTTCTCGACGGTGAAGACGGCGTGTTGCAGTAGGGACGATCTTTGTATCCTTCTCGTTTGTTTCTTTGCTTGTATCCGGCTTTGTAATCCTTCCTTTTATATATGAATACAAGTATAAAAAATTCAAAAAAAAAAACACCGGGAAAGAATTGCAAGCTGCCATCGCCTTCCCCCCCCCCCCCCCCTTTTTTTTGAACAAAGGAGAGGCCCGGAAGGGCCTGGACACCATTCATTAATTCAGCGGTGCAGGAACATTTACAGTAAAGACCACACATAAAAACCTAACAACAAATAAGTCCCTACTGTTAACAGAAAAGACCTGAGAAGTTAAACAAAAAAAGCCATCAGGTCCTCTGCCACCGCCTATGCAGCAGGAGAACAGAGCACGGCCGTCTTCACCGATGCCGGGGACATCGCCACTTGACTTCGGGAAAACCAGAAGCGCCGCGTCGAACTCCGTTGAGGGCCTCTAGCTGGAGGTTGAAGAAACGCCGGAACATATTGCCGGCGAAGAGGAAGGCCACCAGATGGCCAACTGAGTCGGCAAGCAAACCATGGCAGCCGAGAGTGTCTCTTTCATATCGGTGTCACTGCTCCAACGCCGCTGGATTCCCAACCAGGGAAAAATATTTCGTCGAAATTTCGGACGAATTTCTCGAAATTAACGATTCTCGTAGAGGGGCGAGAACAGCTAGTATTGACCGAAATTTCGACTAACATTTTTGAAAAATCAAATAGGTAATGGTTATAGAACACAGAACTCCAGCGGTCATCACAAAGATTCCTTATCTCTGCTGGTTGAGTGTCCAGTCTATTGTACACATAGTTGTGAGTTCGAATCTGTACTTTTCATTTATTTTACTAAATATTTTTAAGCGCTACAATTTGAATTTGGCCGAAATATTTGAAACTTTTCGTCGAAATTTCGTCAATTTCTCGAAATTAGCGAAGCTCGTCCAGGGCGAAAGAAAAGCTCAAAACGAAATACTGAACCCTGCTCCCAACCATGGATCAACAGCACACCCCCTCTTCCCACCTCCACCAAGGAGAGTTGCAGAGAGAGTCATGGCTTCACCAGAACTCGAAATCCCGCAGCAACATGCCTCCAGCCACCACACCATGGAAGCAGACCCGCCATCAAACCTCAAGCTCCCGCCATGAGCCGAGGGAGACAGATGCAGAAGAAAATTGCAGTAGCAGAAGACCACATAGCAGACCTTATTGAGGGAGTTACCCGGAGTCCTCATCCTCGCCGCCTTCACCTTCCTCCATGGAAGCACCACCGCAAGGAGAAGAACCACCGCGTAGAGTTGGGCTTGGCCTGAAAAACCCATCTCCAAGCTCCGGATGCAGTCCTTATTAGGAGAGATGCGGGAGCACCTAGCCCTCACCAGCACCACCGCCTGCCACCAGCAATGAACTGCAAGGAAAAGGAAGCCCACGATGCACCGGATCTGGCTGCAAAGATCAAGTGACCTACCCTCATACGGCATATAGCCAGCCAACGCAAGAACAAGACCTAATCTAATCCTAGCCCTAGTATTTACAGGCCGGGCGCCTCTCCCTCCTCTACTCCAGCAAGCATCGCCACCGGAGAGGATTTGGGATCGGGCCGGAGCGGAGAAACAGAGGTCGACTCTCAAAGCACTCTCTCGAAGGGACCAGAGGAGCCGATCCGTTCTCTTTACTGCCGCCTTCCCCTTGTCAACCATTCCAAAACTCAACCACAAAAGGCAAATAAATAAATAAATATGGAGATAGTGTTACCACAACTAGTAACACTTGTTGAGTGCTCGTCACCAATGTAAATATCACGCACGTGAAAATTCGTTTGTATAGGAAAGATAACTTCATAGTATTCTATAAACATTACTACTATACTTAAGGTCTACTTGATAAACGTCAAGTCGTTTTTAGCTCCCGGGCACTAGTGATACCTTTATTTTAAAATTCAAAAAAGTACGTCACCAATGTAAATATCACGCACGTGAAAATTCGTTTGTATAGGAAAGATAACTTCATAGTATTCTATAAACATTACTACTATACTTAAGGTCTACTTGATAAACGTAAAGTCGTTTTTAGCTCCCGGGCACTAGTGATACCTTTATTTTAAAATTCAAAAAGTATATTTAAAATTCTCAAAACAAAAATCTGAAAACAAAATCTGGATGTAGCCAATGACGCATCATAAAAAGTCAAAATCACAATGTGAAGTTGTTTACATTATGGGCTACATGAAAATGAAAAATATTGAATTCTCAATGTTTATTTTTTATATCATGGGCTACACAAAAATGATAAAATATTGTATATTTTTGTGAAAATCATAATAATAAGTATTTCAAATTTAGATTTTGCATGTTCGTGAGATACATTATTGGCAACATGCAGGATTTGTTTTTAGATTTTTTAAAACTTGTAATCATATTTTTGAAAAATAAATAGATAAAGGGAGCTCTGGTAAAATAAAAGCTAATTGGACAATTGGACATTTTATGCATAGAAAGTAATGGTCACCTACCTTATATATATTAATTACGATCTACCTAACGCTATGTAGATATTCTTACAAAATATACGGAATCGTTATCTCCACATTCATTGTCGACGACGTCAATGTCAAGCAACGGAAGGTTGTTGTATGAATGGATATTTTTCTTCTTTGCTGAGGCGACCATGTATTCCTTGCTGGAGCACTTGACGTCCTTGTGTATCACTCGACGCTCCTTGTTACCGGCGTGGAGAACTATCGATAATGGAGCTCCAGTGGCCACCCTGAACCTGTCCGGCCAACCTAATCTTGAATCCTTGCCTTATTTCTCAGTGCACATGGGGCAATATTGATCATCAATTCATGATTCAATAAACCTTCATGGCGATGGATACATCGACAAACATGCATTCATTTCTCAGAAGAGTTACATCGGAAAAAGCTAAATGGGATGATTTAAAAAATAAACTTTGAAAAGGCTTATGACAAGGTCAAATGGTCTTATCTTCAACAAACTAGAAGAATGAAAGGTATCTTATAAGAATGGTGTGCTCTGGTCTGCAATTTGCAACGTGACGTAGTGTGGCTATTAAAGTCAATGATGACGTTTGCCCTTACTTCCAGACGTAAAAAGGATTAAAACAAGGTGACCCTCTATCACCCATGCTAATAAATATAGTGGCTGATAAGTGAGTGGTCATAATTGAAAGTGCGAAATCTGATGACCAATTTGAGGGGGTGGTTCCGCAAGTAGTGGATGGGGGATTATATGCAATTCAATACGCGGACGATATAATTCTGTTTATGAAACATGATCGTGAAAAGGCTAAGAACCTGAAACTAATATTGTCAACGTTCGAGCAACTTTGAGGACTAAAAATAAACTTTCACAAGAGTGAATCGTTTTGTTTCAGGGAGGCCCAAGACGAGGTTGCTTTATATGCCAAACTATTTGGTTGTGAGCAAGATCAGTTTAGCTATATGGGTATTCCGATACTCCCTCCTCTCACGAGGTTGTCTTTCACATTTTCTCAAAAGAACATAAAACAACGTGTGAACATCGATGCTAGATGCTACTAATCAAGCAAGAAGTATATATCAAGGGATTTCTACAGTTGTGATGTTAGCCGCCATAGTCGCCATCCACCACTTCACCAACCTGCTCAAACCGAATCGACCGGTCAAGGGAGAAAACGCATGAACGTATGACGCCATCGCATCTCTTCCGACCAATTTCACAATGCTATTCCATCAATGGTGTTCCTGCGTGCCATTAATTGCAGCACCTAGCCGCCACCACCACCAATGGGTTGCTCAGATTCCATTACCCGCAAGTGCTCTGGTCCGTCCCCGAGCTTCCAGATGCGGCCTCGGTGTCATTCACCGCTAGTGATGAGGGACAGGAGCGTTGTATCTTGCATATCCTCCCCCACCTGAGAGCATCTCCAACAGCGGCGCTTAAAAGCCGCGCGTCGAATAAACCGTCAATATAGCGCACGCGGCCGAATCCAGCCCTCCAGCGACAGCACAATAACCCCACGCGCGCGAAAAAAACGTCCCGCGTGCTGAACGAAGCGGTACATTTCGTATCATATTTGGTGTGTCCAGTCCAGCGCGCGGGACGAAAGGGGAAAAGCGCGCGAGCCACCAACCGCCGTTCTGAAATCTCCCGCCGCCCGCGCCCTCGCCCCGCCTGCACCCCTCCCGCACCGCCGCCGGCGAATTTCCGGCGATGGACGGCCGCTCCGACATTCCCCCGACCCCTCCCTACAGCCGCGACCCCTCGGCCGCCGGTGCCGCCGCAAACCCTAGCGCGGGATTGACCACCTCCGCCATCGGCGCCGCACCAACTCCGTCCATCGGTCTCGCGCGCGACCTCTTCATGGCGCCGCGGGCGAATTCCGTCGGCGTTCCTCAGCCGCCCGCTGCGCAGCCGCGCAAATCCGTCCCAAAGCGGCCGTTGGCGGCGGCGAAGGGGAAGAAGGTGGACGGTGCTCTGAATCACGCGAAGAAGCCTCCGGCAGTGCCGCAAGCTGCGCCACAAGCTGCGCCTGTGCCCCCCCCCCCCCCCCCCCGCCCCCAACCCGAAGCGCCGGAGGCCGATGCGCACATGGTGTTCGATGGAATGCCCACAAGGTATAATTTTTCTTCTTCTTCTTTGTTGTTCTTTGTTAACGAATGTGTATAGATGTATAGTTTGATTAATTATTTTCTTCAACCTTATAGTACCAATGATGATGAATATTTGACAACTATGGGTGTTGACTCTCATAGTTCTCATTGGTCTCAAACCAATGAAATACATGACAATGATCATGAATATGAAGACATGGATGAGGACGGTGAAGGTTTGGTGGATGCACCAAAAGGAGGAAGGTTGGGCAACTACACCGTGCAAGAAGACGTTTTGCTATGCAATGCATGGTTGAATGTGTCTATGGATGCCGCCGTTGCGACGGCCCAAACTATGAACACATATTGGGATAGGATGATGTTGTACTTTAACACACACAACAAGAGTGGAATTAACCGTAGCAATAGATCTCTTCGGTCCCGGTGGTCTTTCATAAACACCGATTGTCAAAAGTGGACGGCGGCAATGTCGATGGTTGATTCCCTAAACCCAAGTGGCACAAATGATGTAGATAGGGTAAGTGGCATTTCCTTGTGTGACAACTTCATTGCTCTCTTCTATTTTTATGTTCTATAATAACTTGTTCTCTTCTATGTGTAGCTCAATATTGCACAAAACTTGTTCCGTGGAGAGGATAAGAAGACCAAGAAAGGCAAGGTTAAGAAAGCGAAAGCATTTGTTTTGAGCCATTGCTACGAGGTGTTGAAGGATGCAGAGAAATGGAAGAAGCGTGATCGCTTGGATGCAGTTAACTTTCCAAACATTGATGCGGTGTTGGTAGATGATGAGGAGGGATCGAGCGATAGCGCCAACCCCAAGAGGAGCCCTACGCCAAACTCGGTTGCCTACTCCAATCCAAGAAGACCAATGGGAGCTAAAGCCACAAAAGAGAAGAAAAAGAAAGGAGGAGGAGATGATGACCTAAAGAAGCATATGGAGGAAATGGTGAAAGCAAGAAAGGAAGCGGCCGAGGAGAGGAAGTTGGCAAGGAACAAGGCCGAGGAGACCGAGGCTAGGAAGGTGGCGGCCGAGGAGAGGAGAATAGCGTTGGAGGAGAAGAAAATCGAAATGGAGGAGCAAGCTAGGATCATGGAATATGAGAAGTACCTCTTCTTCATGGACACATCGCACTTCGATGATAAGCAAAAGGAGTACCGCAACCTATGTCGTGATCAACTCATGATCAAAAAGAAAATTATGGGCATGATGGGAGGCATGATGGGAGGCATGGGAGGAGTTGGTGCTGCCATGGGAGGCATGAGAGGAGTTGGTGTTTCCATGGGAGGCATGGGAGGAGTTGGAGCTTTCATGGGAGGCATGGAGGAGTTGGTACTTCCATGGGAGGCATGGGAGGCTTTGGTGCTACCATGGGAGGCATGGGCGCCATGAGTTTTGGGTCTCTCTTGGGAGGCGTAGGCGGCATGGGAGCATATGGAGGCATGGACGCCATGGGAGGGATGAGTGCACCTCCGGTTGGCATGGGAGTATATGGAGGTATGGGAGAGATGAGTGCACCGCCAGGTTCCATGGGAGCATGTATGGGTGGAGGCTATGCTTCCGTTGTGCCTCCCGTGCCTTCGGATGGTGCATTTGGAGATAGTGGGAACACCGTTCGAGTTGAGGATGGGGGGGATGGGCGCTTGAAGAGGATGGGGACGATGAAGAGGAGGAGGAGCAAAATGAAGAGAAAATTGATTCAGCATGATTGTTGATGTTTCATTTGTTTGTGTTGAACTATGTTGTCATGACCTTGTTTGTGTTTTGGTGAATTTGAACTATGCCATGAATTTGAACTATGCTATGTTGCTCAAGTCATGATTTTATTATATTTTGTGTTTGAAATCTTGCTCAAGTCATTGTATTTGTTTCATATTTGCCTACCGCCGGCTGGTCGCGCGCGCTGCATTCTACCGCGCATGTGGAAGCGCGACAGCGCCGCGTCAATTTATAGCGCGGCTGCTAAAGCGAAACATGCGCCCAGCGCGCAAAACGGCTATTTTGACGCTGTAAAAAAATTATACCACGCTAGTGCGTTGGGCGCGTGTTGAAGATGCTCTGACCGAGCCAAAGCCCGATGCATCGTAAGAGATGCACATGATATGGTAAGTCTTGCCAGTATGTGTACCAGATACAATCGAATGATGGTGGTCATTCGAGTTATCTTCAAGCAGGGTGGCTGGCAAGGGTCTAATAGAATACAAGATGCTTAGCAGGTTTTTGTCTCTTCTCATTGACTGGCTCATGTCGCTACTTTGAATGACCCATGATTTGTAAACTTTAATTTTGAAACTATGTAATTAATGAAGGTTAGGTGCATCATGTTGATGCAGATGCCGGGGTGTCACCCTCGTTTCAAAAAAACGGTGCTGCATCGGGTCGTGCCCGCCACCGCCTCCACATGCAAAGGTGTCAAGATTCAGGCACTTCGACCACCACACCAACGAGACAGCCACCAGCTCTCCCAATGGGCGGCAGGGCACTCACCGTGTAACTGAGAGAAGGAGCCCCCCCCCCCCCCCCCCCCCCCCCCAATGTCCGGCGAGGCACTCTCCGCGTCAACAAGAGAAAGAGCCCCCCCCCCCCCCCCCGACACCTTCGGTGTTGCGTTGATGCATAGGAGAAGCAACACGAGGGTGTCGAACAAATGAGCACAAGGATTACAGACTTGATTATGAAAACAAAATACATAAATAGTACGAGTATCATGATTTTGGTCTTCTTTCTGCTGCAAGGATGATACTCAAGTATAAATAGAAATCCAAATTTGGATCCGGATGTTGAGCTTGTATATCCACTCCAAGACCAAACGAGCCAGGCTCACTCCCTGCTTGTACTACACATAGGCTTTTCACATTTCTTCAATAATCCCTGCTTTTATTTCGAAGGCAGACACATATTCACAGATTGATCACATGGCTTGCAGAGAAGAAGCCCCGTCAACCAATTATTGGTCATGTAAGATTGACACCCTATGACCCTATCCAGCAAGCTGGCTTTTTATAGGCTAATTGCATCTGAAGCTCAGATGCCAGAATGCACACCGACTTCCGAATTTTTACCGACCGGTCCTCTGGAACAGGTATCTTACTGGCTCATCGCATGTGCAGCAAGAGCAGCTCCGGCTTCTCCACCATGCATTTCCACTCGTTGCAGAACCTTGCAACTGTTGCACCGTCGACAACTCGGTGATCGGCTCCAACAGTCACCTACATGTCATAGAATGGGATGTCCGAGTAAGTGAAAGTAATGTAAGCCCAGGGCTAGTCGAAGCGTGTACAAAAATTATCATACATTCATTATCGAGGAAGGGCAGACGTTTCCTTTATCATCGAAGCGAGGGAGTTTCTGAATGCGGCCCAGAGCAATGATTGCAACTTCAGGCAGGTTGAGAACCGGGGAGCCAAACTTGCCACCGATGGCGCCTATGTTGCTTAGTGTTATGGTTCCATCTGTGATATCTTTGCTGCTTAGTCTGTTGTTCGATGCCATCTCATGTAATCGTGACAATTCCTCTGTGATCTGGTGTAATCATGTTAACAATTTTCGGTACGCAAGCACAAAAACAACTATATCCAAATGAAGATATGATTGGATGGACTACAAGTAATATATGGTTTCAAATGGCCACTTTATAAGTTTAGTCAATCATCTAAAAGGAAATATTGAGTTTGATAGGTCGCCTAGCTGCAAATAATTCCAATCTTTGTCTAGGGTCTTATCTGAGTTACATGATAGCATTCATTTAGAATCCCGAGCACACAAATTTATCATGAATTTAGGGAGAAAAGAAGTTGCTGCTGACCTCCATTATAGAAAGTGACTGAACTTTCTTGATGTATGGCACGACTAACCCATGTGCCGTAGCCATAGCTACCCCAATGTTGTGGGATCCTAAATAAAATAACAAACAAATGTCATGATACTTTCAGTGCAAAAGGTGCCTTGCAGAGAAATAATCGCATCAACATCTATATATGGTGCACTGTGTAAGAAATAAATAACCTGGCATCATTATTCAGAAATAGGTGTTATGTTTCATATCTTATTGCAAAGTAGCAAAGAAATTAAAAAAAATCGTAAGACAAGGTATTTTGAAAACATTCAGCCGAACAGAGGCGCTGCATTAGTTTGTTGTTACTGGTAGGTTGATAAGGAGAACTGCAAGATTTGAAAGGCGTAATGTCCTGGTTTACATGTAGGCACACATTTTACATACAGTTCATGTTGAAGTCTTAGTTATAATACGTAAATGGGAGAATACGAGTATATCCTCTGCGAGGGATGTCCAAACTACTACTCCGAGTGACTCATTTTCCCGGATGATGGTGACATGAGAGGAATGCTAAACTCAAAGATTGCATACCTTTGAAAATAACTTCATTTGTCTCTTCAATGAAAGAACTATTCAACAAAGGGTATCTACACAGTGCCATAGAAAGAGATTTTATGAGGAAAGGAAGGAACGTGTGCTTGATATTCTGATCTTTATTCTCCTTTTGAAATGTTGCCTTAAGTTCTATAAGAGCATCACAGTTTATCTCCTCCAGATAATGAAAATGTGGTACTTTTGCAGCCAGGCTCATTGATTTCACCATTGCTCTCTTGTATCCCCTGGAGAAACACATCTTTCCGTTATAGACTGGAGTGGTTCTGTATGTGATTAACAATATGGAACAACGCTATAAAGAAATAATGTCATACCTGAGAAGAATTCTCTTGTCTTCATAAAAATGTGTATCCAGCAATGATTTTCCTCCCACCGGTAACTCAACTTGACCAATGTTCTCTTCCAGAGCTGATAGTGGCTCCTGGCAAAGACCCTTGCTGGCAGCGTAATTCAGCACATCTTCTTTCAAAATTCTCCCATCTTTTCCTGTACCTTGAATATCATTTATCTGAAGCCCATAGTGCTTCACTAGATGCCTAACGGCTGGTGTGGAGAGAGATCCACGAGGAGCATTGCCTTCACCTAAGGGACTCATAGTATCCACTCCAAGTGAACTGTCAGAGGATGAAGCTATACTATCATGAGATACAACTTGGCTGTCACCCACAATCATCTTAAGTAAAGTTTCACCAACCTAATAATCACAAATTGATTTCAGAAAATCAAGGAGAATAAGTCCGAAAAATCTTGGTACTGAAAAAAGAGCGCACGATAGAGTTTTGCACAATTTTCCAGGACAGCAAGTAATCCCAAGCTACCTTTACAATGTCACCAGGGGCAAAGTGAATCTGATGTACTGTTCCCTTGAAACGACTTGTTATTTCAATAGTTGCTTTATCGCTCTGTACTTCACATAGCTGCTGAAATTCATCTACTTGGTCACCCTGCAAAATGAGCAAGTAAGAAAAATCTCCAATTGAGATGAAAAAAGATACTCTCTCCGATCCATATTAATTATCGAAGATTAATCTGCGACAATTAATATGGGTCGGAGGGAGTAGAACAGATTGTTGGATTGTTGGCACATTCCGCAGATTATATGCAGCAATTTCTTAGTGGTTGTTCCTGAATTTGTAATCAGGTAGATGTTTCTGGCCATTACTTGCTTAATTTAGTTAGCAAGTTTAGCAAAATAGAGGGAGAAAGATTCTAATGCAATGAGAGGGATCCCTTTCAATATATAAATAAAATCAATTTGAAACCAGACTTTGGAGTAATTATTCATGTGTATTATGGCAGAACACTTTGCATGCCAATAAAAAAAATCAGTCTGGAGCTAGGACACAGCTCAGCCTACAGCATATTCCTTGAGTTGCTGAATACTCTGAAACTTCGCGATAGAAAATTGCCTATGTGCATCTATTGATGCAGAGGCCAGGTCATATCCTCTTTTTGAAAAAAAAAGGCTCCAGTATATTCAGGTACAGATGTTCGAATGAAGAAGACTTTTTTCTGGTTCCTATACATATGACCACATTGTGCCTGTTGTGCTTTCTTATGCACTTGGTTAGTTTTATGAGGCACACTAATTATTTGTCTCGCTATAGTTGGCTGTTTGGCCAAAGGTGAATTGTGACTGTGATGCACTTTCTTGTGCTACATGAATAAGCAGGCAACCAAACAAGCCCTTTTTGTTTTATAAGAACACAATTTCCAATTGAGTTAATCTATTTGTGTTTGATTTTAGTTTTTATGTGCAATGAATTGCCTACCTTTTTGCAGGAATCACCACAGAAGGCAAAGAGCAACCTTGGAACAGTTCTCAGCTAAGCAGGGTAGACTGTTAGATTTCACCCAAAGGCCAAAGATCGATCACATCAATAAGGTAGGCATGCCTCTCACAAACACACGCGAATGAAAACTTTGTGGAAGCCACGTCGCATGCCTCTCTTGTTTTTCTTTTATTTTCTTATCTCAAATCCATGGTACGGCCTCACCTTACAATCCCATGATAATCAACGCCTTAATCAACGAAACAGAGGGAGGAAGCTTAATTAATTAGCTCCAGAAAAGGAAGCTTAATTAATTAACCATTTAGCTTAATTCTATAGGATTGCACAGGGTAAAGCATTGCACAGATGAAGTATTTAACCCAATTTGGGTCTTTTTTTTTGCAAATTCCGAACTACTCCCTCCGTACCAAAAATGTAAGATTTTCTAAACTTTTTGGTTTTATCCTGGTTCGTAGGTATGTAGAAATGTTTTAGTGTGTTGATTCATTCATTTAGGAACGAAACTGGACAACTCCAAAAAGACTAGAAAATCATCTATTTTAATACGGTAAGTAATAGCTCGACCCGGGTCTGTTCACACACATCAAATTTCATAGGGAAACCAAGAACAAGCAATCGGAGCTCATCATGACCAAACTACTAGTTGATCCAGCTGCACAGGTAGTGGGCACCCCAAATAAGAGTAAATGCCCCAATTTCATAAAGCACGATTCTTACTAGAAGCACAATTCTTACTAGAAGCAAAGTATTACTGAGTCACTCGTTCCACAGTATAAGATGTTTTAGACCTTTTTCACATTCACGTGTATAGATATGTAGATACATTTTAGTGTAAATATCCACTCATTTTTCGTCCGAATCTAGGTGACATCTGAAACACCTAAAACATCTTATATTGTAGGTTATATTGTACTCCCTCCGTTCTAAATTAGATAATTAGATGACTTTTATTTGTCTACATGCGAATGTATCTAGATGTGTAACAAGTCTAGATACATCCGTATCTTGACAAATGGAAGTCATCTATTTTGGAACGGAGGGAGTAGAAGTACAAGAGAACGGTTTCTTTCGATCAAAAAAAGTATCGCCCGAGGAAGAGGCATCAGACTTACCTCGCTGACGAACCAGCGCAGCAGCTCGCACTCCGCGATCCCTTCCCCTGTCTGCGCCAGGGGCACCTCCACCAGCTCAGCCACCACCCCCGGCGGCACCGGCGCAGCAGAGGCGTCGCTCGCGAACCACCTGCCCCTCCCGCCCAACGCGCGCCGCCACTGCACAGCCCAGAGTCAACCGAGGAAAAATCAAGACCACGCGCGCAAAAGGAGTTGGGGGCAATGGATAGGAGGGCGCCGTCCACTTACCTCGGCGTCGAGGAGTCGCGGGAACGGGGAGGAGGCGGCCGCGGCAGCGAAGCGGAGCGGGGAGAGGGGTAGGAGGAGACGATGTAGCGGCTGCGAGGGCGTGGTAGGTTCTACCAGCAGATGCGGCGGCGGCGGCGGCTTCGTAGGCCGCGGGGTGACGGTGATAGGGCGGGGCCGGAGGCGGGAGCTGGAGGCGAGCCGGTTCCAGGCCATGTCGCTGCTTCGCGTCGTCTGCTACTCCTGCATCGGGATTGGAACTGCGGATCGGTGGTCTTGGGTGGTGGATGAGGGAAGAAGAAGAGTAGTGCGGGGCACTGCAACTGAGCTTGGCGAGAGAGTTCCAAACTGCCGCTGCGTCTGCGCACTTCATGAAAAACATGCGCCAAATGCCCAAATAGAGCAACACCGAACTGTTCCGAACAAGATAGGGCCAGCTGAGCTGGCGCGCAGACCCTCTCTTAAGCTAATCTTCCCGACGAGATGATCAGCCGCCGGTCCGGGCTATTTTTTTTTAAATAATACATTTTAAATAATTTTCAGAAATAATACACATCTTCACAAGTTGCAAAAAATAATACACCCTCAGTGTTGTTGGCCAAGCCGACGTGTGCTTGTTAGCTACGACTTGGCCGATTAGTACCTACGGCGTGGCAGATTAGTGGGCATGGACGCCAAGTACGAGGGAGGTTTAGAGGGTGTTTGATTATAAATCAAAGTTAAAAGGCTAACCAAACAATCTCTTATCAATCACTTCATAGATGATAGTTTCTAATAGAGTACAATATTGGAAACGGACGCATAATTATGACCGTTGTGAATAAAGTCAGTGACGGAGTCTTGAATACCTCTGTAGCCAATGCTGACGGGCTAGTCGCGGCCCAGCTCGGTCAGACCGCGTAGGACATGCGTAAATGGTGAGTTGCCGTCGCCTAACTTGTGTCGTTTCTATAAAGGGGTGACCGATGTGTCGTTCTGTAGTAGTGAGATATGATTGATTTTGGCCCAACCCTATGTTCGACGTCCAACCACTTTTTATATAGGCTTGTAATTCGTGACTTTTAGGGTTAGAACACTAAAAGGACAACGATGTCGCCTAAATTGGGGGGGGGGGGGTGAATAGGCGATTAAAACTTTTCCGGTTTAGACTTGATAAATGTGGAATAAAACAAATATTTAATTTATCAAGCACACACTTAAATATTCTACGCTCAACTATGTGCACCAACAACTTATGCTAAGCAAGACAAGTAACAAAGTGATAGCAAGATATATAATTTCAAACACAAATGCTATCACAATGTAAAGTGCATAAGTAAAGAGCTCGGATATAGAGATAACCGAGGCCCGCAGAGACGATCGTGTATTCCCAAATTCCTCCTTGTTACGGGAGTACGTCTCGTTAGAGAGGTGTGAGCTTCGCCACAACAGGCTTACTCAACGTCACAAATGGCCTCACCATATTCTCCGATGAAATTCACCACAATGGCACGGTTCACCTTTCACTATCGGAATTCTTCAAGGCGGAATCCGGAGCCTTGACAACAATCTTGGGGCACACACCCACAAATTAATTGGGGGCTCCCAAATCACCAAAAAGTCGTCTATGGTCTAATGACCCAAGAGTAACAAGCTCACAACTTTCACTTCCACGAATCTTTGTGGAGAGCACAAACCGATGTACCAAATAGAATGACAAGAACACGAGAAGTGCTCAAGTCCTTCACTCCCAAATCTCACCAAAAGCAACTAATGCTTATGGGGTGGAAGAGAGGAAGAACAAAGAAGAACTCAACAAATGGAACTCCAAGATACAGATCAAGAGCCTTCCCCTCACTTAGAGGAGAGATGGATTGGTGAAAATATAGATCTAGATCTCCTCTCACTTTTTTCTCAAAGATATGCAAGAATCATGAGAGTGGTTGAGAGATGGGCAAACTTTCCAAGGTTAACAATGGCAAGAGATAGGGGAGAAAAATGCGCCCAACAACCAGCAGTTCATTTGGGGAAGAAGGGAGCCTTATATAGGTCCCCACGAAAAAGAGTCGTTGCAGAAAAGTCACACCGGAGACTCCGGTCTGGGCAGACCGGAGACTCCGGTCTGAGCAAAGATTTCAGTCCAAACTTGGTCCGGAGAATCCGGCAAGAACTCCGGACTGACTACTGTGTTCCTCCAGACCAGCTCTCCCCAAAAGAGTCACTCAACGAAAAACAGCAGGGCGGAGGAAGGCCGAAAACTTTGGTGCCCTGAGACCGGAGACTCCGGTTGAGGCACACCAGAAACTCCGGCCCTGGCCGACCGGACACTCCGGCCTGGAAAACCAGCAGCAACTCAGCAAAACTGAAAACTCAATAACTTTCTCGTCCGAACTCCAAAACAGGTGAAACCAATTTTTGTTGGAAAGATAGAAGCAAGAGCTACCCTACAAATTTTGTTAAGGATCTCTATAGAGAGGATGCCACTCATGGGAAGGTGTAGAACCTTTCTCAAAGACGAACCAGTAATATTTCCGACAGTTAAAGCGCAAAGGTTTTCCAAACGAAGTTCATTTTCGAAGAACTTAGGCTTGTTATGAAGATCACGACAAGCACCAAAACCCAACATGGAGAAGAACCAAATAAGAACCAAGAAATATGATATGCCAAGTATGCAAAGGTTTGAGCTCTTCACAAAGATGCGATCAGCTTACTCACTTGAGCCCCTCTTGATAGTACGGCTATCGATCCTATAACCCGGACTCCCAAAAGCACACTAGTACAAACTTGACTAAGCTAGACGGGAACTAGAGTCGGTCGGATTGAAAATAAAAACCGCCGTCTGGGAAGAGACACCTCAAACGGCCGTTATTTTGTGTCCGTCTCTAATTTAAGCTGCGACGGTTATTATTTACGGCCGTCTCTAATCACACACACATCCGAGACGGTGAGGAAAAGTACCCAGCGCAGAAGTATTGCAGACGGCCATGAAAACTACGCGTCGCTCATTATAAAACTTTTGAGACGGTCAATAAAATTAACCGACACTAACTTAAATAGGCAAAAGTAAAATACGTGCAGATAGAGAGTAGCAATTAAACCTAACACAAATTCACAAGCACACACACATACAAACATAGAGCATATTTTTCGAAGCAAATCAAGCTATAGCTAGCTAATCCTTCTAAATTACTAGTAAATTATCCGGTCGGCCGGGAGCTGGATCATGATCTTGGGCTGTGCAGGGAGAGGTGTGCCGCGCGCAACTATTGTCAATCTCGGGCTCGATGAAGAGCCAGCCAGTACTCCTCCTCAGCGCACCCGAGCCAGTAGCGCCGTCGTCACCACCCGAGCCACCAGCGCCTGCATCACCACCCGAGCCACCTGTTCCTCTCTATTGAGGGTCGGAAGTTTGCCCTGGAGATTTCCGTGGAAATTTTTAGGGGCCGGAACTTCTGCTACTGCAAGGCCGGAACTTTTGGGTTTAGTTCGAGAACTTCAGGCCTCCAAGAGGTTTAGCGGTCACATTTGGAGGGGACCTATAAATACATGTTTCCTTCCTTGCAACAGGTTGCTCCTCCATTCCTGTATGATCTCCTCCATTGCTCAAAGGGTTTAAATGCCTAGATCTCCCTCCCCAACCACCCAAACTTGATGCCCTACAAGAATTTATTGTAGAAGACCTAGACCGATCTACCCTTGCACCAAGCAAAAAATTGGCCCCCCCTCCTCGTTCCCTAGTGGAAGTTAATACTCTTGGGTTCTTAGAACCCTAGAGGGAAGATTTCACTCATGAAGCTCAGACTAGGTTGAGTTCGAGGTGGTGTTGGGAGCATCCAATTAAATTGTGGAGCTAGCCCCAACCTTGTGTAACGGTTTAGTTAACGCCTTCAAGTCGACCTCATAGTGGATTGAGTTTTCCCTCGCGGAAGAATAGCACATCCATTCTATTGAAGTGTCTTGGTGACTTCACACCCCTCTAACAAAGAGGTACTTGCATTTGAAAGGAACTTCAGGAATTACATCTTTGTGTCCACCATTGTGGTTATCTTTTTTTTCTTAACGACTTTATTCCGTTGCGTATTGTATGTATTGTAACACATAGGTTGTTTATCTAGTGAACTTTGTGATTTCTTGTATCCCTTAATTTAAAAAGTGAAAGTAAAATTTGATAGTTGTCTATTCGCCTTCCCTCCCCCATAGTCGTCCATACCGACCTTTCAACCACATTTTGATTAGATCTTAGGTTCCAGACATAATTACACACCAATTCATTTTGATCTGGTGTTTACCTACTGAAAGTTTAAGTATTATTTATTGTTCCGTTGAGAATTAATAGATTTCAGAACCACTTCATAGTCGGCAGGTACGTGTGCAAGTGTGTGAAGTTGCGAATATTCATAAGGGTTGAAAATTGGTGCATTGTCGCCGGGATTAGCCGGACAGTTCTTAGCATCTCACAAAGTTATCATCCATCAACAACATGTTCAATAAGAAGATCGGACATCCCGTTATCATAATAGCAGCAGCACACCAAATATGCATTCGGGAGAGATCACTTAGATCTAGATGAATTTAGCACAGCTTTCTAAGGGAGACTTGATAGAGGGAAAGAGAGTTCAGGTAATACATCATCCTTGCCTTCCTAACCACTCGCACATGCTTACGTAGCCTCAGTTTCTATTTTAGAGAGTATAGCCTTAGCTAGCATATTTTTTTCTTGAGAACTTGCTAAGTTTAATTAAAAAATGTTCATGGTCACGACAACAGTGTCATGGGGAGTCCCTAGCCACACAAGGCGACCTTTGGACGTAGAGAGTCTGTCGCTCAGGTGTATAGGTCAAGTAGCCTTATGGGACTCTGGACTCATGTCGCCATGTGGGCCGGGTATACACCGTGACAACAATTTACCAATTTTTGTAGGTTCCCTATAAAAGAACACTTTTTCTAGGAATGTCGATTTGAGGCATTCTTGTGCCGCTCCATATCTAAGTAAACTCTACTTAAACTTGCCAGTGCCAGGCTTACTTACTCTAGTGTAAATTAGTATGAAAACCACTCACGAACAACCAACAAGTTCATAGACTCCCGGACCACTAGAGTAAGCCTGGCACTGGACGGCTGAGAGGATGGCTACACAATCTCAGCTTTGATCACAAACAGAGAGGATGGCTTCACCTGGACGGCCACGGGCGTCTACGGGCCGCAAGGCGAGCCGGCGAATAATGCTTTCATCGACGAGCTGCGCGCCTTGGCAGGTTCCAGGCCACCTCGGTGGCTAATTTTTGGAGATTTTAACCTAATCTACATGGGGGCGGACAAGAGCAACAACAACCTAAGTCGGAGGCTCATGGGAAAATTCAAGGCCGCGCTGGATGCAATGCGGTTACGCGAGCTGAACCTCACTGGCCGCAAATTCACTTGGTCCAACGACGCGACGATGACTCGGATTGATAGATTCTTTTGCTCAGACGATTGGGACGTCTCATTCCCCTCCGCCATTTTACAAGCACTCCCGTCTTCGCTCTCCGACCATGCCCCACTACTCATGATCGGCGCCGCGGACATTCCTAAGTTCGTAACTTTCCGGTTTGAGACCTTCTAGCTGCGGATGGAGGGTTTCCAGGAAACCGTGGCTGAGGCGTGGGGAGGAGAGGTGCTCTCCCTGGACCCTAACCGGCGGCTGCATGCAAAGCTTGAGCGCACAGCTCTCCACCTCAAGAAGTGGCACCGTAGAGCTTTTGGAAATCTGAAGCTTCAGCTCGCCATTGCTAGAGAGGTCATTGGCAGATTAGATGTTGCCCAAGAATCCCGAGACCTCTCGGCTGCCGAGAAGAGCTTGCGGATCAATTTGCGCAAGAAAATCTTGGGAATTGCCGCCATTGGCAAGATTCGCATCCGACAAAGAGCCCGCCTCTCCTCCATCAAGCTTGGAGACGCCAACACTAGGCTGTTTCACCTTCGTGCCAACGGAGACGACGCAAGATTTTCATCCAAGTGTGATGACGGACGCCGGGTTGGCAATCACTCATGCGGAGAAGGAGGAGGCCCTCCGTGCTCACTTCAGCGAGTTCCTGGGCACGGCGCAGCCGAGGTTTGCCTCCCTTAACTGGGACCGGTTGGGATATGTGCAACATGACCTTCACCACCTTGACGCGCCCTTTTCGATGGAGGAGTTGAGAGCTGCTGTTTTTGCCCTTCCGTCTGAGAAGGCTCCCGGACCTGACGGATATATTGGAAGGTTCTTCCGTTCTTGTTGGGACGTTGTGTGCAGCGACCTCTTCGCCGCTGTTGTTGCCCTCTCGAGAACGGGGGTGCAAACTTTGGGCTCCTCAACAAGGCAAACATTGTACTACTGCCAAAGAAGAATGACGCGGGGAATATTGCTGATTACAGACCCATAAGCTTGATCCACAACTTCTCCAAGATTTTCTCCAAGATGCTCGCTTCCCGGCTCGCTCCTATGCTGCCCGAGATCGCCTCTCCTAGTCAATCGGCGTTCATCAAAAAACGTTGTATTCACGACAACTCCATTCATGTCCAGGGGTTGATCAAGGAGATGCACAAGGAAAAGACGCTGGTTTTTTTTTCTCAAGCTCGATATTGCAAAGGCGTTTGACACGGTCAGCTGGCCATACTTGCTTGAGTTGTTAGAGAGGCTTGGGTTCGGCGCACGTTGGAGAAGATGGATTTGCCTGCTGCTCTCTTCGGCTTCCTCCAAGGTGCTTCTCAATGGCAAGCTAGGCCCGTCGATCTCTCATGCTAGAGGTCTGCGGCAGGGGGACCCCATTTCCCCCATGTTGTTCATCATCGCGATCGACCCTCTTCACCATCTCTTCCGGCTTGCTTTGGAGGAGGGCATTCTGCAGCCTTTCCGGGCGCGCCCTATGCGCTTCACCGTTTCCCTCTACGCCGGCGATGCGGGATCTTTGTTGGACCGGACCCGCAGGACATGAGGGTGGTGCGCCACATCTTGCAAGTCTTTGGAGACGCCACCAGACTGCACATGGAGGCGCAGATCACCGAGGCTTTGGCTATCTTCCCAGCGAAGCGTGGCTCTTTCCCGTGCACCTACCTCGGCCTTCCTCTACATCACTCGCGCCTTAAGGCGGTCCATTTCCAGCCGCTCATTGACAGGATTGGAGCCCGGCTGGCTGGCTGGTGGGGCCGGCACTACACTAGGGCCGGCCGGGTGCTCCTATGTCGGGTCGTCCTTTCTTCCATGGTGATATACCACATGGCCGTCTTCAAGCTTCCTAAGTGGATCATCAACAAAATTGAAAAAAAATCAAGAGGGGCTTCCTTTGGATGAAGCTGGGAGCAGCACCGGGCGCACGACCGCATGCTTTGGTCAACTAGAGTTCGGTCTCGTGACCAAAAGACCTCGGCGGGCTGGGAATATTCAACATCGAGAAGTTTGGGAGGGCGATGAGGCTCAGGTGGTCAGGGTACGCTTGGACTGACCCGTCTAGGCCTTGGATTGGGTAGGCTCTTCCTTGTGATGCTGCGGATATGAACCTGTTTCGTGCCTCTACTGATATCACACTCGGTGATGGGGCTAAGTGCATTTTTTGGCATGATTGTTGGCTCCCTGGAGGCCCCTTGAAGCTGCAGTTCCCTTTGTTGTACGCTATAGCCACTAGGAAGTCAAGAACAGTACATAAGGAGTTGGATGGAGACAATTGGATGCGTTCCTTGTTCCATCTATCCACTGCGGATCAGCTAGCACAGTTTGTCAGGTTGTGGGCTATTCTCCAGGGTGTGATGCTGCAGCCGCGGCCGGACACGATCTCCTGGAGGTGGACGGCGTCGGGGATCTACACAACCGCCTCCGCTTACAAGTGCCAGTTCTCCGGGTCAGTGCCGCCTTTTCGGGCGTCCAAGGTTTGGAAAGGCAATGCGGAGCCAAAGTGCCATTTTTTCGCTTGGCTTGTCCTCCATGGCAAGATATTGACGGCCGACAATCTTGCCATCCGAGGATGGCCGCATGACCCAATATGCAAGCTATGTTGCATTCACCCCGAGACGGTGCAACACCTTCTCTTTGAGTGTTCGTTCTCGACAATCGTCCGTGACAAGATCTTTGAGTGGCTAGGCTCCATCAGTGCCCCACCACCGCCGTTGGGGAAATGCATCAACGTTTGGTGGGATGGGATGATCGCTGCAATCCCAAAGGAGAAGCGCCGCGAGGCAAGCGGCGCGTTCATCTACTCCATGTGGGGTGTTTGGAAGGAGAGAAACCGAAGGACCTTCCGCAACGTCGGCCTTTTGCTGGACGCGGTGGCGCACCTTGTGTGGGAGGAGATTGCGCAGCGGGCGTATGCCCACACTCATGACCCCGGAGATGTTGTTTTTGTGTTGTAGTAGTAGTTTGACAATAGTGACTGTAACTCCACTCTGTACATAAACACTCTTTCTATCTAATCGGATGGCAGAACGACTGCCTTAAACCTCAAAAAAAAATAGACAAACCAAACAACCTCCGAACCTTTCTGCTCCGTTTCCGTGATTACCACAAATTTCAGTCCAACTGAAGCATTAGCGCTCGCTCTCCTCTCCTAGTTGCTTTGAGAGTCCACCGTTCGCCTCCAGATCCGGCCTCTCCTGCCGCCGGCGCCTTTGCTGGTCGGAGTGGAGATGGTTTAGGGTGCCGGCCCGCTGTGTATAGTAGTAGTTTTAGGGTTTGTTTGATGTTGTTTTGTCCCTTCGTGGCGTCTGGCGTTATGTCGTCTCTCTTTTCCCTAAGGTCAGTGGCTTCGGCGTCCCGGCGCGGCGCCAAGCGGGTCGTGGTGAAGCCCACCGTCGAGCCTCCAAGGAGGGGGAGGGGCGGCCGTGGTAGATCTACGGCGACCTTGTTCAATAAGCGTCCAAAGGTAGGGGATTTTCTCCTCTTCTGCTTCCTTTCTTCGGTTATGTTCCTTCCGGCCGGCCGTGGCGGCGAGGGGAAGGATGGCGGAGTCACGGAGGAGAGCGGACTTGGAGTTGCCTGCGGTTTCTGTGCACATCTCGGGAGGAAGTTGCCTCCCCATCTTTAGGCCGAAGGGCGGCCATATTCGAGCTCAATCTCGTCGGCCTTCGATGCAGAGCGACGCCGCTCGCCACAAGCTGGCGATAGATGGGTGGTCTCTACTGTGTCGGCGACTGTTCTAGCTGAAAGGCGGCCTGCTGTGGCTCAACTTGGTGCTAGCCACCTTCTTCTACCTCCAGGCATCATGCCGTTGCGGAGGCCCTGGTGCTCGTCAGTCGTGGCTACTTGCCACGGCGCCCTTGCTGTCCCAAGTGGTGCCGTCCCCGGCGATGGTGAGGTTGACTTCGAGCGTTCTGAAGGATCTGATTGCATTCCTAAATTTTGATTAGAGGTCCTTCCTGCAAATGTTCAGGGACCAGTTTGTAATTTGCTTTTCTGTATGGGTTCTGTTGTAAGCCGCTGTGTAACCCTTGCCATATATTAATATAGCGTCCTTTATGTTCAAAAAAAAAAATCAGTCCGTTGTCAACAATATGGTCTAGCCAAGATCATCGAAACCGTACTTCCGTGCATCGTTGAAAACGGAAACAAACTCGAGGACTGACAAGTCCGGAGGTGATATTGAGTCGTTGTCCGCTTCCGTCTCCGTGCCACTAGACTCTCGGGCATAAATGCGGCTCGTCGCCTGCAGATTTAGGCGTCGTCTTCGTCCTTGGCGTACCAGCTCAAGGTACACAACCTACCTCGCACTGCTAGTTTTAAGCGGCACCCCAATCCAACGTACGCAACCCAAGCCTCCTCTGCTTTGCCCCCTTCTCCTCTCTGGCTTCTTTCTTCCCGGCCTTGCACGCCACGCGCGCGACCTCGTCCTTCCTTCCTTCCCTTTGGCGTGAGAGTTCTTCAGGATGGATGTCGAATACCATGAGGTGATTGAATCTTGCTCCTACATTGTATCCGTTGCTTCTTCGATTCCATCTCGTCTACTCATCGTTTCCATGGACAGGAGTACGTGAGGAACTCGAGCGGCGTGCAGCTCTTCACCTGCGGATGGCTGCCCGCCTCCACATCGCCCAAGGCGCTCGTCTTCCTCTGCCACGGTTACGGCATGGAATGCAGCGGCTTCATGAGAGGTATGGATGACATAAACTTCAGCCTTGATCTAGTAGTAAAACAATGAAGAACAACCTCTCACCGAGGTCACCTTATTATGCATGTGAAGATTTTCACCCTTTCGCCTTTCTTCCTTCTTTCCGGCTAGTACGCACACGGGAAAGCTTCAAAAAGGTTTCGCGGGCTGTTTGTATTCTCATACATAGGATGCTACTCTCTTCTCTGCTGTTCAGTGTCTCCACAGGCATTAAATTGATCGATTCACATCAGGCCCCTGATTCACATGCACACACTAGCTATTTCAGGGTCTGTAAACGTAATGATCCACCGCTGTTCATAGATGGCCAGAAATCTTACCCTCTGCCTTTAATTAAGAGCATCGAGCAGTAGTAGTACAGGTCTGCAGTAGTATTTACTCTAGACTCTGTAGTAGTAGCATTCAGCGGCGGATCTAGGACTGTAAACCTAGGATGCCAAAGTTAACTATACAATCTGAGAATAACAAAATTACAGTACACCAATAGATTTTTGTGAAAAAATGCACTACAAATTGTAGAATTTAGTTTAAATATATACAATACGAAGTGTTTTGCATTTTAGGAGGGGGTGGGGCACCCCCCTATACCCCTGGTAGCATTTGGTTATGAAGAAACACGGTACTCCAATAAGACAATGCACATACAAAACATCAATTCGATCACAAACAACGGACATGGATTGTAGTATTAGTTTTTCATTTACTATGCTAGAATTCGGGGAGAAAATACTACTACTCGCATTTGCATATACGGAGTACTTAAAATTTAGGCTTGTTAGGCCCGGCTTTTTAGGAAAGCCTGAGGAGGGCCAGGGAGGCCAGCGCCAAACCCTGCCACTGCGCACCCTCATGAACAACACACGTGCACTGTTCCTGCGAACAGTACCGCGTAGAGGCACCCGGAAAATCGACGCCCAAGGGGCTCGAACTCGGGCGAGAGGAGCAGCCACTGCTGGCTCCTACCACTGGGCCACAACCCATCTCTATACGGAGTACTTTGTTGTCTTGAGTCTTGACGCAAGGGAGATAACACTATCACGCTAGCTAGGTGACCTTTTGTTTGGTAGATTTCGGTTCAAGGCACTTCTGGAAGAAATAGTACTCAAAACTTATAGCTTTGATTAAGAGGATGCACTGGTCTTATCACCCATGAATTTCTTATCATGATTTGGCTCACCCAACTAAGACCTTCTCGAATGATGGTATCATTGATCCACGAAATAGATATGGTGAAGAGAAAGGACATTCAGAAATCGAAAAGCAAGTCCAGTGCCTTGTTCCTGAGCTTCGCATTGTTTTGAAGCAGGGAGGATCCTTGCCTCATGTTTGTGATGGAAACGAAAATCCATCCACATGTGAAGAGGGAGGACTTGAGGGATGGGGCTAGACTAGACGAGTACTTTTTTCTCCAACCATACTTCATCTACGATCGACGAAAGGGACTAAGCATGGGTATAGGGAAACGGGACCGTGCCCGGGGGTGAAGGTATGACCCGTGAAACTGGACTTGCTCGAAGCTAGCCTAGCAAGGAGGTGCGATGGGTAGAAATTTAGAATACGGGGATTGTCCACTTTTTTTCCATCAGTTTGGATTTTTGTTTATATTGATTGGTGCGTAAGACTTTACCTAGTATCCACTTTTTTTCGTCAGTTGTACGATCACCTAGGTTGCCTTGTATGCTTCTCTAGAGCTTTTTTTTTTTGAAGGGCACATACCTGGATATATTACTCACAGCTCAAAATACATACGGAATATATCCAGGTACGGGGCAGCTGTCCCCAAATTACAAAAAGGACCCTAACTAAAATGAAAATTGCAACTAGGTCCACTGATGCATCTCTGCAAGGAGCAATCCGCCACTGCTTGCCTCTCCGGCGACATGCCACCGGAGAAGAAGAAGATGCGCAGTAACTGAGTCGCCGGCATGGATCTATAGAGGAGTAAACCTCGTTGATGTCGCCGCAATATCCACCCAACGCGGACGCTGGGATCTTGCAGACGGCGAGAAGACGCATCGGCGGGAGCAACGCTCCGATCCAACACTGGCCATCGGGTCGCCGGCCGCAGCACGCAAACCCGCATAAGCACAGCTCCAGGAACAGCAAAAAGGCAGAAATATGCCGCCACAGGCCCAACCACCTCTTCATCTCTCTTCTTCTTCCACCTCGGTAACAAGAGAAGAGACCAAGAAGCAGCAAAAATCCGAGATAAGTTACCGAAAAGATCGCCGAGCTGACGATGCAGATCATGTCCTCCTTCCTCAGGAGCTTGACGAACAGCTTCATCACCTCCGCTATACGCCAGGAGCGCCTCGGAAGCTCCGGCGCCACGAATCCCGCGGCATCGCCAGATCCAGATCGAACTCCATGAGCGCTTCTCCATCTCTTCCCCCGCCTCCACGGCCGGCCGGAGAGATAGTCAGAGCATCACTTCGCTGGATCAAGAACTGGCCAGCAAGACGCTTATTGAAGAAGACCACCGCAGATCCGGCACCTCCACCCATCCTCCACCACGAAGGCTTGACGGAGGAGCAAGCCGCGGTATGCTCAGCGCCGCGCCATGACGCCAAGTTAGCAGGTCCTCGGAGGAAGAAAACAGACGGCATCCGTCGAAACTACACAAGCAACAAACCTAAATCTACAGGTAAAACAACCTAAATACTACTCCGGCACCTCTCCAGACCCAACTCCGGCAAGCTATTCCGGCGGAGCGGCCAGATCGGCCCGGTCTTCAGAAGTCGACCCTCAAGGTACTGTAGACGAGAGAGAGCGGTGGAAAGGGCAAAAGGTTGGACGGTGCTTCTCTAGAGCTTGGAACACGACTGATTAAGATTGACTGGTGGTTGATATAAAAAAGGGAAGATACATGAGTAGTTGCTGGTGGTTTAACTTACTGATGCACGCATTTAAAAGCCGAACCGGCCAGGCAGGTCGCAATTGAAAGCGCCAGTCGTATTTAAACAGCCTAATTATGTCTGCTGCCTTGCTTGTCTCCCATTTAGTAATCAGTCATTTCTACTGACGACCCTGTTGGCCTGTTGGGTAGTAGTCGTCTGCGTGTACCACATTGCTGATACAGTAATTTAGGCGATGGTTTATCAATACGTCCGTCCTCTTGACTCTCGTAGCATTTCATTCTGTCTCCTTCTGTTATATAGGAAGCGAGATATGGAGAGAGACACATCTAAATCTATCTCCCAAGAACGATAATTACTACTAGCTAGATTGTTGTGTTCTTCAGCTTCGCTTGCCATCGAGCTTATTGCTTGTATGACCATCAATCTAAGAAAAATAAACATACATTGGGAAATTGTTTTCTTGATAAAGTAGTGTATCCGATATAGGTTGCTCGCTAGGATGTCTAATGTAACGAAGTGCATACTTTAATGTTAATTTGTGTTTTGTCGATGGAGATTGACGGACCACCAACTCCACCAAGTCACACCAACTTATTATGCAGGTCGTTGCCGCATCTAGCAAGTTGGCTGCCTAAACTAGCTTTCACCTTCTTTCAACATCCTGGACCAAATTAATCCTCTGCAGTACATCCTCCTAAATATTGAACTTACTTAACTTGTGTGCATAGTGTTCAATGCAAGTCCCTTTCATCCACGAGGGAGATCCATAGATTATAGACGACGTTGGTTCTGTAGGTGAGCTGCCCTGCCCCGACCAGACCAGCTCGCCGCGCGCGCCGTCTCCCATCCATAATTGCTCGCGGCCATTACCACCGCCGCTTGCTGGCCGCGTCTGATTCGCATATCTTATATGCAGCCGCGGCTGCTATATCCCCGCCTAGCGGTGCTGTACGTCTGTCCCATGGCGTCGGTGCGGTTGGGACGCCATTAATGGAGACCAACCGCTTGGTCGAGCAATATTTTGGCTTGCGCCGAGGCAGTGCGCCATGATGCATGTTGAGGCTAGCTCCAACTAGATTTGTGTTTGCGTAAGTGTACTGTAGCCGGGCGCCTAGCTACCAGCGTACGCACTGATCAGTGATATTCACGGGTGCAATTAAGGTTCCGGTGCTTATGATGTGGAGGTTAGTTGTGGACTGTTGACGTTGATCGATGATTACGGGACACCGGAGATACGTTGAAGAAATTAATCGGTGACGACAAAAGCCTAGTTAGGGCATCTCTAACCGATCCCCAATCGGTTAGAGGAGTAAACTGCTCAAAATCGGTTAGAGGAGTAAAAATACTCCTCTAACTCATAGCAGTTCCTAACCGATCTCCTAAAGTTAGAGGAGTAAATCAAACCAAAACCTCCAAATTCGATCAAATTACACCGAATTCAAACTGAAATTCAAACTAGCATATATATTTATCATAATATGTTCATATTACAACCAAAAGTCGGTCGAATTTCACAAAATTCGACCGAATTTCACCACCTCCTAACCCTAGTCATCGTCCTAGTCGAAGGAGGAGGATGAATCGCTGTCGAGGTTGATCACTGTGGCCGGTGTCGGAGCTGCCGACGGCCCCGCATCCTCCTCCTTCACCGTGGCCGGCGCCGGAGCTGCCGACGGCCCCGCATCCTCCTCCTTCTTCACCTTCTTCCCCGCCGCGGCGTCGGCCTTGCGCTTGGCCTCGGCGAACGCCTCCAGCACCTTCCGCTCCTCCTCGACGAGCTCTGGGTTGTAGCCGGCGAGTATGGCCGCCATCGCCGCGTCGCGGCGCTCTGCCTCGAGGCGCTCGCGCACCTCCCTGTCCTCCCGCCGCTCGCGGGCAGAGACATAGCGGAGCCCCTCCGGCTCGAGCTCCGGCGGCACCGGCTCCGGCACCTCCAAGGGGAAGTTGAGCTCGCCGCACTCGCTCCCGTGGAGGCGGACGTTCTGGATGTCGTACGCCATCGCCGCCTGCTCCGCGGACTGGAAGGAGCCGACCCACACCTTCTTCCCGGTGTTGCGGTCGGTTATCTCCGACACCCACGCCCCCCAGGACCTCTGTCGCACGCCGCGGTAGACCGGCGTCGGCGGCACCGGCAGGTCGAGGGTGCTGGCGGAGCGGCGGGCCTGCCGACGGCGTTTTGGTGGCGGCAATCGACGAGGAGATGGAGGGAAACGACGTCCGGAAGTCGAGGAGGCTGCAGCTCGCGGCGGGGGGCTACGGGGCCGGCGAGCGCTCGGGATCGGCGGCGAAGATGGCCGCGGGAGGATCCGGCCATCGCGGGCAGCTGGGGTGCCGGCGGGAGGGAGGAATCGCAGGCGGCGGTCGCCGGAGACGGAGGAGATGTCGAGGAGGAACGGGGAAGTGGGTGTGAACGCGAGGAGATGGGAGGGAATCTTTTACTCATCGGCCGCACCGATGAGTAAATATAGGAGTCGGCGGCACCGATGAGTAAAAAATTTACTCCTCTAACGTGTTTTGGACTTCGGTTAGGTGCGGTTAGATGAGTAAAAGAGCATCTTTTACTCCTCTAACAGATTTTTGTACATCGGTTAGAGATGCCCTTAGCTCCGCTGTCGATCGTGTGGAGCTTAGCTGAGTAGAGGTTGCAGAGGATGATCGATGCACACTGTCCACTATGGCAGACCAATATATCTGCATTGCTAACAGAAAATTATTGACTTGGGCGCGGAACTGTCAATGCCAGGCAGTGCAAATGAGTCTAAAAATGCTAGTCCTGCCGACATTTTTCTTGGTGATGAATGACTGAATGAATAACTATGATGATGAGGATGATAATATTGCAGCGTGCGGCGTGCGGCTGGCGGCGGCAGGGTACGGCGTGTTCGGGATGGACTACGAAGGGCACGGCAAGTCCATGGGCACCCGCTGCTACATCCGCAGCTTCCACCGCCTGGTCGACGACTGCGACCGATTCTACAAGTCCATCTGCGGTAACCACTAACGGTTCCTCTGATAATTTGGCGAGAAAATCTTAATATTAGCTCTCAGACAACCGTATTTGACACATGATCCTCACTCGTGCAGACCTGGAAGAATACAGGAGCAAGAGCCGGTTCCTGTACGGCGAGTCCATGGGCGGAGCCGTGGCGCTGCTGCTGCACAGCAAGGACCCCGCGTTCTGGGACGGCGCCGTTCTTGTTGCGCCGATGTGCAAGGTCTGCTGCTAGCTGCAAGCATTGACATCTGAATGGATTTTGAATTTCTTTTTCCTCTTGCCGTGCGTGTTTTTGTTCTGAACTGAAATTGTTTTTCGAATGCGGCCGGTTCAGATATCTGAGAAGGTGAAACCGCACCCTCTGGTGATCACCGCCCTGACGCAGGTGGAGGACGTCATACCCAAGTGGAAGATCGTCCCGACCAAAGACGTTATTGACTCCGCCTTCAAGGATCCTGCCAAGCGGGAAAAGGTCGGTGAAATCAAACTCCTTCTCCTTCAGAGTTCAGACATCCTTGCTGTTCCAGTCATGTATCATGGGTTGGGAGGCATCTGAATTTTCATTTTTCAGTGCCGATATAGTAGTAGCAGATTATGGTTGCTGTATTTGCAGTACTACTACTAGTAGCTAATAATCTGATCTCGTGTCTGTATGTTTCTGCCATGCCGAGCAGATCAGGAAGAACAAGCTGATCTACCAAGACAAGCCGAGGCTCAAGACGGCACTGGAGATGCTCAGGACCAGCATGTATGTGGAGGACAGCCTATCGCAGGTGAAGCTGCCCTTCTTGGTCCTGCACGGCGAGGCCGACACGGTGACCGACCCGGAGGTGAGCCGTGCGCTGTACGAGCGTGCCGCCAGCACGGACAAGGCCATGAAGCTCTACCCGGGGATGTGGCACGGCCTCACCGCTGGTGAGCCAGATGAGAACGTCGAGGTGATCTTCTCCGACATCATCACGTGGCTCGACGCGCGGAGCCATGTGTGGACGGTCGAGGAACGGCTGATGAAGATGATGGCAGCACCGCAGAAGCTCGTCGCCGACAGCGCTGACCACGGCTCAACGCGCCCTCGGCGGCGGCAGCGTAGGGGTCTCCTCTGCGGGCTCACAGGACGGACACATCATCACTCAGAAATGTAGTGTGTGCATGTAACCTAGTAGTGCTATAAGAACAGATCACATGCTAAAGCCAATGGCGAATAATGGTCGATCTATGCGTGACATATGCTTGTAACATAAATAGAGGCACACGGATCATTCCCTAATCCCTATATATCCGTCCATTTGCAGTGAACACTTGCTCAACAGATACAAAGATCTTTTGTTACGTTGCATCGTAAGGCTAATATGTGTGCTTTGGAAGGTCTAGTCTGACGTAACCACTGTTACCAAAGAATAGAGGTTTAAACTTGTAAAAAAACTGATTACATCTCAGGTCAAATATATTTGCTTTGGAAGGTCTATTAGACCTCTTTTGATGTGTGATGTAGCCACTACTACCAATGAATAGAGAGGTTTAAACTTGTAAAAAAAATGAAGTGCTCATGTTAGAACATATATACACCTTTATAACACTGATCAAAATTTTGAGTTCCCAAAAACAATATTAATTATTTGTTAACAACAGCACCATATAATTTGTGTGAAACGGTTAAGAAGGGAGAAAAGGATTACATAAATCACTACACAGTAGTCTACAATAGTGCCAAGATGTTTAGAACCTTCTCCATATCGCCCAAAGAACTATATGTATGAAGACAGACCACATCGCCAAAAGTCTACAGATCTTGCAATTGTTTTACCCAAATTTGACTATACAATCAAACTATAGAAGTTCACTATAATGTGTGGGATTGCCATGAAGTTAAGACATGCCACCAGCTGTGGTAGTGGATTCTTCCTGATCCCCAAAGATACGTTTGCGGAAGTCGGTGACCATGAGGGGAAGGCCCTCACGCAGGGGGACCTTGGGCTCCCAGCCCAGGAGTTCATTCGCGCGGGTGATGTCTGGCTTGCGCTTGTGTGGATCGTCGGCAGTGTTTGCACGGAACTCAATGCGTGCATTTGGGTCAATGGTGTCCTGGACCACCTTAGCCAGCTCCAGCATGGTAAACTCACCAGGATTACCCAGGTTGAATGGTCCTATGTGATCCCCTTCCATCAGCTTCATCAACCCTTCGACCTAAAAGAAGCATCTTATCGGTATCAGAAGAAGCAGTATGATAGATGTATTCCAATAGTATCAGCAGAAATTAAGAGTCATTAGAAGCAGGCATCATTGCAAGCCACAGGTACGGATCTTCTTGGGCCATCGGCGGTACAAGCAATCACAGGTCCTCACAAAAACTCGTGCTTGCTGTATAAATATGTCTTTGCAAGAAACCATTAACATTCTGATCTTCAGCAGATCATAAATGTGTGCTTACTACTGCATCGCAATGCAGTGCAGAAACGACAAAGGACATATTGATGAGTCCATAGACACCAAAAAAAAAGTCAAGGTTATTATAATCAAAAAGTCTATGGAAATAAGGCAGGCCATTCATACATATGAACCAGGTGTAGATTTCAGGGAGTTGCGTACGTAAGTTATATTGTGCGAATCAAACCTACCAGATCAGAAACGTATTGAAAGCTCCTGGTCTGCTTGCCATCACCATAGACAGTCAAAGGCTCCTTCCTTAGTGCCTTAAAATCACGAGTGCATGAGGACCATTTCAGTATCAAATGAACAATGAAATTTATATGTAAGTTCAGGAGTCAAAAAGAGGAGGGTGCAATGCAACTGGTAGCTACCTGAGCAACAAAGTTGCTGACAACACGGCCATCATCAATGCACATGCGAGGACCGTAAGTGTTAAAAATTCGGGCAATCCTCACCTAGAAAAACACAAATTACAATAAATTAGCACATTCTTAGCAAGTAAATCTGAAAATAATTATTAACAAATAATTTGAATGGTGTTAACCTCAAGGTTGGCACCACGGTGGTAATCCATGGTCAATGTTTCAGCTGTGCGCTTGCCCTCATCATAGCAGCTCCTGACACCTATGATTCAAACGAAGTATTTTCAATTAAAATCTCTTTCAGAACAGGAAAAACTCGTCCACATTAAATAAAGAAATGCTTGACAAAGTACAAAAATGACTATTTTCTGTCAGTTATTGCTGTGAAGTTTGAAAACAATTCCCCTCTGCTCTGTTCTGTTCCTTGATTTCACGTGCTCTACGTGCTCTTTTAGGTCAGCTGTTACTAGTAGTTTGGTTAAACTAACCTGGCCTAATGTACCTTTGTGATAATACACTCTTGATTTACTATGGTGGTCCAACAAGTGGCTAATCCCTGATCCTCGGAGTTCTCTGTCAACGTAAAGTGTCCGCTTCCACATGAAAGGTTTTCAAAGCAATGATTCCACATTCACAACCAAATATGGAGTTCACAAGTCACAACAACAATTCCCAGCGTTCAAAATTCAGCCTGTTTCATAGTAGACTCAATGCCTCAGTTGCATGTTTCAGTCATCTTCCCCATTACGTAGCAAAACTGAACCACCGATTTTAAGGATAATATCATAACTGCCTTGCAAATTAGATAGGGAGTATTTTTGTCAAGGGAGAACATCCCTTTGCTCAACAGTTTATATAGACAGACAGTAGCGTCATATGCAGCACGATGTATTCAATAGCGTATGTTGTCATTCAGTTATCTAGAAGAGGAATTTTTTACAACAAAGAAACATACACCATATCTATACTCTACCATGTCTCCACAATCAAACTGCAAGATTTTAATAAGAACATTACAGTTAAGGTCAATAATGTTTGTGTGTTGATGCTATTGCATGGTACATTAATGAATTAGTGAAACAAAGTATTAGGAGGAAGAATTGGTACCAATGGGATTGACATTGCCCCAGTAAGACTCCACCTGAGGGTGCTGGAGAGGATCACCATAGACCTCGCTGGTGCTTGTGAGGAGGAACCTTGCCCCAATCCTCTTTGCCAATCCAAGCATGTTCAGTGTTCCAACAACGTTGGTCTTGTGTCGTCTAAAAGTTAAGGATCGCTATAACCATATGTAAAATGATACAGCCGCTGTTAGGCAATGAAACAACTTTTCCGGTACAGCTTTTGACTATACTGAGATCATGTGATAGTTAGGCTAGAACTCCACCAAGGTAGCTCTAGTAGTTGGAAAAGGAGAGACGTGGATATGATATTAAGTGATGAGGACGCATCATTGATTAGAAAGAAAAGCTCAACGATTTGGACCTAGTCTCTTCAATTAAAAAATCAAACAACGTACAGAAACGTCTAGGTCAGATTACAACTTCGATTTATACTCCTATTGAAAGTTAGAACATAGAATAACATTAAGCAAACAGTATTTTTGTTGTCTATCGTAACAAAGCACAAACATTTAAGGATATACTGGTTGTTCAAATATGAGATGAAATAAAGAACTTTTATTACCCATAAATAATCTAGATAAAAGCTCTGCCTCTCAAACTAGGTACACCTGAGATCTACTCTACTTACTACAAGTATACACAGCTCTAATCAATTATCACTCCATCAGCAACTTTAAAACAAACCATCAGAAGCGTATTGTTTCCAGCCAAAGCCAGGAATTTTACCCCTAAACCAAGCAAACTAACCCAACAAGACAAATAAATCAAGCAATTCAAAGAGCAATAACCATGTCTGGAAAGACCAATACTGGAAGAGAACTCAGACGAGGTAATTCAGTAAGGATATGATTGTCTTGATTGGGTTGTACTTGTAGTGCACGGGACTGGCAGGGCAGGCTAGGTGGTAGATCTGGTCGACCTCGAGCAGTATGGGCTCGACGACGTCATGCCGGATCACCTCGAATCTGGGGTTCGCGAGGTGGTGCGCGACGTTCCCCTTACGGCCCGTGAAGAAGTTGTCCACCACGATGACGCTGTCGCCGCGCTCCATGAGCCGGTCAACCAGGTGGCTCCCCACGAACCCGGCGCCTCCCGTGACGAGGACCCGCAGCGCGCGGCGGCGCAGCCCCAGGGGCACCTTGCCGCCGACGGACTCGTGCAGCGACGGGTGCGCGCCGGTCGCGAGGTGGTTGAAGGAGGCAGCGGCGGTGCCGGAGGGAGAGTAGTATCCGACCGGGGAGGAGGGTGAGGAGAGGGCGAAGATGGCGGCGGCGAAGAGCATGCCGACGAGGGCAAAGAGAGGGCGGTGCTCCGCGGTCGCGTAGCGGGCGGCGCGGGGGAGCCAGGAGAGCGGCTTCGAGGGCTTCGGGGAGTACTCGCCGCCATCGGAGGCGGATCCTGCGGCCGCCCCGCCGCGGTATGTCAGCTCCGACGCCATCTCCGGCGAAGGGCCTGGATGCAAAATTGACCTCTGACTTTTACGCGTGGCGAGGTTTACCGCTGCGGGCGACCTGCGAGAGGCAGGGAAGATGATATATACGAGATGTAAAGCAGGGTCTGAAGTGCCGCGGTGACGTCCATTTCTACGGCGGCCGCAGCCGTCGATGCATCTCCACTAGCGTCCGTTGCCGGACAGACTCTATTGGATGCGCCGGCAACTGTTGCGTCTATTGGGAGCTCACCGGTCGCTCCAATAGATGTTGCGAGATGATAAATTCAAATAAACGACGAAAAATAAAATCTGTTTGAATGTCTAAATTCACATGTTCCAATATAGAGCTGAATACATACAATCAAATAGGGCATACAATTATTCAAATTAAAATAAATTGGACGATGGTCGTCTGCTTGGCTTTTGAGTGCCCATAGATGCTCAACTAAATCATTTTGCAGTTGCTCGTGTGCTCCTTCATTTTTAATTTCAGCGTTAATTGTGAGGTAAGTGCCAAAGTCCGCATATTCATGATCAATCTGGGCAAGAGGACCCACATGATATTATGGATGGTCATCATGTTGCGGAGGATCAGCACGTTCACTCTCGATGATCATGTTTTGCAAGATCACACAAGTCATCATCACCCCCCACATCTGCTCTTTCGACCAAGTTAGAGCAGGATACCTGACAATAGCAAAGCGAACTTGAAGCACCCTAAATGCCCGCTCGACATCCTTCCTGACACCTTCCTGTTATGCTGCAAAATGAGACTGGCTTTGACCTTGAGGCTGGGAAATGGTCTTGACAAATGTAGACCATCTTGGGTAGATGCCATCTGCTAGATAGTACCCCTTGTCATACCCATGGCCATTGATCTCATAGTTGCATGGTGGAGTTTCGCCTTCAGTTAGTCGGTTAAAAACCGTTGAACATTACAGCACGTTGATGTCATTGTGAGTTCCTGCCATACCAATGAAAGCATGCCAAATCCACAAATCTTTGCCAGCCACTGCCTCTAGCATGACACCGCACTCTCCAACATGACCCTTGTAAACTCCTTGCCAGGCGAACGGGCAATTCTTCCATGCCCAATGCATGCAGTCGATACTTCCAAGCATACCAGGAAATCCTCTAGCTGCGCTTTGTGCCATGAGCCTAGCTATGTCACCTTCATTTGGTTGTCTCAAATATTTTGGCCCAAACACTGCAACAACCGCCCTGCAATATCGACACATGGTCGCGATACATGTGGATTCAGTCATGCGGAGGTAGTCGTCTACTGCATCTGCGGGAGCTCCATATGCAAGAACTCTCAGAGTAGTCGTGCATTTCTGGATAGAGGAGAAACCAAACAGTCCGGTGCAGTCGCTCTTCAGCTTGAAGTAGTCATCGTACTCCCGCACGCCCGTCAGAACGACCATGAATAGGTCCTTGTTCATCCTAAACCACCGCCGGAATTCCTTGGCCCCGTGTGTGGGATCGTCGGCGAAGTAGTCTTGCCACAGCGTCATATGTCCCTGCATCCGTCTGCGATCTTTGTTCATCCTCCTACTCGGCTTTGAACCCCAATCCGAGGCGCAGCATTCATCTGTCCAAGCAAACCAACTAGGCAAGTGATGATCGCCAAGTGTTCGTCGACCACGGCGTTGGAGGCAGCATGGGCGGTGAGCAATGCGCCCGCCAGCTGGAGTTCGTTGTCGCTATCCATGTATATCAACACAAGGTTTAGGAAAAAATGAAGTCTACGAGAAAAATGGAGCTGAGCAATGCGACGAACACCTTGCTTGCGGGGAAGTTCTCGGATGCGGCGACGGTGTAGCGCCGGACAACAAGTGCGGCTCGACGGAGAAGAGACTACAGACACTGCGACGGGAGAAATAGTGCGCCGTTCCTGGTGCGCGGGGGGGAGACGGGCGTCCGGCCGGCGGAGGGTGGGCGGGGCGACGGCGATTCAGTAGGGAAGGGCGACGGCGATTCAGTAGGGACGGGGATGAAAACAGGCCACATACGGACGCTGGGGGAGAAAAATAAAAGGGTTGGGTCGCTGACGCGTCGCCCCCACCCGTCGGGTTTGGACGAGCCGCGCGTTTCCGCGGTTGCCGGCACGCCCGCTTGCGTCCCTAGAACCTGGGCGCGAAGCGGGGTTGCCAGACGCTGTATTGGGGCGCGCCGGCAACTATTTTTCTATTGGGCGCGCCGCTGGGGGGTTTTTTGCTGACAGCACGCCCAAAACGTCTATTGGGAGCGGAGTTGGGCGCGCCGGTGGAGATGCTCTATGATCAACTTTACCTCCTAAGAGCATCTTTACCGGCGCGTCTGATATAGCGTCCGGCAAAGTTGCCGGATGGGCGCTATTGGGTGCGCCGGCAAGCGTTGCTGCCGCCTATTGGGAGCGTCGCGCCCCACCGGTCGCTCCCAATAGACGCTCCCAGATCACAAATTCAAATAAACGGCGGGACGGCCAAGTTCAAATAGCGTCGGTCATCAAGTTCACACTCCCAAAAGCATCGCCCCATGTCCGGTGATCATATTACAAAACCTCGATCGCAAATCAGTTGATCGTCAACACCGGCTCGTTCGCCTCCTCCTGTGTCTGCGTCTTGCCAGCCCAGGCGCGGCGTTGGCTCTGCCTCTGCGTCGGAGGACATCGTGCTCGTCGTAGGTTCCCTTGTCGTGTCCATCGGCGCGGTGGTCGTCGTCGTGTCCATCGGCGCGGTGGGCATCGCCGTGTCCATCGGCGTCGGCTCCGGCGGAAGAACCCCCATCTCCGGCGTGTAGGCGGAGAGGTAGGCGATCAAGATCCTGGAGTCCTCCTTCATCTTCCGAGTGACGGATTGCGACGCCTCGGATATCGCCTCAATCCTTGCCGTGTCGGCTTGCATTACAGCCGCCTGGGCCTTCTCCCTCTGGACTTCGAGCCGCTCCTTCTCGAGCTTGATCTTCTCCTTCTCGAGGGCGACCTTCTCGTCATGCTTGCTCATCAAGGACGACCAACTCTCGGCGAAGGTGCTTGCATTTTGCTTCAAGATGGTTGTGACGTCGGCGAGGCACTTGTCGATTGACGCTTGCACGGACGCCGCGGACGGCGCGGACCCCTTGTCGCTCTTGGCCTTCTTGTTCCCAACAGGGCGCCCTCGGACGCTGGGAATGCTGGGTCGTTCGGCCCTTGCGCGTTGTGACTGCCGTTGAGGTCGATTCGCGTCTTCTCCCACTTCTTGTTGTTTTAGAGCTTCACGAAGCAATGCATGAACTTGAAATCCTTGTGATCGTTGTTCTGTCGGTAAAACGTGGTCGCGTCGGTCAACAAATCCTTCACGGTCTTGCCGCTCTCTTTCCTTCTTTTGATTTGCTCAAGGTCGCCGTGGAACTTGTTGCATTCGGCTTGGATGGTCCGCCACCTATGCGACATTGCATTCCAATTGCGATCCATAGGCACCTTCGCATAGTCACCATACCACATCAGTTCATGGAATTGTTCTTCGACCCTCTTCCAATACTGTCCGTAGGTTTGGTTCGAGCCGACGATGGAGTCGTTCGTGAAAAGCTTCCATGTGTCGCATAGGCACTCGTCCTCCTTGATCTTACACCGCTTGCCTTTTGTGCCCTTCTTCCTCATCTTCCGGACCTTCCGGGCCTCCACATCGATGCCGCCGGCCTCCACATCCTCATCGCCACCCTCCATGTACTCGCCGCCGCTCTCCATATCCTCTCCGTCGCCCTCTTCCTCCTCACCGTCGCCATGTTTCGCCTCACCGTACCATCCGGCCTCCACATCTGGCTCACCGACGCTGGTCCCCGTCCCATCACGGATCATGCCACGCAACACCTCCGAGCTTTCGATCTATTGCAATCAACAACGCGCATGTCGGTTTCATGTATTGAACACAATGATCATGGGGGTAAAGCCCATAGATTTCATACCATGTCGTGGTCGACGTCGTTTGGCATTATGTCGAACATGTTGGCGTCGGAGTAGCCGGTACCATCGCCGTCCGTGCCAAAGAGGCATTGTCGGCCGCTCACATCGACAGTTGGCGACGCCGGTCTCTGTGGAGAGCCGGTGAGTCGGAGAATGCTTGGTTGAGGTCGATGGGGACGCCGACAGTCGGCGACTCGGAGCGGCTGCTGCTTTCACAGAATGGCGAGGCCCGTAGCCCGGAACGCAGGGTGGCGCCACCGCCATCAAAGAACGATGGGTTCGACAGCGATGCGCCACCTGTCGCGTTCGTGCTCCCTTGACTTGCACCGCCGGCAGCGGCGTACGCCATCAACGCTCACAACAGATCAATCTCCTTCTGCCTAGCCTCCACACTGATGTGCCGCCCTCTCCTGTCTACGGTGGCCGCCGCTCGATGCGCCAGCTCTCCAGGCTTCATCCGTCGTGTTCAGCGGCCACGTGCGTGATTTGCGAGGGGCGATGTAGCCGCGCCCGCCACCGTGAGCAGCACCCCGTTGTCCTCCTCCGCCGCGAGCGCTGCCACGGTTGCGTTTGCTGGGCGACATCGGCTGCGGACGTAGATCGCTCAAGGCGGGAACGAGGAGCGCGGGGGAGGCAAATGACGGGAGAATGAAAATGGACGGGAGGGAGGGGAAAGTGATATCGAGCGTCCTGTGTCGCTGACGCGTCGTCCCCACCCGTCAGGATTGGACGAGGCGCGCGTTGACACGGTTGTCGGCTCGCCCGGTTGCGTTCCTACAAGCTGGGCGCGAAGCGGGGTTGTCGGACGCTGTAGGCGTGCCGGCAACTTTTTCTCTATTGGGCGCGCCGCAGGGGACGGTTTGGTGCCGGCGCGCCCAAAACGTCTATTTGGAGCGGAATTGGGCGCGCCGGTGGAGATGCTCTAACGTGCAATTCACGAGAGTTTTGTGAGATCCTGGCTCAGGGCTTAACAGGATTGATAGAATACTCATATCAACAAGTTGCAACTTCTTTTCCGGAAGCTCATCTGGAAGGAACTCCGAGGTTAAGCGTGCTTGGCCCGGAGCACTCCCAAGGATGGGTGACCGACCGGGAAGTACTTCCCGGGTGCGCACGAGTGAGGACAAAGTGCGCAGAAAAGACCGGTGTTGATCTATGGGGCCAGTCTAGAGATCCTAGAGAGCTGATAGGGGTGACAAGCCCGTCCCGGGAGTAGGCCGGGGTGTTACATTTGGTATCAGAGCCGACCCTCACGGCAACATGGGCGTGTGCGGGTCAGGGGCGCGGACATGTGGAGCATATGCCGGCACTGGGCGCACAGACATGTACCAAGAGGGGAAGTTCCTGGACTGGGGGCTGACCGACGAGGGCGTCGGTCATCTAAGGGGGAAGGATGTGAGATCCTGGCTCAGGGCTTAACAGGATTGATAGAATACTCAGATCAACAAGTTGCAACTTCTTTTCCGGAAGCTCATCTGGAAGGAACTCCGAGGTTAAGCGTGCTTGGCCCGGAGCACTCCCAAGGATGTGTGACCGACCGGGAAGTACTTCCCGGGTGCGCACGAGTGAGGACAAAGTGCGCAGAAAAGACCGGTGTTAATCTGTGGGGCCAGTCTAGAGATCCTAGAGAGCTGACAGGGGTGACAAGCCCGTCCCAGGGGTAGGCCGGGGTGTTACAAGTTTGGAGCGTAGAAAGTATTTCGACATTATTTTTCCGTAATCTGTGTATACAAAGCTATGAAATTTCCCCTCCGCGAGTTATGATTATCATCTACAGAAAGTGTTGCATTTCTTTTACGGCTTAATGTGGTCTACTACATGCTCCCGAGTCCCGAGCTCTCAATTTTGTCGTCTAAGTTTCAATAGAGGTGTGATTTTTTTTCTACAAGGAAGTTGTATGAGGGCCTGTTTGTTTCGGCTTTGGTTGTGGCTTTCTGGGCTTATAAGTCAAATGCCCAACCAAACGGCAAAACAGCCAAACGCGCTTATAACATAACCCACTGAGAAATATGTGTAGCGGTGAAAGGAGCCTGGGAGGTGCTTTTGCGGCTTTGGTTGCGTGCCCTTCCCAGTTTACCCCTACAGTTCCGATTATTTATCCACGTCTTGCCATCCAAGTAAACAAACTGCTGCACGAGAGGATCATCTCTCTAGCGATACTAGGGTTAGCGCTGCCGCCCTGCTCCTGGCCGTCGGCAGGGCCCTGCGTCCCTGCCGCCGCTCTCCGACGACGCTTGCGGCCGCCTCCACCTCCCTCGCGTCCGGGTCCGTGTCCTGCTCCCTCGCGTCACGCTGACTCATCTCCGACGCCATGTGCGTGTTCGGCCTGTATGAGACAAGCCTAAACTGACCTAACTTCAACTAAAAAACAGAGAGTGATCACATCGGTAACACCTTAACGTGGGTAGTCGATTATACTTGATTGTTAATGGCATCTTTAATAGGTGACTTATAATATGCACCGAAAACGGCTAGATTTAAATTTATATCACTTGGGTTTTTTACATCATCAAAAAGACCGAACTCCAACAGTTGCCCTAAAATATATAACCTTATTGGGCACAGCTGGTCGAACGGCTGCACTAAAGTAATATCCGAACATTGCTTTCACATGAAAAACATCCAAACTTTTGCAAACAATGTCCGAACATTGCATACGATAGATTATTGGGATAGATCATTCTAGCTAATACATTGCATCATACGATCTAAACATTGATACGATAGATTATTACTATATATACGGCCATTCGATCGAGGAGAACGAGTCATCGCTCCAGTCCCATGAGTCCGAGTAGTCCACGGGGATCACCGTCGATGGGCCGGGCTCGTCTTCCTTTTTTATCTTCTTCGTCTCCTCCTTCTTCTTCTCCTACTTGTCTCGATTCCAGTAGAATTTCAGCTCGTACTACACGTAATGTGGATTCTCATGTGAACCTCGTTATCGCCTCCTCGTTTCTCACCCAGGTGTCTTGTTACTCGTGAACAACGCGGTTCTCCCGCTTCGCCGGGCGGGTCACGATGTTCCCAGAAACATATGTGTGGACGATGTGCTTTATTTTCTCATTTGTAATTTTATTGCACATATGGCTGCATATACTTTGCTTAGTAAGGTGATCGATACAAAACATTGTGCTAAGATTTGGGAGGAAGGTGGTGACGTGGGGTTACATGGCACTACCCATCGAGGATGGTACTAGGGATTCGAGGAGAGGGAAACGAGTGCGCTTGTGGTATCGTCGGCTAACAAGGAGAAGGATTTACCTAGGTTCAGACCCTACTCCTGCTTATATGATCTTGATTGATGATCAAGGTTACAATGTCACCGAGATAGCTATGGTGATGTAATGCGATCTAGCTTAGGGTTCTTCTGTCTGTTGTCTATTGTCTCTGTCGTGTGTCCCCTACCTGGCTTTATATAGATAGCTAGGCAGGGTTTACATGAGTCCTAGTCGACTACGTATTGGAGTCTTTTCTCTTGTGCTCCAAGAGAATGCTCGCAGCTTCTTGGGCTTCATGAGTTTTGATGGGCCGCCAGGTGGGCCTTTGGCTGGGCCGCACCGGGTATACCAATGGTGGGTACCCGGAGGGTTCGCCCACGTAAGGTAAATAGCCTAATGTATTGCGTACTAGCATCTAAACGGATGATATACACTTGTTGGGTGGACCGGCATGTATCACGATTATTTCAGTACACACATAAACTTTCAGAACTTAGGCGAGAGAGACGGCGGATAAAAATGTTGGGGAAGAAAAAAACAAGGATAAAAATGATGGGAGAGAAGTGGCGGGACGAACAAAGGCGGGGAGGTAAGCCAAATAAAAATCAACACTTTTTTGGCCATGTGCCGATATCCTTGATCACCTTAATAAATTTTACATGTTGACTTGACCCTGTCGAGTTGCTCTCATCGTCGCATAGGCTGATGATTTTGGCAGTTAGACCATCTCCAACCGGATCCCCACTTTGCCCCAATTTGTCTGGGCGGACAGCCCGGCAGTGACTGGACATAGAGAGTGAAAATATTCTATCCAATTGGTCCCCGTTTCTTCCCTATATATCCCGATGAGAAAATTCTTTATATGACACTCTCTTAAAATCATGTTTCTTATTTGACACCGGTGAAATTTTTCTTCTCTATTTAGACTCTGCTTAAAATGTCTTTCCCTATATGACACTTTAGTGCATTATGTTCACCAAAGTTGCATGAAAAGATATTTTTACCCCTGTGCATAATGTGACAAAAATTCTGTACAGAACAATAGAAACATATATATTTGGTCTTGGTTAAATGACCAATTGAGACTCCATAATTGTGCGCCGTAATAATTTTCTATAAGTAATTAGTTCACATAACTGATGTATTCGAGGAGAGAGGGCGTTGGGCTCATACGTGATTACATTCTATAAACTATCACTAACTATATGAAAGCTGAGCACTTTGGCGAGCTCTCTGCGCTCAGGCTACTGTGCTTAGCAACAGTAGCTACAGTACCGTACAGTGTTGAACAGTGCGTCGCATTTTGCAAAAAAAAACCCCGAAAAGGACCTATTTGTCATTTTAGCAAAGTACAGGGAGTTTTCTGTAAAAACATCCTCACTTCCATCCTTCCCCTTCTCTCTCACGCGCGCGGCCGGAGCTCGCCGCCACCGCCGACGCGCGCCGCCGTCTTTCTGCTGCTCCTCCGACGAAGCCAAGCAGACCCCAAGCTCCGCGGTCGTTCCCTCTACCTCCTCCGCAAGCGACGCGTGCAGGGACAGCCGAAGCGCGGCGAATCGACGATTCTCCTCCGACTTCGTCCGCCGCCACGATTTGGTCGCCGTCGGCTAACTCCGGCGTCCATATGGCTCCGTCCGCCGCCAGCCGCCTCCCTCGACGCCCTCCATCAAATCCGCGTTGCCCCAACGCCGCGGGCGTGCTCTCCTGCCGGAGCGCGAGCTCGGCAGAGCCGCCGGCGACGACGGCGATTGTCTCTGCGCCGCTGACGTCATCACTGAGGTCACAACGGGCCCACATGTCAGACCCTTAACCTTTTCGTAAAGAAGTTCATAACTAATAAAATCCTGACATGTGGGTCCCGATTGTCAGATTTTTATTAATTACAGAAAATACAATTTTTTTTGTAAAATTCATATCTTTCGATCTGTAATTCAAAAAATTATGAGAAATATACCAAAATGTTCAAAAAAATATAAGCTATTTATTTATGACAAATTCATGCATGATTTAACAACTTAAATTAAGACTTACCTAAAATTACTAAAAATGCCACTTTCTTTAATTACAGGGTTCGTTCCAAATATTACTTTTAGTGGTATTTGGACCCCATTTAAATTTTTATCCATCTTCTAGAATTTAAAATGAAATCCTTAATTTATCATGCCACACATGTTAAAAAATGCAAATGACATATCAAAATGTTCAGAAAAAAAATTATTTCGATCTGTAATTCAGAAAATTACTAGAAATATACCAAAATGTTCAAAAAAAAATATAAGCTATTTATTTATGACAAATTCATGCATGATTGAACAACTTAAATTAAGACTTACCTAGAATCACTAAAAATTCCACTTTCTTTAATTATGGGGTTCATTCCAAATATTACTTTTAGTGGTATTTGGACCCCATTTAAACTGTTATCCATCTTCTAGAATTTAGAATGAAATCCTTAATTTATCATGCCACACATATTAAAAAATGCAAATGACATATCAAAATGTTCAGAGAATTTTTTTATTCCTATCTAATTATGTCAAATTCATGAATGTTCAACCAACTTACAACCATGTTTACTTATAAGAACAAAATAACCCAATTCATATATTTATGCGATGTTTCCAAAAGCTATTACTAAAAACATTTTGGCTCTATTTAAAATGTTATACATGCTTACGATTAAACTTCAGTAATTTAAATTTGTCATCCATACATTTTTGTACACACATTACATTATGCCATATGTTGACTATTTCATTACTTTTCAGTGTTTTGGTTCTTCTCCGTACAACGCAGATGTGAGATCAAGATGAAGGTCAACAACAACAAAGATGAATACTTAATCAACCGACGATGAAATCAAGCACAATCTTACAAAAGATCTATTATTATTAGTTATCAAATAAGCAAAGCAAGCATAACTTCCTATCTGCACATGTACATGCATGATTAATCAATTTGCAATCCTGCTAAATTAAAAGAACTTGAGTACCCTTTTATGTCAACTATGAAGTTTATGAAAACGGTATATGTTAGTCATTCCAACTTCACTTAAATTGATCTTCATGTCCTAAGATACATTCACCATCTTCAATTGGTCATATCTACTATTCACATTCCACAATTTTTATATTTATAATTATCTATACCTGATCAACTGCATAGAGTAGCACAACAAACATAAGGAAATGCTTCTTTTCTATGTGTAGATGCATGCTTAGTCTCACTACCTTCCCTTCATTTTTTTCTTTTTTATGTTACGAACGCAGCATGTCACCGCACAAATTTAAGCAAGTAAATCCTTGTGCTCTCATAAAGTGTTGTTTCATTGTAATTTCTCCGTTTCCATTGTTTTTTACATAGTTCAGATTTTGAAGAAATACTTTCAAGCTACAGTTTTATTCGACTCACTGCCCACTGCATTTTCCCAAATGAGTGTATTTTGTATTCCAAATATGCTTATATTGTGTGCATATAATTTCCACAGCAACGTGCGGGGTAAGTAATAGTTTCTCAGTTGGATCACTCACCTAAAAGTTACAAGTGCACTCCAAAATATATCAACATGCCTAAAAAATGAATGCCACTTATTTACAACAAAAAAACAACCATATTTGAACATTTTGTATTGATGAATATTTGGAGAAAATCAAGATGCACATCCTCTAATTATGTGAATTTGATCCTCTAATAATTGACTAAAATTGAACACTTCAAATTGGTAAATATTTAGATGTACTCTACATGAACTTTCTCTAAATATGGCATTCAATTGAATGAATGTGCATTTTCCAAAAATGAGATACTCCAAAATACATCAACATGCTAACAAAAAATAAATGCCAACTATTTACAACAAAATACAAACATAATTTATGTCAAAAAACGAACATATTTGACAATTTTGAATGGGTGAACATTTGAAGAAAAAAAGAATGCACTTCCCACAATTATGTGGAGTTGAATTTAACAAATGCTCACACTACGCATTTCCTCTGATTACAGACTCTAATTGAACATTTCAATTCAACAAATATTTGGCCCTCTAAAAAAAATAAGATTCTTTTAAATCCAATCATTTTACGAAATTGCTGAAACCCTGACATGTAAGCCCAGTTCACTTATAAAAATTGCAATAAAATGAATAATACTGCAAAATTAATAGTTTAAAAACTATCTACTTGAAAAATATGAAAAACATATCAAAATAATCAAGAAAATAAATTCTAACTATTTATAGCATAATACAAATATTTTTGAACATTTTAAATCAGTTAATATTAAAAGAAAATCCATAAGGAAATGCTTCTTTTCTATGTGTAGATGCATGCTTAGTCTCACTACCTTCCCTTCATTTTTTCTTTTTTTTATGTTACGAACGCAGCATGTCACCGCACAAATTTAAGGAAGTAAATCCTTCTGCTCTCATAAAGTGTTGTTTCATTGTAATTTCTCCGTTTCCATTGTTTTTTACATAGTTCAGATTTTGAAGAAACACTTTCAAGCTACAATTTTATTCGACTGACTACCCACTGCATTTTCCCAAATTAGTGTATTTTGTATTCCAAATATGCTTAATATTTTGTGCATATAATTTTCACAGCAACGCGTGGGGTAAGTAATAGTGTTGTTTCATTGTAATTTCTCCGTTTCCATTGTTTTTTACATAGTTCAGATTTTGAAGGAATACTTTAGTTTAAAAACTATCTACTAGAAAAATATGAAAAACATATCAAAATAATCAAGAAAATAAATTCTAACTATTTATAGCATAATACAAATATTTTTGAACATTTTAAATCGGTTAATATTAAAAGAAAATCCAAATGCATTCCCTATGATTGAATATAGTTAACTTCAATTCGTAATAATTTTTTAAGAAAAAAAACATTTTAGAACATTTCAATCCAAATTTCAAATTTAAGCCCTCTAAAAAAATAAGATTCTTTTAAATCCAGTCATTTTATGAAATTCCTGAAACTCTAACATGTGAGCCCCAGTTCAACTAAACAATTTGTAGAAAATGAATAATACTACAAAATTTTATCATTTTACAAACATGAAAACAATTCAATTCGTAATTATTTTTTAACTTCACCAATTTTAACTAAACATTTTTAAAAAATGTTTGCAAAATCCAAAATTTGTCAACATTTGCAATACAAGTAAACTTTCCCGAATTGTGAAATAGAATATAAAAAAATGCATTACCACTAACTACAAACTTAAATTAAATATCATTTAGAAAATAGAAGCATAATTAAACATTTCAAACGGCTAAAAATATTAGAAATACTCCAAAACATATCAACATGCTCAAAAAAAAATTGATACTTATTAGTGCCACAATACAAACATATTTAAACAATTCAAATTAGCTAATATTTGCATACAATCTAAGTGGACTTCATGTAATTATGAAATAATTTAAATTAACACATACTCACACAATATATATTCGTTTTTTACGGAGTTATCTTACAAACTTATAAAAAAATACAAACTAACAAAATCGTGGCGTCACGCCGCCGCGTTAAATTCCACTAGTATTACTTTAAACTGTAGCAGTTTGCTTGCTGCTACCACCACCGAACACAGACATGCTACCGCGCCACTTGCAAACTTTTTTGACCAATCGGTAGAAATAGCAACCTCATGCATAAGTTGACATGTATGAATGATGTTCGGTACTGCACTGAAAATATATTTACACGTTCTCCATAGTTTCGCTTAGAACTCATTTACCCTTCTAGTCAGTTCAAGTTCGTTTTTTATTTTGTTCAGTCTAATTTTGGTCACATTATACACCAGGCATAAAAAGGTCTTTTCGTGCCTCTTGGGTGAACAAAATGCACTAGAGCGTCATATAATGAAACAAATTTTGAGGAGTGGCCATATAGGGGAAAAAAACTTCAATAGTGTCAAATAGAGAAGATGATTTTAGGGAAGTGTCATATAAGGAATTTCCTCTATCCCAATTGTCGGGCTCCCCTCATACTTAGGTTACTTACATAGGCTGCGTATGAGAGTGTCATGTGTGTCTAGGTTATCCGTCTGGGCCACTATGAACTACATTTTTGTCATTTTTCCCCTTGTTTTGTGTCTTTGGGTTTAGCTTTCCTCAGTCACATGTAAATGACCGGATAATTTGGAGGGACTTGGTCCACTCTTGGTCTTTCTTTTTCCTTCTTTTGCCCTTATTATTTCGGTTTTGCTAACGCTCGGGCAACCGAGATTGAAGCTAACGCTCGGTCGATCTCTCCTGTACCAAATCGAGAGGAGCAGAGAGAGTAGGAAGCGGAGCTCCTCGTCGGCGATGGCGACGATGCGGCTGGCCGTGGCGGCGACGGCGGTGACGAGGACTGGAGCGAGCCGGAGCCGACGAAGACGTGGCTGGCCACGGCGGAGGAGGCGAGCAAGTAACTTAACTTGGGGGGTGGGAGCTGCCGACGCCGGAGAAGACACGGCCGGCGGTGGGGGGTTTAGAGGGAAGCTCGGGGCGGCGGCGGACCGGCGGTGGGCGGGACGCCGAGGCGGCGGCAGGGGGTCGCCAGAGGAGAGGAAGGAAGAAGACGACCGAGCGAAACGGCAGCGCTCGGTTGACCGAGCGCTAGACACTCCCTTATTATTTCGTCCCTCCCCAATCGCATGTAAAGGACCGGACAATTTTTTATGAGGTTACAAAGCACGCGCAAGCAAATTACCTCTTTTCTGCACGCAGACTGCTGACGGTGCGCTAGATCTGATAATAATTTAGTCTGCGTATTATTTGTGAAACTTCTATATAAAATAATATTAAAAAATTCACGGGGCGCACAAACATTCTCCTTGGCGACCTTGTTTGCGCTGGTACCACGATTTACACTTGTACATAAACGTTATACTCCCTTCGTTCACAAAAAGATGTCTCAGTCTAGCCAAAATTTGTATGTATCTACACACTAAATTATGTCTAGATACACGCAAATTTGAGATAGGTTGAGACATCCGGACGGAGGGAGTATATTGCAGCGGAACAAAACAAATTATACATTTAGTCTTTTGCTAACTGAATATACGTGTGAATGCAGAAGAAAATAAGTAAACTATGCCAGCAAAGCACTGCTCAGTGTAGCCATAACTTCAAACGATACTGCACTAAAAAAACTTCAAACGATAACAGGTACGTACAGAATTCTTCACAAACATTCCTACAGAACATCTACAGGTGTACAGAAACTACTGGTTGTCGGGAAACAACTGAGACACCACTAACTGGTTCCATGGGAGAACTGCCTCAGGCACGCAAGCCATGAGACAACACATTACCTAACTACTATATTAAGTTCAACCGGATCGGCGGCCTCTCCGCCATTCACTGTTCCTGGGAATAGTACCGCGCGGTACTGTGCCCCGCTACAGTACACGAGCCTCTCCGCGCCGTCCGTCTTCCATCGCACAGGCCACACCATCCCGCTCGCGCCGTTATGCAAAAATGCCCCTCGCGGGCGAGAAATGCCTCCACGGTCCACAACTTCACGAGCATACGTACCTACATCGAATAAGACCAAAACCCATGGACTTTTTTTGCAAAACTCCCCACAGATTCCCCTTCTCCTCCTTCCTCTTCCGCGGCGCCGGAGCCCGCCGCCGGCCGCTGCGGCCGCTGCCGCCGCTCTCCGCCTCCCCGGCCCGATCTCTGCCCACCACGCGGTTCGCCGCCACGCCAGCTCCTTCCTCGCCGCCGATCGCCTGCCGGGAGGCCGCCAACGGCCGGGAATCGGCGCCGCCGCGCGTGCGGCACTCCGCCGCGTTTTCCACGCTGCCGCGGCCGCCCCGGCGACCAAAACGGGGCGGCGCCGCCACCCCGGGATGCCCGTGCTCGCGCGCGTCGACGGCGCGCACGCGCGCGTCCCGGCTCACTTCGACGCCTCGCCGGCGTCCTCCCGGTGGCCGCTCTCGCGTCCGCCGCTGTGGAAGTTGCTGACGTCAGCACGACGTCAGCTCTGGGCCCACCTGTCATTTATCCTTAAAAAAACAGAAATATTTCTTCGAATATTCACCCCAAAAAAAAACAACAAAATATGTAGCAAAAAAAAACTATATACGACAAAAAAAAACATATTCGAAAAAACATGCCTTCCACTCTGCAATTCAAAATACCAAGTGGGGAAAAAATTATACTTTCCAATCTACGACTCAAAAAAGTATAAACAGTACACCAAAAAACAGAAAAAAATTATACCTTCACCATCTTATGAAACAAATTCGATAACTTTAAACTTATCCACGGGGAAAAAAATAGAAAATATATCAACGATATCACTAAAGAAAAAGGCAAAGAAAAAGTCTCACAACTTAGGGTATATGAAAGAATTCCAAATTTAAATGTTTCCACAATTTAAATGACTTCAAAATCTCGCCATCTTAGAAAGTAAAAACTTTAAAATATATCTGAAATATCACAAGAAAAAAAAACCCGCAATTTCAAATTTACATATTTATCAAAATTTAAAGAACTTCCAAACCTCACCGTCTTATAAAACAATTCCGAAACCTTGAAACTATCCACCGAGAAAAAAAAATACCAATAAAAATCACTAAAGAAAAGGCTCACTACTTAGAGTATATGAAAAAAATTCAAATTTAAATGTTCCCACTATTTAAACGACTTCCAAATCTCGCCAACTTACAAAGCAATAACTTTCAAAATATAGCAGAAATATCACAAGAAAAAAAAAGACCTCACTACTTACAGCACATGAATTTAAACCGTAGCCTTTATTCCAATTTCAATAATTTCCAAGCCAACACAATTTTCCAAGACATACATTCCCAAATTTGAATTATACCACACATCCGCGACGTACAAATTTGCATATTCCGAAAATTTAAATGCCTTCCAAACCTAGCCATTTCATAAACGCCAAAATAATTCAAATTTACATAACTTCCCAATTTGAACAGCTTTCCACATCTACACAGTCTTTTAGCCATACACTTTCTTCCAATTTCATTAATTTCGAAACATTCAAAAAAAATACCCGCAATTTCAAATTTAAATTTTACCCACACACGCGCGGCATCGCCGTGCAAATTTACCTAGTATCTAGGTATTTACCAGCGTTATTAACCTTGTCATCTCAAGGCATCCAACATCCTCACATCATGCCTCTTGCGCCTGCATCGGTGATGACTCTTCTGCTCCCCAAAATTATTGTCACCAACAATGGCCATCTTATCCATATCCGCAATGCAATCTGCAACGAAATAGAAAACAAAAGGAAAATTAGTGAGTAACACAACTTTACAATAATAGAAGTTAATGCATAGAACATGCAATAAAGCCTTTCCAAGATAGGTAGCCACAAGGGACACCAATACAAGCACCATATATCATAATTAACTAAGGATGCAAAAACGGGCCCGTTTATCCCACTTTTTCTCCATTTTGTGCAGAAAAGTGGGACAAAATGGCCCCGTTTTCGCATCCCTATAATTAACATCACATTACAACACAATATCACCCCTAGCCTTAAAGATCATTTCCAGTCAATTAATCTATAGCATAAACAAAGAGACTGGTCGCACATGCAGGAGGATGAAAAATTTCACATAGACTGTATGTACAGCGACTAGTGGTGTGAAAGCATTTTGTAGTGGGAAATCCTAGTAAATACTGTTCACTAAAGGACAAAAGATTTACAAAACTGCCAAGATGGTCAACAAAATTTCAAAAGTAATACAATATAGTAATATACTAATATCAAATGCATATCAATGTCACTCGCAGTTTCAACTATTGTATTACAGCGATTCCAAAGTGCTAAGGCACGTTTGGAACATAGGGATCTAACAGGAATAAAATTAGGAAATTCATATATTCTCAACAGGGCTAACAGGTTAGAGCTTCAGATTTCATTTACTTAGTGAAAGGATATTAAGTGCAACTACACCATTTTTCTAAAATGATTTTCCATAGACCAATGGACTTCATACAAGCCTACTCCAAAATTACCAAACTAAGCGTATAATATTTTTTGACGTAATTAAGTGTATAATGAGTAGCAAAACAACCAAATTGAAAGGTTAGAATGGTTTTGAAACCGTAACAACCCGAGATTCTAAATTGCATGAGTGGGCATAAGTCAATAACCCACAAAGTTCAATCATGGTTCCAGGAATCACATACCACAAAAATAATTTTCAACGATAATGTCTAATGAAAAAATTACGGTAAAACCAAGCATAAGCCAACAACTCGATTGCACTTACAAGATACGCTTGCCATACAATTCTGACATTACCAGTTAGCTAGCAACACTGGCATTTGGCCAGACTAGAGAGCTAACAGTAGGTTAGGGCATATTTTAGTTCCCTTTGTTAACCCTAGCAATCTTTTGTTTGTTTTGCAAATCCAGTTAGTTTTGAACAAAATAATCAAGCAAAACTGGACATGACCATTACTAATCAGTACTCTGGAAGCAGTTCTACCAGGCGTGCATAGAAGAAACAGGAGCCCTACCTATTATGTTTAATCACCAGTTGGGCCCTACAGTCGTGTTAGTTTTACTGTTTAACTGCTACTAGATGAGTGACTAAACGATACCAGGCAACATGAAAAATATAATTTATATTTTTGTATGACAAATTGACAATAGGAAGATATCACAGCCCACGAAAGAAAATCTTTAAAAATTCAAAAGTGAGGTGAATATGCTTTCGTAGGCACACTAGCAACCTCACAAAGTCAATTTGTTGTGTCCAGTTAAGTGTTACTTTATCTTGTAGACTAGCATTTGTACATGCGAGAATTAGTGGATAATTTGGTCTAGCTGGTGAGACACTTGTATTACTTGAGAAATTTCAGCATAAGTAGACAATGTTATCAAATGTAGTTTCGTCCAATAGCCTCAATAGACAGGAAGTACCAACACTAAGGGGAGACTTGTGTCAACCAGCAACATAGTTCCATTCCAGCAACAAATATTGCTAAGCACCAACTTAGGCAGCTAGATGTTAATTTTGAATAAAAAAGGTGAAAGTAAAGCAGATAGAATTAATCCGATCAAAGTAGTAATACTATGTACAAATAAACTTACCAACGGCACTGTCGCACCAAGAAACTATTATGGGAAAAAACTTTCAAAGAAGCAATTATAAACAACATGAATGGGAATCGTCTGACATGAAGATGTCAACTAGAAAACCTTTGAATTTTTAGAGCTCACACAAGCATCAATAGGGCAACTCAAATTGCACTACAGACCCATATCAAATGACTTATCTATAATAACCTCAGCTGAAATTTGCTCAGTCCCAGTTCCCATAAAGGTTCAACGTAGATTTCGCTAAAATTAGGGTGGAAAAAGCAACATTTTGACGAAAAAAAGTGTCATCACGGAATAAATTATGTTATTCTATAGGGATTAGAAGTTTGTAAGCAGTCAAAATAGTCCAGCACAATGTTGTGTGGGTTCACTAAGGAACAAACTAAGAAGTCTAGCTGAAAGAAAAGGAATACATTACCCAGTATAATTTACTCACAGACTAAACAAAGTCAAATATGAAAAGCACATATTCTCCATAAGAAATTGATTTTTTTACGCATGAGGCTTGACCTAAAATTCAATTACAAACCAAGAGAAGAAGGACGAGATGGAATGGGATGATAATCCCATCTTATTTTCACTTTTGTTATGCCACACATAACTCTGAGAAATCACTGGTGAAGATAAACATAAGTCAAGTTATTGCAAATTCCAAGTTAAGTTTTGTTAGTCCCATATGAAGATTGCTTACATTACAAGATACAATTTTTGAGTGTTACCTTACAAGATACATACATATATAAGAACCATGTCTCACAAAACGACTTTAACTCTAATGAACGATTCTAATGGTCACAGCTATCAACACAATCGGAGCTATATTTTACCCAATTTCTTATAAGGCCAACAAAAATCCCATGACACAATCAAACAGTTCATTAATCAACCAAACCACTTAAGTGTATAGCTAACCAAATGCATGTTCACTAAAGCCATTGTGACTTGATTAATCGGTTGCAGTATTTACTCCAGCAACAAACTACAACCAATCTAACATACAAATAAAATACCACCATGCATGGAACAATCATAGTTAAAATCTACGTCTGATGAGCAAGAACATAGTTCAGATATAAAGACTCAGAAAGCTCAGAGACCTCTAATCATTTTATCCCAAGCAAGAAATGTCCACCATAACCAAATCTCTACCCATAGAGTTCACAAAGTCTATTATAAAAATATTAATTTGCACAACTGCACATGGTAGCGATGCCAACAACTAAAGAGGTATGAAGAGGAAGAGAAAAACTAATCAAATACTATCCAAAGAAATGAACTCAAGCACATCCATCACCTCCAATCTCACCGCCCCAGAAGAACACCTGCTGCCTCCCGTCCTCCTCCTCCTCGTCTATCTCATCCCCGTACCCAAGCTCCACATCCCCACGGTATCCAGGCTCGCTGCCATAGCCGGACTCGGTGGCTGCCGTCTCCACCCCGGCAGCCGTCCCACCAGCCCCTGATCCAGCCCCACCAATGGGTGGCGAGGCGAACTCCGGCACCATAGGAGCGTCCCTCGCCCGCAACTCCCCAACATCTGATGCCCACATCTCTCCACTGGAATCCGTGGCGCCGCCACCACCGGGACCGCACGTGAATTGGAAGTCGGAGCACGTCCCGGATCTCCGGCGGTCGCTACTGCGACCAGAGACCGACCGCGAGACTCCTCCGCGGCGCCGGCGCTTGCGGAGCCCGAGCCACCGGAAGGATCCTCCGCTGCCACCGACGGATGCGGGAGGGTTGCGGCTTCCACGGAGGCTGCGTCGCCGAGTTGGGCGGAGGGGGAGCGGTGGAGCGGTCGGAGAGGCATGGTTTCTTGTGGAAGGGGCGCCAGGCAGCAACGGCGTCGGTGAGGACAAGGTGCGCCGGTAGTGGCGGAACGGCGGCACGCGCGGTGTCATCGCCGGCGAAGGGGGAGCATCGGGATTAGGGTTTGGGCTGGGGAGCGGACATGGTGGTACTGCTCCCGATCTCATTGGAGTCGGAATGGACGAAATACACCTAAAAATAACGACTCTAGATTATACCCCTAAAAAACCGAAAGACTCGCCGTTTAGCACTTATAGCCAGTAGCAAGCCGCCGGGCACAACTTTGGCACGCCGCACGACTGCCGGGATGACCCTAGCCGCGCCGAGGTAGAGCCGGCAGGCAAGGACGCGCTCGATGGCTCGTCGCCGAGGAGTGGGCGGGCAAGACGAGGCGTCGCCTGTCAACGATGAGCTGCCGCATGAGTCATGACATGGAGGAGAGGTGGCACCAGGACGTATTTTGGGCGTCAGACTGGCCTGCTGCCGTCGACCCCTGCTTGCTCCGCTCGTTGTGAGTGCTCGCTCTGGCGCTCTGCTTGCTGTCATGTATCCTGTTGTATGTTGCTGCTTGCTGTAGGTGCTGTTCTCGCGTGCAAAGATGGACGGCGGCTGGGTAAAAGTAAAACTAATAATCTCATTCACACTTTTTATTGAGTTGTAAACAAACGATAGCTGATTTTTTTCACTGATGGTGTATTCGTCCATTAGTAAGCAGCCTTAAAAAGACTAATAATTCAATGAGGAATAGAAGAATTTGGTTGTCAAATCCAACACTTCTATACCAGCTCCACCATCGGACTGAGATAAAATGCCCTTTCTGGAAATGCTTGCTGAGTATTATGAAATCGTTTAAGTGTTGCCATATTCCACGACATTCCAGTTCAAACGTGTAGCAAAGTTATCCCAAGTGCTAAGACTGAAGTTGTAGCGGCCAAAATGGCATTGTAGTCGTAACTACCTCTCATTAGCTCATTAAGAAGCTTAATTTATTTGCTTGGCATTCATATCTGAAAAGCTGAATAGCCAATTCAAACCATTGCTGAAATGACATGCAATCTGATGGAGTAATAAAGTGAAACCATCTATCTTGATTTTTATTACTCCATCTGTTCACAAAAGGATGTCACAACCAATCTCAAATTTGCATGTATCTACACACTAAATCATGTCTAGATACATGCAAATTTGAGGTTGAATGTGACATCCTTTTACGAACGGAGGGAGTAGAACAATTTAACTATATTTGGGTGTGATTTTCTTTATTTTTTCTATTGACAATCATTGTGCATTGTGTGCTATGGTATGACCGTGTGAAGGAGTTGCAGGGTTTTTTTATTCTCCGGGCTATTGTGTGCATAAGTGAAACTTCAAGTGCTGAAAGTGACGTACATGATGGTTTTTTTTTTAAATCATTCTTCTGCTGAAAGCCTGCAACATGTCAAACTGGATTTTGGCCAACTTTGTATTGTTATCTGATCATTTGTTACTATGAGAATAAGCTCGTACAGAGCATATTTTCAGGAAAACATCCATATTGTTGTGGTTCATATTGTACATTAATTGTGAAGCATAATATACAAAAATTAACAAATGTTAAAATAAATTTCCAAGATGGTTGTTTTATTTTTGACAACTGCAATTACATTTTTTTATACCAACTCGATATTTGTCTAAGAACGTTTGCAATTGTTTGATCGTACATCGGCCATACTTCTCTATAGTCAGAGTCGTTCCAACATCATGTCAATTATAGATGACGAGACTGAGACCAGATGACAACAACATGAGCTGATGCTCATTCTAAAACAGAACATTTGAGCAAAATTTGTATATTTGTATTTATTGTTCGTTGCAACAAAGGACAGGTGCATGTTTTTTATTCGAACTGAAGTATGTTTTCCCGTTGCAACGCACGGGCATATTTACTAGTACACCTAAAAATAACGACTCTAGATTATACCCCTAAAAATAGGGAAACTGTTATATGCACGTCCGATTCGTCGGACCAGCCGCGCGTCATCCCCCCTAAAAAAGAGGAGAGTAAATCTGTTTCAAGCCAAACTGATTTATTTCGATTGATCGAGTATGCGACTCCCCTTCTCTCCCGACCTTTTTTCCCTCTCTTCCCCGCCCGGCCACCCCAAGCTGACCTCCGCGATGAGGCTGGAGTGTCGTGGCAGCTGAGCAATGGTGAAATTTTTGGTTGATAATAATAGGAAGTTTGTGCTAGGACGATTTTTTTTCATGGCAATGGTTGCCAACTGTTTGACCATTAATTGTTTTGTCCAGTCATGCATGGATAGGAGCGTACTAGTCAACCTGGCGCGGCGACACGCCGCACCATTTCCATTGATTTGTCTGCTATGGTTAAATATTATCAGTTAGAAGTTACCGTCGAAGAGGTCGGGGAATTAACATTGAATTTATAATAAATAAATAACGTTGGAGAAATGCAGATAAAAGTTACGAAAAAGGGCGGTAAAAATATATAATACCGTCGTGCACGTCGAGGATGTCGGGAAATCGACATTAAATTTGAGGTATAGAAATGCAGGTAACTTGTCTGGTCGTTTTGATTTGTTATCTATATTTTCTTCTGATGGATAGATTCAGAATCGCTGTTTTTTCGGAGTTTTTTATTTTTTGGAAATTGTTTAGGTAAAATGGTCCCACTTGTCAGGAACTAATATCGTGAAGGAGTTTAAGTTTTTCTCTTTCTAAATTTAAAATGGATAGTACTATTAGTGTATTGGCATACCATGCTCGTTGTGATCGAAAATTTTGAAAACCGTGGGAATTTGAATTTTTTTCAACTGGAAAAATAGAAAATTATGTGGAAAACTGATCCAACGAATCTTCAAAAAAATGGACATTTATTAGGTCGTGTGGAAAGTTTGAAATCTATTTAAAATTTTATTTTCTTAAATTTTGAAATGTGCAGATTTTTTTTGTTGCAACTTTTTTGTAGTGCGATGGCATACCGTGCCGTCGTGATCAGAAACTTTGAAAACCGGTCGATTTTGTTTTTTTCAAGTGGGAAAATAGAAAATTATGCGCAAAACTAATCCAACAAATCTTCAACAAAATGGGCATTTATTAGTTCGTGTGGAAGTTTGAATATCTATTAGATTTTCAATTTTCTTAAATTTCGAAACGTGCACAATGTTTTTTTTGTTGCAACTTTTCTGTAGAGAGTATGGAAATGTGGTAGTTCTCGGAAATTTTGAAATATTAATTGCATTATTTTTTTGGGTGCAACTTTTGCGTGGAAAAGTTTGGAAAATTTGATAAATTTGCAATGTTTTGACATATTATTTGCTTTGTTTTGAATCGTAAATTAGAAACTATCAATTTTTTTGAATTTCATCAATTTTCCATGTAACAGTGAAATCTATGACGATTGGGACGCACATGTCTTCAACAAAATGGGCATTTATTAGTTTGTGTGGTAAGTTTGAATATCTATTAGATTTTCAATTTTCTTAAATTTTGTAATGTGCACAGTGTTTTTTTGTTGCAACTTTTCTGTAGAGAGTATGGAAATGTGGTAGTTCTCGGAAATTTTGAAATATTAGTTGCTTTATTTTTGTGGGTATTTTTTTTGGGTGCAACTATTGCGTGGAAAAGTTCGGAAAAATTGATAATTTTGCAATGTTTTGACATATTATTTGCATTGTTTTGAATTGTAAATTAGAAACTATCAATTTTTTTTCAATTTCATCATTTTTCCATGTAATTGTCAAATCTATGACGATTGGGACCCACATGTCAGCATTTGACAAGGATATACATCTCGGGTACCCTACCGTGAGGGTACCTGGTGCACGTGATGACTAAAGGCCCAATAGCGAAGAGACAACTCGAAGCCCAAGACGAGAGGCCCAACAAGATGGAGTACCCTCCAAGTTTAGACATAGACATAGTCGGTTTATTCTTTCCTTATGTGTAAACTAGGTCGGTTACAAACTCCCGAGACCCAGCCTACTTAAAGGCTGGGAGGGGTGCCGATCTAGGACCAAGCCATACTCAAACCACCAAAGCTCTTGCGAGATCGACATCTCGCCGGAGCCTCCTTGTAATCGCATAATCTCACACGATCAATAACAGACATGCAGGAAGTAGGGTCTTTACCTCCACCCGAGGGGCCTGAACCTGGGTAAATCTTTGCCTCTGCTTGTCAGCCGACGAAACTACCAGTACTACCACGTTCTCTCCCCGTAATCTCAACCCTAGATCCTTAACCATGGGATTTGACGAGGGTACACCTCGTCAATTGGCGCCGTCTGTGGGAAAGAATAGTGTTGGACTCGCGGTTTCTTCGGTTCCATCGGAAAACGGCGACTCGCCGATCGGATTTACAAATGGCAACTTGCCGGCTGCATCGACAAACCAGAACTCGCTGACTCAGGCAGCACACGGCAACTCGCCGGCTCACTCGACAAACGGCAACACGCCAGCTTCACCCGCAAAAAGCGCATCGGATTCTCTGATGGATTTCGACCCACACTGGCCAGGATTCCAGGAGGCCTTCTCCGATATCGAGTCAGGTTTGGGTTTAACCGTTGGTTCGTTCAATTTTTTCGTCAACAAGCTTGGTGTGCAGGACTTGACGGATCCACGCCAACTCGCGATTGCCGCACCCGAGGCTCCATCGGTTGCGCCTCCTTCGACTGCGGATCCCTCAACCGCGTCCATACCATCGTCAATCCTCCAAGCTTGCTCATCCGCAACAACCATGTCCACACGAGAGATGCACGAGCTCATCAAAGAACTTCAGGGCGAGGAAGCCGAATCAGCATACCGCACAAACGATCCTGAGCTCGATCTCTCACTCGAGGATAGTTTCGACTGCGGGATCTCCTTCAGCGACTTCGACGAACTCGAAACTCATATGGACAACCACGTCGAGATCTGCACCAACAACAACAACCTCGACTCTGAGATTCATAACAACTTCGTCAACGCCGAGATGAGCATAGGCGATGAAGGCATCAACTGCGAGATCCGTTCAGACGGACCACTCGACGGGCATATCGACTCAGACATGAGCCTCGATGAAGAGGTCGAGTCCATGACGGGATTGGAAGATACACATACATACCCTCGGGTGATACCCCAGCAGGTTTACGTCGCCATCGCCGCAGAATCAACAGATGCTGCGGTCAGGCGCAGGCCTACAGAATTCCCGTGCACAGTAACTATGCCGGACGGAGTCACAACTCTCACAATCACCGCTGAGATGGCGGCAAAAGCAGACAAAGTCATCAAGGAGTGCACAATGATGCCAGCAGACGCAACACAAGAGGAGATGTTGACCTTCCAGTATTTCAACTGGCAGGAATCACTTCGACAGCGGCAGGTCAGAGCAACACTCGAAGAACGCAAAAAGCAAGCTAGCTTGTCGAGTACGTGAAGAAGACAGCTCTCCCTGAGCTCCACTGGGCGAGCAGACACAGGACCCAGATCAAGGTTGTCACACCTCTCGCCAGACGAAAGGGCGGCGCTCACCCGCAACTTAGGCAACTCTTTCATGACATACGACGAAGAAGGAGTGCCAGTACCCAAAACAGCTGCGGGTGCCCTCTTCACCGCTGCAGTGTACCTAGAGGCAATCAAACCTCCAGCTGATGACCCCAATGCAAAACTGCATCGCCAGCAGATCAAATCACTCGCCTTAGCGGCGAAGGCCATACGCCAAATTCCAAGAACTCCAGGTGGGAGTCGAGACCGTACCCTAGTCGACGCGCGTCGGGAAGAGCATAATCACAGTGGTCGCCGCCACCACTCGAAGGAAAGAAGCGGCTCGCGTAGGCGCAGGTCCAGGAGCAGATCACGCAGATCTTACAGTAGCGACTCATACTCTGATCGAGATCCCGAGCCACATGGAGCTCTGTGCTTCACTCGACGCGTCCGCGAGACACGGATGCCCAAAGGGTTCAAACTCACATCTGAACAGCCCAAGTACACGGGTCGACAGGAACCTTCTGGATGGCTGGAAGACTACAGGCTGGCTGTCGCGTGCCAGCGAGGTACAAACACCACGGCCATGCAATACATACGACTGATGCTCGAAGGCACAGCCCGCGACTGGCTCAAGGCCCTACCTCCATCAAAGTACGACTCGTGGGATCACTTCCGCGATGAATTCATCAAAAACTTCGAGACTCTATGTGAGCGCCCAAAAACGTTCGAGGAACTGCGGGCCTGCGTGCAACGTTTAGACGAAACGCTGAGGTCATACATGAGACGATGGACTAAGATACGCAACTCAGTCGGAGTAATTTCAGAGGACATGGCCATGGATGCTTTCATAATGGGACTCGCCAGGCGGGATCTCAAAGAAGCACTCGGTCACAAAAAGCCAACCTCTGTGGCTAGCCTCTTGATGACCGCGACTGAGTGGGCAGACGGAGAGGACATGGCGCGCACCACACGCGGGTCCTCACCCCGTGACAATCATGAAAGCGGCAGTCGAAGCCGCAGAGACTCGTACAGAGACGACCGAAGGCGCAAACGTTTAAAACGTCACTACGACGATGACAGGCCCGAATTCATGGCGGCTGGGTTCTCCACACCCTGCAATGACCAGGACAGAAGCGACCGACGGTCGGAAGATCGGCGAGACAGTCGAGATGATCGGCGAGATAGTCCAGATGATCGTCAAGACAGCCGAGACCGCGGCCAACACAGTGATAGCTACAAGAGGAAGGACTGGCGTAAGTCACGGGCACAATCTGAGCGATCATTCGAAGAAAAGATGGACGCTGATTGCAGATTCCACCTGTACAAGGGGGACGACAGAAAACTGCGATCCAATCACTCGATGAGAAAATGCAGGGAGTTCGACCAAATGGCGACTGATTACGTAAATCGTAGAAAGGCAGCAGCCGCACAAGCACCTGCACCCGTGCCTCAGCCAAACAATGTGTCTGTTCTGATGGCACCACCTCTACCACCACAGCCTGCTGCAGGCAGAAACCTCGCGGGTGCCATACAGCACATACCTCGGGTGGACGAGCCACAGTACCCTCCGCCCCAAGGGTAGATGTACATGATACAGAAAGGTCGACCTTCCAACAGGGAGCAAAAACTTCGCACTCGACAAGTAAACATGGCGGTCATGTCGACTCCTGCGGTAACTGAATACTTGAAGGGATCCGAAACTACAATAAGCTTCAGCAAAGAGGATCACCCTCCATCAGTTGTTCGCCCAGGGCACTCTGCTCTGGTACTCGACGTGCAAATTGGAGGCTACGCCATGTCCAAGGTGTTCATGGATGGTGGGAGCGGCATAAACATCATCTTCGCAGATACGCTCCGCAAAATGAACAGGTCAGTCGAAAACCTGCCAAGGTCCTCAAATACTTTTCACGGTATCGTCACAGGCAAAGCAATAAGCCCAGAAGGCACCATACAACTCGACGTAACGTTTGGAGACAAGAACCACTTCAGGACAGAATCGATTGAGTTCGAAGTTGTCGACTGGAAGTCACAATACCATGCTATACTTGGACGCCCGACGTTCGCTCGATTCATGGTGGTGTGATACGTCTCAAACGTATCTATAATTTTTGATGTTCCATGCTTGTTTTATACCAATTGCTACATGTTTTGCATCTACTTTATATCACTTTTATACATTTTTTGGGACTAACCTATTAACAAGATGCCGAAGTGCCAGTTCCTGTTTTCTGCTGTTTTTGTATTCCAGAAAAGCTAGTCTGGAAATATTCTCGGAATTGGACGAAACTACACGGGGTGCCTATTTTTCCAGAACATGCCTGACGGAGCGAAGGAGCAGTAGAGGAGGGCCACCAGGAGGCCACACGCACCCAGGGCGCGGGCCCCCTTCTGCCGCGCCCTGGGGTGGTGTGGGCCCCTCGGGGTCCGCCGCCGCCGCCCTTTCGCCTACTTATTCCCCCGACGCGAAAACCCTAAGTACCTGAGCAAATATCCACGAAAAGATCCAGAGACGCCACCGTCGTCAACCCTAGCTCGGGAGGGTTCAGAACCTCTTCCCGGCACCCTGCCGGAGAGGGGAATCGTCACCGGAGGCTTCTACATCGCCATGCCTGCCTCCGGAGTGATGCGTGAGTAGTTCATCCTTGGACTACGGGTCCATAGCAGTAGCTAGATGGTTGTCTCTCCACTTTGTGCCATCATGTTTAGATCTTGTGAGCTGCCCTACATGATCAAGATCATATTATTGTAATGCTACATGTTGTGTTTGCTGGGATCCGATGAATATTGAATATTATGTCAAGTTGATTATCAATCTATCTTATATGTTATTTAAGATCTTGCATGCTTTCCGTTACTCGTAGATGCTTTGGCCAAGTAGATGCTTGTAACTCCAAGAGAGAGTATTTATGCTAGATAGTGGGTTCATGTCTCCGTTTAACCTGGGACAGTGACAGAAAGTTCTAAGGTTGTGGATGTGCTGTTGCCACTAGGGATAACCTAACGATGCTATGTCCACGGACATATGTGTTTGTTTACATTACGCACTTTACTTAATGCAATTATCCGTTGCTTGCAACTTAATACCAACGGGGGACTCGGATGACAACCCGGCGGTGGATTATTAGTCATAGATGCTGTTGGATAACGATCTATGTATTATGTCGTAATGCCCAATTAAATATCATAGTAGTCAACATGTCATGTATATGCATTGTCATGCGCTCACTATTCGTCAATTGCCCAGCTGTAATTTGTTCACCCAACATGTTAGTTATCTTTTATGGAGAGACACCACTAGTGAACTGTGGACCCCGGTCCATTCTTTTACACTGATTAAACAACCACAAACTGCAAACTGTTCCTTTTTCATTCTCTGCAATTTAATACTCATTTTCCACACCATACGTTTAATCCTTTGTTTTCAGCAAGCCAGTGAGATTGACAACCTCACTGTTTCGTTGGGGCAAAGTAGTTTGATTGTGTTGTGTGCAGATTCCACGTCAACAGTCCAGACTCCCTGCGACAGCTATTTTTCTGGCGCCGTTGACAACCTTCTGAAGAGTTGCTGCTCCTACTGGTTCGATAACCTTGGTTTCTTTCTGAGGGAAAACTTGCTGCTGACTACATCATACCTTCCTCTTGGGGTCTCCCAACGAACGTGTGTTTCACGTCATCAAGCTATTTTTCTGGCGCCGTTGCCGGGGAGACAGCAGTCTTCTGCAAGGGGAGTTTCACGCTTCCAATCTCTTTACTTTGTTTTTGTCTTGCTTAGTTTATTTTATTTTATCTTGTTTGCTTTCAATTATCAAAAACACAAAAAAATTAGTTACTTGCATTTAGTTTATTTTCAGTTTTGTTTTCTGTTAGTCATCATGTCTAGCCCTGTTCCAGTAGTAATGTCACCTGAAGAAGAGATCTTCACTTTCAAGCAAGGGAGTGAGGAGAGTTTTAAAGATGCTTGGTCTAGAATATCTGAGTCCTATGCTAAAACTGAACCTAAAATGACTTTAAGCCTGCTTCTTAGTAGCTTTTATTTTGGTCTTGTTCTTTGCTACAGATATGCTTTAGATGCTGTGGTAGGAGGAGATTTCCTTCGTTATGATGGGGATCAAGCTTTTAATGCTATAAAAAAATTGATTACAATTTCTAGCGCCCCAATCACTAAAATTGATTTGGCTTTGACAAGCATAAGTGATAGACTTAACGCTCTTGAAACGAACATATCTGGTCTAAAAGAAGGGTATAATCAGATTCGTGAACATTATGATAATGTGCCGTAAATTTTGAACCATCGGGATGGATTCCCTCAGTAAAAGTTGTTATAAATGGTGAAACTTTTCATTCTCGCTGTGATATTATGTCTGAATTCTGTTTAATGCCCAAGAATATTTATGATTCCTTAAATCTTTGGGAGCTTTCCAAATGCGAAGATTGTATAACTTTGGGTGATAATACTATTAAATTACCAAGGGGAGTAGCTGAAGGAGTATTTACAAAACTCTTAGGGATAACAATATCTATTGATTATCTTGTCATTGAATGTGCAGGAGTAGGACAAATTACGCTTGGAAGGTCCTGTTGAAACGCTTTGGAGCAATAATAGATGTGGGCCAAGGCACTATGAATTTCGCCTCTTCACCTATGTGTAACCAAGTATTTCCTAAAGATAAAGGTAAAGGTAAGAGAGCTAAGCGTAAGAATGTTGATGCTTCTTCACTTGGTAATACTTGATGCATGCTTTGTGCCTAGCTAAAAGGCGTTAAAGAAAAGCGCTTATGGGAGGCAACCCATTTTATTTTTCTGCAATTTTTCTTTTATTGAGTCAAGGAGTTTGTTTACTTCTGTAGCAACTCCTTTGTATCTTTATTTTCTCGCATTGTTGTGCCAAGAGTAGCCTCTAATGATAAGATGATGCTTAATTTTGATTGCTGCGCAGAAACAGATTTTTGCTGTTCACTGTACGAAATTCCTAAAATCACCAGATTGTTAATTAAATCTGAAAATTTTTGTGCGTAATCTTTATGAATGTCTGAAACTTTCATTAGTTCAGAGTTTCTCGATCTGAGCGTCGTAAGTGCCTCGAAAAAATTCGTCTTTGCGGACTGTTCTGTTTTAGACAGATTATGCCTTTTTATTTTTCGCATTCTCTCTTTTACTAGTGTTGAGTGAAATTCTTTTTTGGGTGGAAGAGCTTCACATAACATCAGTGGCTGTAGCTAATGTTTAAAGTAACAAATCATATTGCGTCTTTACAGAACATGTGAATTTTTGATTATGCACTAACCCTCTAATGAGATCTACTTTGAGTTTGGTGTGACGGAAGTTTTCAAGGGTCAAGAGAGAAGGATGATATAATAGGATCAAGAAGAGTGAAGAGCTTAAGCTTGGGGAGGCTCCCATGGATCTCCCCAGCATATTTCAAGAAGACTCAAGCGTCTAAGCTTGGGGATGCCCAAGGCATCCCCTTCTTCATCGTCAAAATTATCAGGTCATCTCTAGTGAAACTATATTTTAATTCTTTCACATCATATGTGCTTTTCTTGGAGCGTCTGTGTGCTTTTTATTTTCAGTATTGCATTTTTATTTTCAATAAAGCTTGACTGGACCCTAGCATTCTTGATTGGGAGAGAGACACGCTCCGCTTTTTCATGAGAATACTCCTATTCTTCACTTATATTTGTTGAGTATTCATATCTAGCGCTGTTCAGCTTTTAGCTCTTGTTTTCATGTATCTCTTGTCAGAGCTATTAGCTTTCTTTTGTAGAAAGTACTCTCTTGCTTCACTTATATTTGTTTGGAGAGTTGATGAAATAAATTGATTGGTGTTTGGTTGGTTCAGAAAATGTTGCATGTGGTAATTGGTATAAGGAAAAACTTGCTTAATCTTGTAGATCACTAAAATGGATAACTTGATGCTTGTCAATTGTTTTGAGTTAACAAGTAGATCATGATTAAATTGTGCATCACATGAGTTAAGCCTATTAGTGAAGAACTACCGTAAAGCTTGTTGAAAATTTGGTTTGCATCGGTGGTACCTCTAAGGTCTAGATATTTTCTAATAACAGGGTTTGGTTAACAAGGAAGACGGTATGAAGTCTTATAACGTTTGCAATATGTTTGTCATATAAAACTTGGTGTACGGGTTGATATTCTTGTTTGCTTACATAACCTTGCTAGCCTAAACTCTGTACTGAGAGGGAATGCTTCTCGTGCATCCAAATCCTTGAGCCAAAATCCATGCCATTTGTGTCCACCATAACTACCTATATGTGGTATTTCCTTGCCACTCCAAGTAAATTTTTCATGTGCTACCTTTAAATTATTCAAAATGTTATTATTCCCTTTTTGTGTCAATGTTTACTAGCTCATGAGGAATTAGTGTGGTTATTCTTTATTCTATTTGTCGAGTGGACTTTTACACCTGGACTAGTGGCATATACATCCGCTTATCCAATAACTTGCAAAAAGAGCTGGCAACGGGGTGCCCAGTCCCAATTAATTACAACTTTAACCAATTAATTCTCTTCACACTTTTGCCCTGATTCATCAGTAAGCAATGACAAACAGTGAAATACCTGAATGTGTGTAAACCAAAGAGAAAGAGGGATGATCTGCCTTGCTGGTAGAAATAACGTCCTTCATGGGAGCCGCTCTTAAAAGTCCGTTCGACAGGTAGAATACTGTTCTCACCCGCTACCATTCGTTGACAATTAACAAACACCTCTCAAAAATAGATACTCCTCCATGGTATGTGATTGATGGAAGGCACCCGAGGATTCGGTTAGCCATGGCTTGTGTTAGCAAGGTTGGGAGGAGTATCAAATATTTTATGCAATCTCTATATGCTTTCAAAAACTTAAAAGCTCTAGCACATGATTTAATCCCTGCTTCCCTCTGCGAAGGGCCTTTCTTTTACTTTTATGTTGAGTCAGTTTTCCTATTCTTTCTGTCTTCCACAAGCAAACACTAGTGTCAACTTTGTTACAACATGCGTTATATGCAATGTATTGGACTTGTTATACTACTTTGTGTTGACAATATCCATGAGATAAATATGTTGAAAGTTGAAGCAAATGCTGAAACTAAATTCTTCCTTTGTGTTGATTAAATACCTTTTGTTAGAAACTATTGCTTTATGAGTTAACACTTATGCAAAACTGTTTGATGCTTGTCTCGAAAGTACTATTCATGAAAACGTTTAGCTTGTGTGATTCATTGTTTACTCATTATCTATTTGGTAGCAAATTATAGACCATTGACTTGGATCACTTCATTCATTTACATGTGCCTTGCGATATTATATGATCAAGATTATGATAGTAGCATGTCACCTCAAAAATTATCTTGTTTTTATCGTTTACCTACTCGAGGACGAGTAGGAACTACAGTGCCACATTACGCATACCTCTAGCTGAAGATGCCTGGACCAAAAGGAGTAATCACAGTCAAGGGGAACTTCCAAAAGTCTGACTCTTGTGACCGAGAATTCAGCAAAATCTCTGAGATGTTTGGCATGGAAGCAACACTCGCTGATCTAGCGGTCTCCAACGATCGAACACTTATGCCAGAACACAAAAAGGTGGCAGTCGACAGAGCATTCAATGCCACCAATGACACAAGATCGCATCAGGTGCACCCGACTGACCCGACCAAGACAGTCAATGTCTCGTCGAGTCTGCCTATCGCATAGGAAAGCGCGCTCGTCGAATTCCTCCGTGAGAACTGGGATATATTTGCATGGTGTCCAGCGACATGCCAGGTATTCCCAGGGAATTCGCCGAGCACTCTCTCCAGTTACTTCCAGATGCTAAACCAGTCAAGCAAACAATGCGCCGCATATCCGGCCCAAAAAGAACTGCAGTCGAAGCCGAAGTCGACAGGCTACTCGCAGCAGGATTCATCAGAGAGATCAAGAAATCACAATGGGTGGCCAACCCCGTACTCGTAGAGAAGAAGCACACAGATATCCTTCGGATGTGCGTAGATTTTACAGCACTCAATAATGTTGTCCAAAGGATCACTTTCCACTACCTCGAATCGACCAGATCGTCGACTCCACCGCCGGGTGCGCTCGCTTGTCCTTCCTGGATGCCTACTCGGGTTACCACCAGATAAGGATGAAGGAAGAGGATGAAGAGAAAACGGCGTTCATAACCCCACTCGGGGTCTACTGCTACACCACAATGCCTTTCGGGCTCAAGAACGCAGGCGCAACATACCAGCGCATGATGCAAGATTGCCTCAAGAAGCAAATTGGGCGAAACGTCCAGGTCTATGTAGATGACATCGTCATCACCACAAGAGAGGAAAACACACTACTCGATGACTTGCGAGAGACATTCGCAAACCTCAAACGCTTCCACATCAAGCTCAACCCGAAGAAGTGCACGTTCGGCGTGCCAGCCGGGCAACTCCTCGGGTATCTAGTCTCAGCTCGAGGAATCGAGGCAGACCCGGAGAAAATACAGGCCATCTTGACGATGCAAAGGCCTTCAAAGCTCCATGACGTGCAAAAATTGGCGGGTCGAGTGCAGCGCTCAGTCGATTCATCAGCAAGCTAGGCGAAAAAGCACTCCCGTTCTATCGACTGATGAAGAAAGCAGAAATTCGAGTGGACGCCAGAAGCGAAGCAGCCTTTACGGATCTCAAGCGAGTCCTCACAAGCCCTCCAATCCTCGTACACCAAGGGAACGCGAGCCATTGTACCTATATGTCTCTGCAACTAACAGGGTGGTAAGCACTGTACTGTAGTCGAACGAAGGGAGGAGGGACACGCCCAAAGCATACAACGTCCAGTCTATTACTTGAGTGAAGTGCTCTCCACATCAAAGCAGCGGTACCCGCACTATCAGAAGCTGGCTACGCCGTGTTCATGTCCTCAAGGAAGCTGACGCATTACTTCTCCGAGCACCCGATCACTGTAATCAGCACCTCAGGGATCGGGGACATCCTCACAAACCCCAACGCAACTGGGCGAGTAGCAAAATGGCTCATCGAGCTAGCACCAAGAGACATCAAGTATGATTACCCGAAGGCCATCAAAGCACAAGTTTTACCTGACTTCCACACCGAGTGGATTGAAGCTCAGCTCCCAGGAGCACCAGATGTGTCCAACTCATGGACTATGTACTTCGACGGCTCAAAGAAAAACGAAGGAGCAGGCGCAGGTGTTATCCTCATATCACCAAAAGGCGACAAGCTCCGCTACATCCTGCAAATGGGGTTCGAGTTCCCGTCCAATAACGAAGCAGAATATGAGGCTCTGATCCATGGCATGAGGATGGCCAAAGCCCTCGGGTGCACTCGACTGATGATCTACGGCGACTCGAATCTGGTGGTGCAGCAAACAATGAAGGCCTGCGACGCAATCGCAGATAACATGATCGCCTACCGTGACCTGTACAACATCATGGAGGGCAGCTTCGAAGGCTGCGAGTTGCGGCACATAGGGCGTGAGAGCAATGAAGAAGCAGATAAGTTAGCCAACATTGGTGCGACCAAAGCACCAGTGCCACCTGGTGTCTTCTTCGAGCGCATCGAGCACAGATCAATCAAAAAGAAGCGGCAACTCCTACATCAGCCGCACCAGCCAAGAGCAAAGCACCTAGCACAGAGGACCCACCAGTCGAGGTACTCCTCATCGAGCCAACTTGGACTCAACCCTTCCTCGCATACATACTCCGCGGCGAGGTACCCGAAGACATCACAGAGTCAAGACGCGTCACTCGACGATCTAAAGCATACACTGTCATCAACGGTGAACTTTACAAACGCAGCATATCAGGTATGTTCCAACGTTGCATAGCATTTGAAGATGGCCAAGCCATCCTTCGTGATATTCATGCAGGTACTTGCGGGCATCACGCCAGCAGTCGATCACTCGTAGCCAAAGCCTTTCGCGCAGGCTTCTACTGGCCCACAGCACTCAAAGACGCGGAGGACATAGTCAAAAGGTGCATCGGCTGCCAAAAATTCGCCACAAAGCCGCACGCACCCGCATCGGCGTTGAAGACAATACCATTGGCCTGGCCTTCGCCCAGTGGGGGCTCGATATGGTTGGGCCACTCAAAAAATCCTCCCATGGAGGGCATACTCACCTTCTGGTGGCGGTCGACAAGTTCACCAAGTGGATTGAAGCAGTACCTATCACAAGTTCGACTGCCACTACAGCAGTCAATTTCATAAAATCCATCATATACCGCTTTGGTGTGCCAAGTAGCATCATCACTGACAACGGTACAAATTTCACGGCTGAGGAATTCAAATCCTTCTGCAAAGAGCAAGATATCACGCTCAATTATGCATCTGTGGCGCACCCGCAGTCAAATGGCCAAGTCGAAAAGGCCAATGGGCTTGTGACGAGTGGAATCAAGAAGCGCCTCCTGGTGCCACTCAAAAGGCAGCGGGTGCTTGGGTCGAAGAACTTCCGTCTGTGCTATGGAGCTACGCACAACCCAATGCTTCAACACAATTTACCCCATTTTTCATGGTGTACGGTGCAGAGGCAATCCTGCCATCTGACGTAAGATTCAATGCACCAAGAGTCGAAGCATACAACGAAGAAGATGCAGACGAGCACTCGAAGACGCAGTCGACTTGCTAGAAGAAGCACGTAACACGGCGCTCGCACGCACAGCTGTTTATCAGCAGGACCTCCGCAACTACCACAGCCGTCGACTGCGTACCAGGTCCTTCGAGGTTGGCGACCTGGTACTTCGACTGAAGCAAAAGAAGGTGCACAAACTCGCTTCTCCATGGGAAGGACCCTTCATCATCACCGAGGTCATTGGTGGTGGAGCATACAGACTGAAGCACGCGAAGACAGGAGAACTCTCGCATAATCCTTGGAACGTTGCGCAGCTGCGCCGTTTCTATGCTTAGATTGCTCAGTCGCACAATGTAATAGGCACATATGTCGGATGGCTGCAGGTTTCAGACGCGCTCTTTTCCTTACCAGGGTACCTAAGGGGACTGGAAGGTTTTTAATGAGGCGGCCTGCAGCTTAACATTCAAAATGGAATATAATCAATGATTCCTCATATTTCTCCCTGCTTACTACTCGCATAACTTGTTTCACAAAATTAGCCTCACCCGAACTCGGGGGCTGCGCTATCTCAAAAAGCATGAGCTTCCGCTTGTTCACAACATAATACCCCAGCCGCACTCGAATACTCGGGGGCTGGGTCATAAAAATCATACATAAACACAAAAGTTGCTCAACCCACTCAATTATTCGGGAGTTGAGCCTAGAAGCATCAAGTGAAGCTTCAAGTACTGCAAAAATTCACAGCCGCACACGAATACTCGGGGCTGTGCAGCTTATGTTTCATACTCTAAAGTATTTCTCACTCAAATGCACGGGGGCTGGATAGTCCTAATTTTACAGCAAGTTGCTTCATACACCCCGCTCAACAGGCTCGGGGGCTGCATACATGTAAACAAACAATGTACAATACTCACAAGTGTTGCGTTTTACACTTGGGGTCACCCCCATACACATAACCTATTCAACAGGTTCTTCCTTGGGCTCGGTCCATTTTTCCTCCTCCTTCAGCACACGATGGATTAGGACCAATGCGTCCACCGTGTCTCTTGGTAGTGCTCCTCCATTGGCACAGGACCACCACCTGGTAGGGTGCGGGTCCCATCGCAATCCTTTTCAAATCAAGGTGCGGAAGGTGCGATCGCACAAAGCAAGAGCAACATTAGCCCCGCTAATCAGTTGCTCACGCACAAACTTCTTGATCGCCTTGCCTTTTCGAAATTTCTTCAGCAATGCACAAGGCCCTGTGGTTGCTCATTCAAAGGAAACAAAGCTTCGTGGACTCGAAATAAAGCCAACCTGCAAGTCTCCAGTCGAATGGCAGTGCGCCAAGCCCGGTCCAGAAGCCTTACCAAAATGGCGCTCTCGCCCTGTCTGACCAAAAGGGGTGGGCGGAGTACTCAGTGCTACTCGCATGACCGTCGAGTCGATCCTGAATCGTGCCTCCTCCTTTATCGGGTCAGAGCAAACACCTGCGCAAAAACAAAGGGCTCATCATCGCCCAGTCGAGTCACCTCGCAAAGAATAGATCTCGATGATCCAAAAATATCTTACATTCGAGTTGCAGATTTACTCTCTCCAACTCCTCAAGCAAAAAGGCTCTCGTTCCGTAGTTGGGGATGGCCTCGACTGCAACTCAGCATACGCATCTTGTGTTTCCTTCAGCTCGCGAGTAACTCGGAAAGCTTTTGCTGAAGGTAGTCCATAATTTTCTGGTCATTCACGCTTCGCGACTTCGAAGAACCACCCACAACAGGGCCAGTCGATGGTTTAGAGCTCGGTTCTACAGTCAGAATAATTAAATGCATAAGGAAGCATGAAGAGCTCAAGCAAAAGGCTCGGGGGCTGCGCCTCCCGATCACTGAAGTTCATATTTCATAACAAGACAGATACGATGTCTGATAATTTACATATAGCAAAAGCAAAATGACGAAATTCCTAGACCTAGTCAACAAAGGGTCACTAGCTAAGTCGTCGACTTCTTGGAGGAAGCTTTCTTCGCCTGGACCTTGGCTGCCCTTTCTTCAACAGTTGTTACCAGCTGTTGGGCATATTTTTGGCGGCTTCCATCCAAGTGCCGAGCCCGACGGTTCTGCCATCAGAACCCCGTGGAAACTTCTTCGTAGCTGCGTCAAAATCTGCCTCGACTCCGTGCGCGAGCAACATGAGAAAAGTAGTCTGAGCACCACTTACCATTTGCTCGCGACAGAAGTCAGCGACGGCAGTCCCTTCAGGCTTGAATAGCTCAACCAGCTCTGCAAAGGAAGATGGTAGCTCTTCGCCGGGGAAGAAGCTGCCATGGAGGGCGCCCAAGGCACTCGCCGCCTGCGTCAGCATCTCCCCTGCTCTGCTACTGGTAACCTCCGAGACAGCCACACTTTCATCGAGTGAGGTGCCAAGGCTTTGCTTGCCAGTAGCAGTAGGGCCATCCATCACGCCTAGCATGTGGACAAAATAATCAGCACCATATATCAGAAACCTCAAACATCTAAGGAACACAGCAAAAATTCGTACCAGTTAAGCTGGTGCTGGCGGCAGAAAGTCGACCAATTGCCGACTCCTCTCTAACCTCGGCTGCTTTCAGCCTCTTCTCCAGATCAGCCACTCGACGGGTGGCGTTGTTCAAATTTTCTGCCGCATCAGCGGCGGCCTCTGCAAAACAAACACACATGTCAGCAGACTGCAAGAGGAATCACCCTCAACAAGTGGTAATAGCATAAAGAGATACGCACTCTTCGCAACTTCGAGTTGCTGCTGCAGGGTGGCGGCTTCAGTCTCCTTGTGCACATACTTGGCACCAGCCTTCAGCAACTCTCGCACAAATGCCTAAGTGCACGACATGGGCAAATTCATAACTCAATAACTGAGTCTAGGCAAAAATTTGGCACTCGATGAGGATTAAAACTACGGCAAGCATAAACTTACGTGCTCCAAGAAGGAAGAAGTCGACGCAGGGACACCTGCAGCCGCAGCTCCGCTCTCAGTTGCTGCAACCTCCGGCTCGGGTGGTGTAGCTGTGGCTGTAGCAGCAGGAGTCGCAGGGGTAGGCGGCTGCTCTGGTGGCAGCGTCCGTGCAGTGGATGCTGCGCTACTCTTTTCCGCCGTAGGTGGCGGAGGCATATCCTCATCCGAGGAAACACTGTATCACACATTATAAATATACAAGGTGGCATTATTCATAAAGTGACAAAGCATGGGCACGTAATACTTACTCTTCAGTAAGGTCGACCATTCGACCAGGGTTAAGCACACCCACGCTCGGGCGCGATTTCTTCGGTGGTCGTGGGGGAAGCGAGCGAATCGGAGGCACCTCGAGTGGCGCCGTCATCGACTCCGTCCTGTCTTCCTCCTTTTCCTCCGAGTCAGCGGTGTCTTCCTCGTCGCGCGACCGCTTCTGCTTGCCCTGCACCTCAGCATCGCCCTCATCGGCTTCTGGCGTGTGTGCGGTGGCGAGTGAGGCCATCTCATCATCAGAATCTGCCTCGAATGGCTCATTGTCTGGCACTGGGCCGCTCTCTGGCAAGGGAGGCATCGACTCATACATTTTGTGTCCCTGCACACATAAACAGCAAAGGATTCAACATCACACATGCATAACATATCAACTGAGATATAGTATCAACTGTTACCTCTGGTAGAGGGTTGCTGGTTTCATAAGGAGGCACAGGCGAGTTCATCTCGCAGGGATCTTCATCAGTCAATTTGGTAAGGCTTCTTACCAACTTCTCCGCCTCCGCATCAGAAAGCTCCACTGCGCGTGAGCGGGTTGGATCAGAAGCACCACTGTATCCCCACATAGCATGTGCTCGGGCTCGAAGGGGTTGCACTCGCCTCTTGGCCATAATGGCTAGCAGATGGATGCCCGTGACCTCTCGACCAACAGTGGTCTGAAGCTTCAGCACCTTCTCCATCAGAATGTCAGCCTCTTCGGCTTCGACTCCGGTCGGCTGGGCAATCCAGGATGGCCTCTTCTTCACCAGGGCGTCTGCGTCAAAGGCAGGCAACCCGAATGTTTGGGCGCCTATGGTCACATCCTTGATGTAGAACCACTTCTGGCGCCATCCTTGCACAGACTCCAGGAAGTTGATCTTGAAGTACTCGACATCAGGTCGAGCCTGTACTCCAAAACCACCAGGTCCCTTGACGCTGTGCTGGCGCTTGACGTTGAAGATGCGGCGGAAAAACCAAAGTGGGTGCGACGCCCAGAAGCACTCGCAAAGAACGAAAAAACACGCAATGTGCAAAAGCCCATTGGGCGTAAAATCGTGCAGTTGCACCCCATAAACGTGCATCAGTGCACGAAGAAAGTTGTGAACAGGGAAGGAGAATCCCCTGTTCACAAAATCCACAAAACAGACCCGCTCATTGGGGCCTGGGCGCGGGATTACCTCGGCGCCGGGGATGCGAACTTGCGAGGCATCTCAGGGATCAGCCCGTCGTTCCGCAGGCCGGTGAGCATCCTCTTGCTGCAGGTGGACTTGGTCCAGCGCCCTTGCCCCTCTTCAAACCGCTGGCAGCGGCAGCGGCGCTGTCTGCCGATGCGCTCGCGGCACTCCTGCCCTTCCGGGTGGCAGGTTTCGTCATCGGGTGGTGGTTGCAAAAGCTTCGCTATGAGGCTATGGCGATGCGAGAGGAGGAAGAAGAAGAAGCAGTGGCGGCGGAGAGCTAATGGCAAGTAAAAAGAACTATTTACTCCGCCGCACCCTTTTAACCTCAATGCAAAAGAATCCGCACCGTGGATGCGAGATCGTGGGCAAAGAAGCAAATCCAGCCGTACACGTGGCAGCCATGGAGAGCAACCGTCGCCGGCCACTCCGCCCACTACGCACGGGAATCTAGGAATACCATCATGGCCCCGGAGAAATCGTGCCTGAACGGTCAAATCCAGTCCAAACGGCTACACAATGGGCCCACAAGACGTGTCACGTCCCATCTATCGCAGCATAGCGCACGCCACCGCGTGTCAGGTGGCGCAGTCGCCATAAAACGTCATCCCTGACGTCATTGCAGCAGATTTGTTCAGAAAAGTGTCGGGTTCGCCCAAAGCATATTAATCACTCGATTTTTTTCGAGTGTATGGTCACTCGACTGTCTCTTGATCAAAGACATATTACTCCCATCGGGAGCGTATCAAAAATTTCTTCGACTAAAGATGCTCAAGACCAAGTGATTCTGAGATTATCCTCCATTACAAGTAATAAAGCACAATCTCGGGGGCTACTCCCATCGGGAGCGCTGCCGCACACCAGATAGAATTATGGCAAAAGATTTTCTTCGACTAACATATGTAAGGTAAAGATTTTGAGATTATCCTCTATTGCAATCAATAAAGCACAATCTCGGGGCTACTCCCATCGGGAGCGCTGTCGCGCACCGATAAAATAGTCAAAGGGTCAGTCGACGAATATGTCGACTACGTTCATATGCAAAATCATACTCGAAACATTCCCGAGTTGCGTCCGTCGCAAATACCTCGGATGCTGCACGCATAGTGCAAAGGTAAGACCCGCCGAACTTTCGAGCTGGGCTAAGGACCGTTCCAGCAACGTCAATCCTTATACTTTCCGTGTCAGCAGACATGATGAAAAATCCCGACGGACGCGTTGGGTAAAATTCAAAGTTATACTGCAGATCGACTCAGTAAGACCTCAGCGGCCTAGTCGAATCTGACCAGTTTGTTCCAGATTCGAGTCCGGGGACTCGAGTTTGATTGAAAGCTAGTAAGGTTTTACCCAAATGTGTAGTTAACCAGTCCCGATCCGTCGAGTGAACTGGGCCTGCTAAGCTATTATCCCTTGATTTTCATAAGCAAAAACCACAGTCGATGAAATACTCGACATAGCCAACATGTGCTATTCATACAGGAATTCCAATTATATATACAGAATACAAAGCATATGACGTGCACTTACGAACGAGTCCATGCCCGATTCTTCGAGTCAGACAAGTACTCGGGGGCTACTGACAAGGATATACATCTCGGGTACCCTACCGTGAGGGTACCTGGTGCACGTGATGACTAAAGCCCAATAGCGAAGAGACAACTCGAAGCCCAAGACGAGAGGCCCAACAAGATGGAGTACCCTCCAAGTTTAGACATAGACATAGTCGGTTTATACTTTCCTTATGTATAAACTAGGTCGGTTACAAACTCCCGAGACCCAGCCTATTTAAAGGCTGGGAGGGGTGCCGATCTAGGACCAAGCCGTACTCAAACCACCAAATATCTTGCGAGATCGACATCTCGCCGGAGCCTCCTTGTAATCGCATAATCTCACACGATCAATAACAGACAGGCAGGAAGTAGAGTCTTTACCTCCACCCGAGGGGCCTGAACCTGGGTAAATCTTTGCCTCTGCTTGTCAGCCGACGAAACTACCAGTACTACCACGTTCTCTCCCCGTAATCTCAACACTAGGTCCTTAACCATGAGATTTGATGAGGGTACACCTCGTCAGCATTTAATAAACAGGATTTTGTAAAAAAACCGAAAACGGACCGTGGTGACATCACCTTGTGACGTCACCGCCGGCGAGGGACGCAGCTGCGTACGCGCGCTGGCCTCGATCAACGCGGATCCGCGGGAGAAGGTAGAGGGGAGCCGGAGGGGCGGCGCGCCGGGCCGTTTGGTCGCCGGAGCCGCCGCCGGCGACCATTTTCATGACGGCGGACGATAAGCGCGGCGGCGGAGATTCCGGCGTGCCTCGGACGTGCCGGCAGGCGGTCCTCGTCGAGGAGGTGGAGGAGAAGACGCCGGAGCTCCCCACGTCTGTCAATTCGTGGGGGGAGGTGCGGAGTGGCGGCGATGCGTGCCGGCGCCGGCGGCGATTTTCGGCGGCGCGGGAGGGAGAAGGGAGAGAGGGGACTGCGCGCGTGACTTTTCAGCGAGGTACCTGGGTTTTTAGGAAATTGCGCGTAGGTCCGTAATTGCGAGGTTTTTTTTTGCAAAATGGCGCGGTGACCGGTGGGCGACCGGCTGCCCACCGGGTGACGTGTCGCCCGCCGGTTGGTAGAAAATACAGCGGCACTGTAGCGCACGCTGAGAGCCCGGCGTGGCCGCATCCTGGCCGTCCGATCGTGCGGATCGGACGGCCCTGGATTGGAGGCGACGTGGCTCCGCGGATCAGGGGTGAATCTTGCGACCCTTTATAGATAGTATCTATTCATGTATATTTTTAATCTTGTTCAAGGCCTATATTGTAGACCTCGGCTAAAAGAAAAGCGTGATACAAATGTACAATGTATCATTCTTAATCGATATAATGTGTACATTTTCAATCTGACAGAGATAATTCAGGGTTGATTTACAATATTTACTGGTAGCTTTGTTTATCAGAGCTTAATGAACTGGTTTGAAAATAATATTTTTAACGATTTCCATTATTTGTTTTCAAAGTTCTGAATCCATTCGTTGATTTTACATCGGTCAAGACGAAGTGTTTTAATAGATTGTATAGACGTGGATTGCACGTGCATGTGTACTACAAAACATCAATTTATACAAATCCTCTCCACTAATAAGTTCTGATTACTGAGTGCATTAAGTCGAGTGTCCAAGTTGAAAGAGCTGAACTAGATATGCAAGTCCAAAATAATATTTCCTCTGTCCCGATTTTAATATATATCATTCTATGGAATTTTGAACTTGACGATTGTAATTATGCGTTATTTTCGTGAGTCTTTTGGCTGTAGTTCCTATTGAAGTAGTTTGTACACCAACGAGGATTAAAAACATGGTTGCATTAAGACCAGGGTGCGTGGGAATGTTGGTACTCAGGATAGTCACCTGCACCGAAAATTTCAGTTTAGATTTATGTTGAACTTGTCATGTGATTGTGGCGACTATCTTGTTCATAAATTTGATTTAGTCATGGTGATTAGCATATGGAAGAAGTGCTAAGATTATTCGTGCATTGCATCGTGCAGGTTCACTAGTTTAAGTTAATTAAATGTATAAATATGCGGATGCTTTTCGATCGGTGCTTTCGTTTGTTGTGCATGTGCGGATGTGTTGTTATTATTATCTCTTGACAGTCGAACCTGGCCCAGGTTTGCGGAACGTTTGGTAAAAGAATACCTTTTGGCCTGTCGACCTTTCCACGCGGCGTCGCCTGCGGAGTCGCGAAGCTTCTCGACCCGCCGCAGGAACACCAACCGAAAACCTCACAACATTATCCACCTTGATTTCTTCGATTCGATCACCACCAGCGTCGAGTTCTCCGTCAGTTTCTCCCGTCTCAGCTTCCCAGTTCCTCTTCGCCGCTGGAATTTGCTGGTGAGTTTCTGGTTTCTGTCGTCGGTCTACAGCTGGTTGCAATGTTTTTCGCGATTAGAGATTCGCAGTCCGTCTTGCTTCCATTTCTATTTGGGCGTAGCCACGGATAGATTTAGCGCTTCTGTGAATCTCGATGCTAGGAGTTTGACTGTGTCCAACCAACGTTCCCTGTTCTTTGATTTTGTGTCATGTAGGCGATAGAACATTGAGGTACTCGTGAAATCTTATTCATTCAGCGAAAACCGAAGTTCCGCTGCCGCGTACCGACCTTGTGATGCCATTAGGATCGTTTAGGGTGCCATGCCAGATGCATCCATGTGTAACTCGTCTAGGTTACACGAAATTTTGTGCAACAGTCCAGAGTCTTCCCAGTGAACATTGCGAAGTTATGCTACTAATTTTTATTGTTCTTATAACTCATCTGTGCACATATATTCAATACTAAATTTCGATTGTTTGGTTGTGAGAAATATATGAGTCACAAAGATGACCATACGAGGATTGACTCTGTTTGCCTTGACCGAAACCAGTACGGCAGTACCACGGGAGCCTTCTAAGTTCTGATAGATGATTTGAATCACACGCGCGCAAAGCTATTCCGTTCAGAAGTACTCCCTCCGTTCCAAATTAAATGACTTCTCTTTGTCTAAATATGGATATATTTATACATGTAACATGTCTAGATACATCCACATATGGACAAATTGAAGTTAATTAATTTGGAACGGAGGGAGTACTTGTTGTATCTGGGTGGTGGTCCATATTTTCAAATGCAAAGTAATTCCCTTCTAAGTAATTACCCTGTTTTTAGGGATCCATCCCTCTGTTTTACTCTATGATTTTGTACTTGATTTTACCAACTTCAGTGCAGTTCCTTTGGCTGTCCTTTTATAACAGATGCTGGCATTTTTTTGTGGCATATCAGGTAGTAAAAAGATAGAAGGTGGAACCAAAGAATGCAGTCTTTTAGTTTCCGTGTGTTTCTGTTGTTCAATTCATATAAAATATGTTCCACATGTTAGACTATGAAATTTCTCTTTGGGCTCTTTTTTCCTGCCGATGACTGTAAGACATTGACGGCAACTTTTTCGACTTCTATTGCTATGTTAGTTTGTGCTTGTACTGTTTTCTGCACTATGTGAGCTAGTATATTTTGTATCAAAAAATTAGAAGTTCTCTAACCTTTCTCCTATACTTCATCTATAACCTGTATGACCTTTTATCGTCTGTAAGTGCAGACACAATGGGCAGGCGCAACAGCTGCACCATTTATGTAGGCAATCTCCCTGGGGACATCCGAGAGAGGGAGGTTGAGGATCTCTTTTACAAGGTAAATCTTCAGTGTGTAATTATCACTTGCAATTCCTTTTCTAGTGTCTTTACCAGTTATAAAATGATAGTGACTGTCGGACAAATTGATGAAATTATTGATAATGCTTTCAGTGTAAGTTGTATATTAGTAAAGAAATTTGCAGTAGGTTGCATCTCGTAACAACTTGTACTGCATTTGTAAGAAAAAATCAAAATGGCTTTGTTCATGCCTTCATTTTCTTCTCTGATGTATCATTATGCAGTATGGACGTATCGTAGAGATTGACTTGAAGATTCCTCCGAGACCTCCTGGCTACGCTTTTGTTGAGGTCAGTTTTTTTTGTTATGGTCATATAGTATTTCGTGTGAGGCTTAGGCCACTCATATGATATACACTAGTCTATGTTACCTCCATAGTGGATGGTAAGATCTGGGTAGTATCATAGAATGCCTTGTTATTAGTCTGTAGATTCATTCTTCCTTGTGATGCGCTATGTTATGGTAACATACTATGTTACTACAAGCCTTTTTTTCCTCATTTAATGATATGACATGTCACCCTAGTGTCTAGTTGAGAACTTGAGCTTGCATGGGGTTGCATGTTACCATTTATGTTACCCCACTATAAGAGGTCTTATAATCAGAATCTGTGTGAGAAGACCTGTTTTTATTATTTCGGTATTATAGTTTTTCTTGACTAAGGACTATGATTATCGAATGTGATGTACTATACTGCGTTTTTTGGGTTTGATATGACTAATTACACGTAAATAAAAATGATGCTTTTATAGTTTGAGGATCCCCGTGACGCCGATGATGCAATTTATGGTCGTGATGGGTATGACTTTGATGGCTACAGGTTACGGGTATGCGTGTACTGTACTGTACTGTATATTGCCTATATTGAAAGTGAATTCTGCTTTGGTTATTTTTCTCATGCACGTGTTCTTAAAATTTCCTCAGGTGGAATTGGCTCATGGTGGAAGAGGTCAATCGTACTCACACGATCGCCCGAGAAGCTTTAGCAGTGGACGCCGAGGAGGTGTTTCTAAGCGCTCTGAGTACCGGGGTTTGTACCTCCATCTTATTAATAAGTCGATTGATATTTGCTGATGCGGATCCTCATTTTATATCTTCTTGTTGAAAACCACACAGTTATGGTGGATGGTTTACCTTCGTCAGCGTCATGGCAAGATCTGAAGGTACTGGAAATATATATGACTTTTGTTTGTAGATTTTGCTGTACACTAATTAAATTTACTTATTTAGGATCACATGAGATGGGCTGGTGATGTCTGTTTTTCTGATGTATACCGGGAGGCTGGAGGTTAGTGACAATGCTTCTAATTTCTTTTCCCACTATATAAATATAGTATTAGTGTGCACACTAGAAAATGGAGGAAGTGATTGTTTGGATCTGTTGCCTGAAATGTATCTGCGTTGTTTTTTCCAATCAGGATTATAGTTTAGTATTTGATGCGCAATATTGATGTCAATTGTTTTTTGTTTGTGTTTCAGAAACTGTTGGAATCGTTGATTATACAAATTATGATGACATGAAATATGCGGTAGGTTTTCATATCATCCATGCCCTTCGCTTTCTGTAGTTAGAAATTCTTGTGAAAACTATTCCTGATATATTTTTTATGCGAGAGGATCTGTTGAGAAGGAAATTTTGGGATGTGTGGTTTGTTCCTGTTTTAGTTGTGATGAACCTTTCCACGATCTTCTTGGAATTTTGCAGATTAGGAAGCTTGATGATACAGAGTTCAGAAATGCATTTTCACGGGCATATATCAGGGTATAAGTTTACTTCTTTTCCACTAATAGTTTTACAGTAGTTAAGATAGTATCTGCATGTCCTTTTGATTTTCTACTTCCATAAAGTTGTTGCTATTTCCCTATTATAGGTGAGGGAGTATAATGCCAGATCAAGAAGCAGAAGCCCTAGTGTTTCTTACTCGAGAGGTCGCAGCTACAGCAGGTATCTTAGTTTGTTCTCTTTATGATTTACATAGAAGTTCTATGGCGGCACTGATTCTTGAGAAAATTGCTCCGTAGATCTGTCTCACTGTCACCCTTACCCGTGGATGAAAGGTTTGTGATTCTCTGTTTACCTGCAAGTTCTTTTCTGCGAAGTAACAATAATTCCATATATGAATGAAATGGGAATAAACCATGGTTAAAAAATGTGCTCCTAGGCACTAGGGGACAGCAAAACGCCTAGCGCTTAATCCTGATATGCCTGCGCTTAAGCCCGCTTAGGAAATAGACGATAGGCAGTGGTAGAAGTAGGAATTCACGCCTAGTGACTTTTTGAACCTTGGAACAAACACACCAGGCGACTCAGGAGGCGTGCCCTCGCCACCACTACCTCGAGCCTGGAGGGCCACAAATCTCATCGTTCTCGTGGCTTTTGTCCTCCATGGACGGGGTATCTCCCCGCACCTTCGCCCGTTCATTTCCCATCCCTTGGTCATGCCACATGGTGCTCCTGGTTTGTCCTTTCTCCATTCCCTCGCGTCCTAGGTCGCGACGGGCGCTGTTTGCCCCTGCTCCTGGTGGCGTCTCTTAGGGCAACTCCAACGCAGAGACCCAAACGGACACATTTTCTGTCTGTTTTTTGGTCGTTTGGGTCGCCAAACAGACAGCGTTCGGCCCATGTCCGGCATTTTTGGCCAGTGAACCCAACAGGGTGATCCATTTGGTCCTCCCTGGACCTTTTTTTCATGGAATCAAATTAAAAATAAAATGGGAAGATGAATAATAATGGAAGTAGCATAGTTTATTACAACCAGATTGAACGAAATCACAAATTATTTCTTACATCCAAATTGAAATAAAATTGTAGCGGACGAATGTAAATAGGACCATAGTTTTACAACCAAATCAAATAAAAACGAGCAACAAATCAGGCCCCTGCTTGGTTTGCCGGCGGTTGGTTTCCGTAGTGTTGCCACATATGCTCAACCAAGTCATTCTGAAGTTGCCTGTGAGCGTCACGATGACGCATCTCTTCATGAAAGTGGATAAAGTTGGCAAATGTGGCCGCTCCACCAATAGGCTGAACGAACTCACCTCGGAATTGCCAATCCTGGTCGTAGATGTTGTCATCACGTTCATCCTCCACGATCTTGTTGTGCATAAGCACACAAGCAGTCATCACCTCCCACATAGTGTTCACGCTCCATGTTCTAGCAGGGTGTGATGGACACCAAAAGCACGCTCCACATCCTTCCTAGCACTCTTGTTCTTTGGAGAACCGTGCTTGCTTCTCTCCATCAGGCTTAGGGATGGTCTTCACAAAAAGTGGTCCATTTTGGATAGATACCATCAGCTAGGTAGTATCCCTCTTGTATGTGGTGCCATTGATATCATAGCTCACCACCGGGGAATTGCCCTCTAAAAGCCCGGAGAAAACCGGAGAGCGTTGCAGGACGTTGATATCATTGTGGGATCCGGCCATGCCAAAGAAAGAGTGCCAAATCCATATATCTTTTGAAGCCACTGCCTCAAGTATGACCGTGCACTCGCCGACATGGCCTTGGTACTGCCCCTGCCAAGCAAACGGGCAGTTCTTCCACTCCCAATGCATGCAATCTATGCTTCCAAGCATGCCGGAAATCCCCTTACCTCATTGATGGACAGGAGCCGGGCCGTGTCCTCCATATTTGTCTTTCTCAAATACTCCAGGCCAAACACCGCCACCACTGCTTTGCAAAATCTGTACATTGTCATTAAGCAAGTGGACTCACTCATGCGCATGTACCAATCAACAAGATCATCGACCACTCCATACTTAAGCATCCGGATGGCCGCAGTGCATTTCTGGTAGGAGGAGAACCCAAGCTTGCCAAGGGCATCTCGCTTGCAATTAAAGAAGTTATCATGGCTAAGCACTCCTAGCCGAATGCGGTTGAACACATGTCGGGCCATACGGAAACGACGCCGGAACATTGGGCCTTGTACGTAGGATCCTTGCAGTCTGTTATGGTCTAATGGCGGTGCACGGCCGGGTACCAAGCCCCTGAACATGGGTTTCAGCCTCGAAATGTGCTCATTGATGACGAGTGTAGCAACCAATATATCGCTATCATCGTCGGAGGATTCATCGGAGGAGGAGTACGCTATGTTGTTGTAATAAAAGTACTCGTCCGAGCTATCTTCCATGGAGCTGGTGATGAATTCGTACCTCTAGCCGGCGGTCGAAAACCTTGCGGGCGAGGCCAAGCTTTGTAGCCTCCAGCAATTTCCGGCCGTCGAAACACGGCCTACTCGGGGGGGGGGGGGGGGGGGGAGTGCTGTGAACAAATCTGGCCGGATTGCGGCGAGATTCCGACGAGAAGTAGGGCGAAGGGGACAACGGCGGGCCGGCGGCGGCGAGGGCGAGGAGGGTGCGCGAGGGAGGAACTAGAGCGAGCGGGGAGGGGAATGGTTTGGGTGTGACTGGCGGGCGGGCCAGGGGAGGACAAGGGGAGCGACGCGCAGTCGACTGCGCGTGTCTACGCCGACGCAAAGCCGACTCAAATTTGGGCCGGGATTGGGTCCGGGCGGACAAAAAAACGGACGCCAGGCCAAATGCGTCCGCACGTTGGGCCGTGGTATTTCCCATATCGGACAGAAACGGACACAAACGGACCAACTGGGTCGATGCGTTGGAGTTGCCCTTACTGGATCCTGCGTCTTGTCGTGGTCGCTTGGGCGTATGCCGCCTCTCGGTGGCGCATTTCTGTACGAATTCTGCTAGCCCGGTATCGCTGTGTTCATGGGCAAAATCTCAGTGACGACGATGCCCTTCATTACCCTTCGTGAAGTTGTCGCGTGGGAACCCCAATTGGCGAGGTTGACATGGCTGATGGCTCTTGGTGAGGAGGCGAATGAATTCTGCCATCTGCTCCTTGTTTTTGTGGTGCCTTGATGTTGACTTTGGCCTTCGATGGCTCAGGTGCCCCCTTACATCGCAAAATGCTTTGGGTTTCTGTGTGGCAAAGTTAGCAGCCGAGGTTTGTGTTCGCTGGTCGTCTCATGGCCTGTGTGTGTTCCAGCATCGTGCCCTTGTGGCAGAGTTTCGGTCAATGCCGCTGACAGTTGTTGACTTGCGTGTGGTCCAGTATTGTCCCATGGTAATTTCGGCCAGGTATGCGAGTGATGTTGTGTCTTTTTGCAATGTCTTTGTATACCTATTGATGGCGCCAGTGATGCACTCCCCTAGTCCCATTACACTGCATGTGGCTGTTTGTGGTGATGGTTGTCACGTGCGTCGGTACAGTGTTTTGTCGAGCGCGCCTGCCATACCCCATCTTGTTAATGATCTTTGTTGTATTGTAGCCTCTCGTTGTTTGCATTGTAAACTCACAATGTTAGTATCCCTGACCACTGGACCTTCTGAAAGGGGGTCAGGAGCCTGGCCATGTAACACTTAAGGAGGTCAGGAGCTCTACACACACACACCAAGTGATTTTTTCACAAGAAAAGAGACCATCATGTTAAAATATGATACACCTAGAAAAATCAGATTAATGGAACTTCAAGTTTTGCATGCATGTCATATCTAAGGTTACAGAAACAGAAATATGTCTCAGAATGGTTGTTTTGATGTACCATCATTCTTCCCTAAACTGATAACACCTATGATTAATTCTTGTGAGGAATCACTATCTTTGAATGTTAGCTTGACTACCTTTATGATCCAATGAATGAAGAAACATGCACTGTTGGCTGGCTAATCTGCAATGTTTAAGGTTGTCTTTTGTTTTTCCTAGATCTGTCCGTGCGGCAATCTGCGGACTTCTTTCATAGATAATTGGATGTGTTGAGGTTCGGAGATTTGGAACCATGGATAGTAGAGATGGATTATCACAAATATATGGCGAGTGAGCAACAAGTCCTAGGAGCAAGATAGTCCTGACAGTAAGGATATGTGGAGTGGGTGTTGTGGCATTATTTAAATGCTGTATATCGTAGGCTTAATTTTCAATACTCATCTATGAGACCCTCATTTTTAAACTTTAAGCTTTCTGTTAATCTATCTTGACATTTTCTTCAAAAAGAAGAATATAACTAACCAAGCCTACCCCATCTTGCCTGGGATAAAAAACTTTCTTGTTGTTCTAAAAATAGAGAAAGATGAATGACAAATGCTGCTTAATCATTTTTGGGGGCAATTGTACATGCCAAGAGGTTGGCATTAACAGATGAGGATGTACGTCTTGGTTAGATTTTATCTTCAGTTTCAGTTTTAATAGTCAGACCTGATAGGCAAATGCGTAACACACATTGTGATTTCTGTGTCAGGAAATCTACTTAAGTTCTTGACATACTGTTGAATCCGTAATTGATGGACTGTGGACGGGTTGGTTTTGGTGTTAGGATAACTCCACACTTAAGTAATGATATTGTTTTGTGAAACCTTTTGCAGATCACTGTCAAGATCCCGGTCCCCGGTTTCTTCCGTAAGTTTTCAAGATGAGCTGACAGTTTTTTTTTTTTTTACTTCAGTCGCTTGTTCAAAGCAACTAATGAAGTTCTTTTGCAGGCCTCTCCTGGAAAATCTGCAAGCAGAAGCCCTAGCAGGAGCTTATCCAGTTCTGCATCTCCTGTAATACAGAGCACCCACTCACCTCTTTCCATGAATCACTTATGATTAACTTTGCTAATACGGGGTACATAACCTGGCAGGTGAGATCAGATTGATCCTGGGCACAGTCCGTGCAGTGGGCGACTGCTTTAGGATCAAGGGTGTGACTGCTTCTCTGGATAATGAGGCTGTGTTTGCCAGCTGCCACTGGTGCTTAGGGGATTTCATCTATTTATCATCGTCCGTGCAGCATTATATTTGTGGAACAGAGTATTGCACTTAGCATGCGTGTCTAATTGGTTTGTATTCTGTCGTCAGATTAAGAGTTACGTACATTGCAGTGGAGATCTCACTTTGTGGTAGAGTTACGCAACAGTTATGAGTCACATTATTGGTAATATGCATCGCTGGCCTAGTAATAGTTGGGATTACGTTATAAGTTGCTGGCGTGTCATCTGTATATGTTGCACGGTTGACCATTGTTATGGGTATACATCCGTTACAAAGTATTGCTCCTTTAGTCATAGTTTGTGAAGCGTAACAGCAACTCGAGTAAGTATACCTATCAATTTGGCTGATAAAATGCGCTGTATGTGGGACATGGTGTTTTGAGTCGTAGGTCTAAATGCAACCTTTATATAAAGTGTAAAAAAAAATCTAATCAAAAATTTGGGATGAACATCCGCACATTTTATATACACACACAAAAACGTCCCTTTCCCTCGAAACTTCACGTCCGGACATAGAATGTCCCGATGTATATCCAAAATTTTGGTTGGAATTTTTTGAAAGTTGAAAATACGAATTTTATGCAGTGGGAGCATATACTCCTATGACCCAAAAGACATTTCCGTTGTATGTGCCATTAAATTATACTCCATCCGTTTTGAGTTCTAATAATAAGATGTTCAAAAAAAATTAGAATCGCATGTACATTTATATATGTGTTTTAGTAATATTGACTGATCCGAAAATACCCGGATATGAACTTACCCTTGAGCAAATATCCAGAGAATAGAGAGGAGCCCATCGTCACAACAATTCCCTTTATGAAAGGCTTTTTGAAACAGACTTACCATTTTTATCATTAATTAATTAGGGAGAAAAAGTTGGCCGGAAACTGACCGAAAAGTGCTACAAATGCCCCAATGTCGTCATGGAATATGACCATATTGGGTAGCACCTACCGACCTGGCCACCCACAGGAAGCACTAATGCTGCCAGATTGAAGGACCACGGTTGAGGTCGCCATCCTTTGTCATCGTCATCACTCCTCCTTGAGCGAGGAGGAGCAACTCTGACTTTACCCCTTGATGACCACTGATAAAGCCTTCGCCGCACGCTAGAAAGAACGACTACCGACCGAGCCGTGACCCAAACTTTGCTTTGCCAAACTGCACGTGACGTCCCTGGACGGCTGCCCCGGCCAACAGAGGTCAAGATGGAGGAGATGGAGGCGAACGCGTTCTCCGGACACAGCAAATGCGGCGCGCCCCTGAGGATTTCCTGGGCTAGCCCGTGCCATGGAGGACTCGCAGACATCGTTCCGACGACAATGGCGGCCAAGAATCAACGGCACCGGTTGCGGCGTGGAGGTAGTGCCAGCTGCCGGTGGCGAAGGACCCAGCGACACCAACGGGGGCGACGAGAACAGGGAGAAATACGAACACCGACGGCGACGACGAGAACAGGGAGGAATACAACGCCTTCCAGTACCTCTAGATTTAGATCAGGTTTAGTTTTAGTAAATTTTGTTCAAATTCATAAATTTTCTGAAAACTTAATGAAATTCATATGGTTTTAAATTTTTTTAAAAATCTACCGAAGCGCCGCTGGGAAGAGTTGTTCCCACACGCTCGTGGCAACATGCACCGCCTACCGGCACCCCAACAGCTAGCGCTCGTCCGGTCCTGTTACCAGACAGTTTATCGGAGGCGCGACGGAAGATACTCTAAGCGAGAAGTTTTTTTTTTATAGGCATACGTATATATTAAGTCATAGACAAAAACGAGTACAATACACGTACAAACCCGAGGGAAACGTCCTGAAGGACACGCAGACCCGTACATTTTGCAGAAAGGCCCCGAAAACAACAAGAAATTACAAAGAAGTCCGTCGGTAGCCCTGCAACACCGAATCCACTCCGCCGCTCTTCTCCGGTGCCGGCGAGCACCACGAGCAGAAGAGACGGAGGCCAAACTGCCCGAGGTTGAAGCAGCTCCATCGCCGTAAAGGCTTTATGAACCACGAGAAGAAGCGCCAGAGACGCCCACCTTTCGATGTGGCTTACGGGTCGGGGACCTGCCCCAAGCTCCTCTTCAACCTCCGGAACCGGCCCCTCCCGTCGACGAAGTCGAAGAGCAGCACCAGCTCCGCCTGCCTCCTGCCACAAACCCTGCACGGACCGCACCACCATCCATCCCGCCGCAAGACGCAGCAGGCCAACAGCCGCAGTACCTGCAGAAACTCCTCCATCTTCGTGACGGCGCTGGAGAAGACGCCGCCAAATCGTGGACAAGACGGATGAACAAAAGTCCCCAGCGAAGCCGCCGCCGCGCCGTCGACCTCGCCTAGACAGAACAGCTCCACGGGCCTCGTACATCACCCAACAGCGACGACGAGGCAGCAAACCAGAGGAGCTACAACGCGGCGACGACACCGGCCTCGACCGAGCACCGCCCCGAGCCCAACCTAATAGACTAGCTAAAACTAACTAGCTATACACGGATCCAGCCGGCAATTCCAACCTCCTCCCCCCTCCGACGGCGCCACGGCCGACAGGAGAGAGGGGGACGGTGGAATCGCCGGCGGAAGATTTGCGTACTCCTTTTCGCCTCTGCTTTACTGTAGCAAGGGGAAAAGGGACGAGTCTCAGCTTCGCGCCTCTCACTCCACCTCTAAGCGAGAAGTTATGAGCCCCTCCCACTGCTAGGCTATGCTCAGTCGGCGTAACATAAATTTTAGTAAATGCAACGCCTTCCAGTACCTCTAGATTTAGACCAGGTTTAGTTTTTAGCAAATTTTGTTCAAATTCATAAATTTTCCAATAAAGTTATGAGCAAATCACACACGTTGATGCGAAGAACATGCTGGAAACTACATGTACATACGCTCGCGTATATCGAGGACAAGAGACCGAGCGGCTAGTAGTGTCTCCATGTCCACATACCGTTGGCACATGGCACCCCATGTGTCATGATGCATGCGTACCGAGGAATATATGCCACCCACAAGGCCACAACACGTCGACGGTAGAGAACACAGATCTCTGGACGCACCACAGCAGCCGCAACTACTGCTACATCATCAAACACCATGACGCTTCTCTTGCTGCATACCTTGCTGTTGGCGACTGCAGCCATGGCAACGGCGTCAGGATACGACTCCGCCGGCGGCAACGCCACCACGGGGCCCGTCCCATGCAACGGCGCAGGATGCGAGCCACCGCCGCACCCGCTGCCTATCTACACAGCCCCCCCACCGTCTCCGTCGACACCGGCCTCCCCGGGCACGCAGGCGCCATGCCCGCCGGCGCCAGTCGTTTGCTGCGGCGGCCAGAACATGCCTCCGCAGCCGTACTACCAGTACCAACCACCTCCGACCGCTTACCTACCCTACTACAACAGCTCGGCTTCGCCCTCGGTTCTACCGCCTGCTGCCGTTTGTTATTACGTGACCGCAGTATGTCTCGTATAGTTGGCTGTGGTGTAGTCGCCGCTTAATGTTTCTCTGAGAACTTGGGAGTTAATTAAGAGATCCTATACTGGTGTGGTATTATTTGCATTTTCGTGCATCCGAAGATCTTGGCAACTTTGTATCAGATTACTGGTCTGAATAGCTGTTCAAGGCCTATAGCAATTGGCTTTAGCAAGCAAGCCACGGAACTGTCAATCGGTGGCTATTTTGATCCTGCCATCGACCTCAGAATAGATGAATTCTTCGAGAACTCTGAACATGCACTCTAGAATGATTTTGTTAGCTTTGCAGCATCTGAAAATCTGAAAAAATTACTACATGTCTCCTTAAGCAACCGAGCTTATTAGAAATGAAATAGTTTCTACACAACGTGATACACGGGCACCTATCTATATACAGAAGTAAATTTGCTTCGCAATTTTTAAAACGTCGAAATAGAAATATTTTTTCCTCCCAAGCTCTAGTGATCCATATCGTTAATGTTTTTTGAAAATCATATTTGTGAGTTTCAAAAATTCTGAGAAAAAATAACTATTTTAAACTACACAAAAATTGATAAAAGTGTGTATCTGAGTATGCATATCTTTAAATCTCTAAAATGAGTATGTATATTTTTAAATCTCTAAAATTTATCATATATTGCTATTTTTGTGTGCCCACGATATGAAGTATTTGAAAGTGATATTTTAAACGTTTATGGGTACGCCATTGGCTAAATCTTGTATTTCTTAACAATTTCCTGAAACTCATAATATGATTTTTATTTTTTCAAATGGAGAGAGAACTAGATCTCGGGATTGAAAACACTTTTCGGATAGACTGCATGTCTAATATTGAAATGTGGACGT